>VXBU01009944.1:319446-436506 GCA_013400315.1 Bombycilla garrulus | reverse complement strand
CATTTTCTATTCCAAGAGAAGCTCCTGCCTTCTTTGGCAGGTACCTGTCTTTCAAAACCAAGACAGTAACATATAAAGTGAAGAGTGCCTGTAACAGTACTTTGGGAATAAGGTTCTTGAGAAAATGAACCGGGATCCATGCAACTGTCCCCTCCAGTGCCAAAGATCACTCACTATTTCCTTTTGTTGTCTCATGGACAGAAAACTGAAGAAAAGAACCTTTTGCTGGAGAAGAGAAGGAGAAAAACTTTTTGAACTCATAAGGAGAACACAAATATTCATTGCAATGACAATGTCAGTCACAAAAAAAGTTAAATATCATCCCCAATAAACTGTGGTAATTTATTGCTTTCTTTGAAATTACATAAAAAGTCACTATCCTTTTTTTTTTTTTCCACCTAAAGAAAATGGCTAATGAATGTGAGTGTGAGGGTGGTCATATGAGCCAGTTTTCTTGGACATAAAGTCTTAGTGTACTGAAAATCTTCACTTAAGTAGTTAGTTTTGCTTGCTTTTCTTGATTTTGTTTATCTTGCCAGAACTGCAGAGACTGGGCATAGAAAGAATAACATCTATGACCTAAAAACTGTCTACCCAGCTGGTGGTGCTTCTGGCCCCTCTCAGGACAGAGCTCAGGTCTTCTCAACAATAAATCAAAAAATGTTTAAGTGACACAAGTGTTTCTGTCTTTGAATTTGTGGTAAGAGAAGAAATAGAATTTATTGTAGCCTTTTTGTTTAGATTTCTATCATGAATCATAAACAGCAGTTAGTTTTATTGTATTGTTAAGTTTCAATTTCTGTATAATGGTCAATTTAATTTTTGCAATTTTTTACATCTAATTTTTATTTTAATTTTTCAAAGTGAATAAAGAGGATAGACTTAATAAGTATTTAATCCATTTTAAGAACTACACTAATCTGACTTTTAAAAAACCCATATACCAAAGCAATTGGCAGACATTTATAATAGTCATTGCACAGCAAAAGAAATGAAGTTCAGCTATCACAAATGAGATGAATGTGGCTCCATGATTCCCTGTTGAAACACTGCAGACCAGATTAAAATGCTCTTGCTGCCAAAGGAATTCTCTGCTACAGCAATGTGTGACCCATGCATCAGAATGCTTTATTTATGTAACACTTGGTTGAGATTAAAAAATGTCTTCTTTCTTTATGATTTTATTTTTAATAAAAGAGCTTGAAGAAGCTGCCTCTTTATAAACCTGCCAGGGCTATTAAGAAACAGTGCTACATGAAATTAAACCCTTGTTTCTTGTCCTGTTGCGGGCCTGTTTCTGTGTGTGGCCCTAGGGAACCACTAGATAAATGTCTTCAGCCATGCTGCTTCTGCTGCAGCTTTTCTGTTTGGCTTTATAATTTACATGCTTTTTCTCCAGACCACAGATTCACAACTCCAGCTGTGGGGACGATGAGTTCCCCCTAATCATGTGCCTTGTTTTTGTTGTTTGGTCAAATACTAAAGGAATTCAAACCCCCTCAGGACCCCAAGGAGGACACACAACCAAGATGTCCCACTTCCTTCTCTGCCTCAGTGGAAATCCTGGGGTAAGCTTACATGTGATATGAGTACCTCAGCCTGTTAGACACTTCATATAAACTGTGATAAGCTTGAATTCAAATCCTAGAGTCAAAATCCCTCCAAATATTGAAGGACTTTAAAACCAAGAGGAAAAAGTTTTATGCAATTATGTGTTAACGCTCATTCTTAACGCTCACAGAATGAAAGGTGTAGCATAACAACCAAATAAATTAAATATCAGTGTTAGCAGAAAAATCTGATCAAATTAAGTTAGCAGAAAAATCTGATTAAATTAAATCTTCCGAATGAAAACCCCAGTTCTGTCTTAATAATCTTTGGGACCTGAGTTCACCCAAGAGCACATGTTCTTTTCTTGTCTTTTTGACACTAAATTTGTTTTGTAGTTTAATTATATCAATTGCCTACTCTGTCACAGTTCTGTAGGATGCTCTCCTCTCCTTTTATCTTATCATTCTCTATTGCTCATTCAAGCCTCTAATGCTTTCTAATACTAATAAGAAAACCAATACAATGTCACTCTTCATAGTCAAAATGGTTACCTTTTTTTTACTGTTGAATATAGTGGCAGTTCAGACAAAATTTCCTGTCAGTCTTGGTAGAATTGCAAGTTTCCAACAAAGCAGAGCACTTTGTCAGAAGTGCTAACAAACCCACAATGCATGAAAAATAATTCTGCTTTCAAAATCATGTTTTCTCATTTGTTCCTTCTGTCCTTTGGCTTACTATAGGAAAATTAAAACTTTCCAGAATATGTTTTGATTCCAAAGTAGCCAAATAAAGTATAATTTTATTTCCTCATAACTAGTTTCAGAGTATAATTAGAATATTCTCTCTTTTGAAATCCATTCCTTCTGCAAGGCAAACTAATAATGTTTAGACATGAACTGGCAGGTTTTTGTAACAGGATGCTAACAGGATGTTACGAAAAGGTTCTCCAACTCATATTTATTTCTACAGTAGCCTTGACTGTTCTAGGTTCTATACCCTCATGTGATGCACTTCTGGTTAGGTTTGTTCAACAGGATTTTCTGCAGTGTTTGGATGTAAACACCACAGGCAAAAAATATATTTGCAATAAACCAGTGTTGAAGTTACTGCCCTTGACACTGTTTTGATCCTGAACAATCAAGCTATTTTACAGCAAAATCCTGTACAATCTGCATCTCCATGTATGGGCATCTGTAGGAAATGGTTTCTGCACAAGTGAATGCCACTTATTTCATGGGCAACTAAGCAGGAGCTCTCCAGCACATTCCGTCAGCCCCAAAAGGGACATTTGGATCTAAATCAGTGACTGTGCCTCAAAATATCTTCAAACTGCCTGCAGCAAAAGGATGTTTGGTTCAGGGAATCAAACTGCATCTGGTCAGATGTAAACACCTTAAGCAACCTGCTCAAAGTTTCCTTTGCTCTACCAGCATTCATTTGCTCTACCAGCTCTACCACAGGGCTAAATTATTTGCAAAGTTATATATAGCTGATCTATAGACACTGAAGAACATGGCCCATATTTGAAAGTAAAATTGGTTAGAAACTACAAGGAAACAGTCATTTTAAATGATAAATTCACTATGCACATATGTCCTTCAATAGCAGCTCATTATCTTTTAGAAATGTATACTCAGGCTGTGTGATTTGGTGATCTTTTTTAAGGACTTTTTAAATATTATAAAAATCCTAAGTCCTTTCTCTGCAGAAGGAATGTCTGGCTGAATTTGGCAAAAGAAAAAAGCAGATTAAATGCTTCTACCCAGCTCTAAGAAAGAGTGCAGGTCACAGAACACACTGCAAACATAAAGAAAGGACATGTCCAAATGTACTTTGAACGTATTCCATTTGGTGAGTAGTTTTTAAATCTTCATAAAGAATGGGTTTCAAAATGTAGTCCTCTGCTAATTACATCTTGATGATAGTTGGCTGCACTCCCTCCTGATTAGGGTTTTGGCTATTATTTCTAGCTCAGAAAATGATGTAATGCAACTTGTTAATTTTGCTGTAATATTTAAGTAAAGGCTAGTGCTTTTCAGAAAACAGAGAAAATCACATGCTAAACTGTGCCCTGGTCCTCCCAGGCAGAGTGGGGAACCCCTTGCTCATGGCAGCTCTCAGTGTACCACTACCTCTCTTGACACATGTGTGGAGAGTGCTGCGTGGCCAACGCACTGTGGGCACTGTCATCCCATCTCCAGCTGCATCTCAGGGCCCACAGACATGAGTAGAAGCGAACACAAGGCAGAGACAGCCTGTGCTGAACCTCCAGGCAATGCTGCTCCATGTCTGGGCACATCAAAACGTTTCTCAGCAGCTCTCTCATATCTGCTGCTCTGGGATGCACCCTGGGACAAGACATAATTTCTTTACCATCAGTAAATGACGTGGCCCCTCAGAATCCCAGCTAGCTCTGACCACTACTCAGTGACTCCGAAGGGCCACGCCAAGAGTGGGGAACCGCCCTGACAGGTGAGGCTGTCGGGGCGCAACCTTAGAGCTCAGGCTCTACAGGAATGCCGTGAGTCAGGAGCGAGATAAAGGGATGAGAGGAGACTCCAAGGTTCTTGGGTTCCAGCAACAGGGTTTATTGCAATGGAGCGGGGAGAACAGAAGAGCCCCAAGCACTGCTGTGAAGGGGGTTTTATGCTGCTACAAATTAAGGGGCGGGTACAAGCAAACATCCAATGAGGGATCTCGAGGGGAGGAGTAAGGGAGGAGCAAAGGGGTCACATAATCACTTGGGAGCCAACAGGGGTAAGGGAAGGAGAGAAAGGGGTCACATGGGCCAATGGGGCGTTGAGGTTTAGGGGATTTCCAAAGCACTGAGCAATAGGTGTGTTTAATCTGAATATAATTTTTCTTTTTAAGCACAGGTGGACTTAGAGACCATTGCATAGTTCCCCAAAAAAAACAGTTCTATGCTGGTGTAAGCACTGTGGAATTTATTCACTAGCAGGTCAGTCCTGATGTGTTCTTTGCCCTTTTCCCTTCTGCTCATAAAATTTCTAAGCACAGCATCTAAGACCTCTGTTTCCCACATAAATCCCAGAAACTTTATGATGGCTTGACATAGTTCCAACGGTTTTATCCAGATCATAGTTACTATCAGAATTTGAAAGGAAATGAACAAAAAAAAAATTTTTGACTTGAACGAGTGGAACAAGGGAAATATCGGAGGGACAGGAAGGAGCAGAAATGAGAGATGGTATGACGTTTTGTGCTCTTTCTCTGATAATAGTTATAAGATAAAATGGTTATACTAAATATTACCCGATTACGTTGAAGTACATTTTTAGAAAAGGAAGAAACCCTGCAAATTTTTGTAAGTTCTTTTGATGCATTTTCGTAGTAAAAAGGTGAAGTCTGATCATATGGATAACAAAAACAGTAAGAAAATACAGGAGCGAGGTCAGCTAAAGCAATGAAAGAGTAAATTATACAAGACCTGTGCAAAGATCAAGATAAACTTTTGTGTGCTTGCGATGCAGGGAGCATTATGATACCTATGTAAGGTCAGACAGGTAAGAAAAAGAAAGGTTTTGTGTGAATTAATTTAAAATTTCCCCCAGCACTTTTTTGTGAACATGGCGTGACTGGTGATTCAATTAAAAAAAATCACTGGTTAGGAAGAGGAAACCCAGCAAAATCACTGGCAGAAAAATTTAATTGTTTTTTGTCCATTTGGTAATTAATAGAAGGTAAAAATAATCATGTCTCTGTTTTTCTCCACTTAAAATCTAATCTACTGGGCTTTGTTCCTAATTCAGAAGCTCTGCCTGAAAATAATGCTGCTAAAAGAAGTTTTAATTATATACTTTTTGTTCTGAGATTGCAAATCAAGAATTACTTCAAAAGGGAAAACTGCTTTAAAACAGGCTATTCTGGATTATAAAAAACAAAGGGAATAAAATCTAATCTACCATCTAATCCACTACTTTTGCTGATTTATTTGTGCTTACACGTGTTCTGAGTTTTACCAGTTTATTAGTACTGAAAATTCATAAAGATAGAGAATGAATTTCTGGCTTATAAATACCTTGCAAGCAGCCTACCATAAACACTGCGCTAGGTTTGAGAGAGTCACTACTCAGTGTTCAAGCTGTACAGATGGTCAGCTAAATCTCATGGCACTGCCTGCAATCTCCGGTCAAAAATGTAATCATAAAAAGCTGCTTCCGGCCAAACTGAATTTTTGGTATTGAAAAGAGACATTTTATTTTCAGATTAAATGAAGCTCACATGGTCAAATACTCACTTGATATTACCATGTATATGAACAAAGTCTCCATCCATTCTAAAGCAGTGGTTAAATTTTAGAAAATGTAATATGAAAAACAGACATAGACCAGAGAAGAGCTATTCAGATCTGGATGCATTTCTTATAATATTTCAGAGAAATTCTTTCCAGACTGACAACGACTGTATCTCTTCTTTGCTTTTCTCACTTCTATATACTTTTTTCAGGCTTTTGTGTACGTAAGAGTGAGTTTCCAAAATGTTGTTATGCTGTACTGTGAGTCATCTGAGAAATAACAACATTTTCATGTTTTCCAGCTTTTACAATGTCAGGATTTTCAAAAATAACTAGCCAGTGTTCTCAAATTCCTGTAATTAGATCACTGTCAGTTGTAGATTGTTCATATTGGTATGTTTAGATTACCATGAATTTTTGTGAGAGATGTAAAAGAAAATTTATTTGTACAGGCACAAAATCTCAAGGTTCTAGAATTAGAAATACAAGTAGTTCTGGGACAGTTTGTAAATCACAATTTTTTTTGTAATATTTCTACATTATCATTTGTTTTTCTGCAGTTTTTTTCAGTTTATTTTCACAATTTTCAAGTGTCTCTGTTCTACAGAGAAATAAGGTGAATCCAAGTCCAATCAGAGCTGGTCATTACATTTATCTTTTCCTTCAGGTCGTAAATCCATCATTTGATCAGTTGTTCTACTTGCATTTCCTCTCATCTATCTGAAGCCAACTCAGAATCAAAAACTTTCCAAAAGACTGAAAGAACTTCCTACTCTTCACATGAAATGGGAATCCCATTCCAGGGAAGAACTTCTCAGAGTGGAAAAAAACCAAAAAAACAACACAGGGACAACAATGGTGACTTCTCCTTTCTTTAGGGGTAATCTTGCTTCCCTACAAGCCCTTCCAAAAACTTCTCACTCCTCTTAACCAGCATGCAGGTCCATCATACCATCTCTATGACCTGAAAAATTGTCTTCATCGCCTTCTTCTCCCCAGGCTCTAAAAGATCTGACAGACATGAATGGAACAGATTGAGTGAAAATTGTGAGTTTTCAGAGAAACCACTCAAAGATCAAAGGTTAAAAAAGAGCTGAACTCACAAGCATAAGAGTAAGATGAATACAGAGCCAATTAAAGACTGAACAAAACAGATAACATCAAAAACCATCTTTCTCCTCAAACCAGCATTTGATGCAATGATGCTCATTTTCAAAGCAGCATACAAACATTAATTATTTCTCACAATACACCAGTGAGATAAAAAAGTCACTTAATGATAGCCCATAAAGCGTTAAGGAAGATAAATACTTTTCTTTTTCAAATGCATTAGGACAAAACGTCACTGTGAGGGACTGTGGTGGAATTTAAGCTGTTTATGAGCAAAGAAAGGCAACAGTGAAACTAGTGATGATTGCTACAGCAATAAGATGCTGAATTCTAGTCACTAGAAACTGGCTCTCTAATCAGAGTCTGTCAGCCCAGTATCTCTTAGAAGTCCTTGGAAGAAAATAGGGACTTCCAAGTTCAGTTCACCCCACTTGGATTTCTGCCTTTGAGCAATTCTGGAGGGGCCCACAACTCCTTTGGGCTACAAGAAAGGCCCAGTTGAGATTATGGATTTTGTCCTGATTTCTGCATTAGTAAATGAGGAGAAAAAACTCAATTGCTTTGCATACATTTGCTACTTTTCTCCTTTTACACTGGGAACTTTCTGGTAAAGGCTGTGCTTCATAATGTTTTTATTCAGTGCAGGTAGTACGGCATAGCTTTTACCTCTGCCTAGGGCTCACAGGAGTTACCACATGGCCAGTACATTTCTGAGAAAATAAGTCCATCTAGAGAATGATAATTAAAAATCAGGTCTTCTGAATACATGTGAAATGACAAATACCTTGAGAGAAATGGGGAAAGAAAGGTGAATGTGGCAATTATACAGCTACATGATAGCATAACAGAGCACAAGTGATAACCGGTATAATTTCGGTCCTTTTGTGCATCTATGAAATGGTTTTGTCTTTTAAAGAGAACAAAAAAGTTCTTTTTGTAATGACTAAAGGCACTACCACTCCTAGTAAAACATAAAACATAGTGAAATAATGCAAAGTGTCTAAATTGTGGTATTAATACAGATTAAATATTATTATTTTGATTTCTAACAATTCATAGTGATATAAATCAACTTGATCGAAGGAGAGCATTTTACATCAAGTTGAGTATTAAAGTCATGGAGTTGCTATACTGTATGACTGGATTTTTCCAGAGAAAATTCAGTCTCAGTCTCATGCTTCTTTTTTCCCCAGTTAGACTGTTTTTCCCAGTTAGTTCTGTTAGACTGTGGAATACCTTTGTTCAGTAGTCAGTATACATAGGTTAATTCTTTTGGATTTAGCTGAAGTGTGGCATGATAGTAGTCCAGGGTATGATTGTCCAACAGCAGCACTCCTCATGCCTGTAGCTTCTCTACAGAATTGCTGGATATGATTCTACTGACGTTCAAGTCCACAGTGCAAAAACCTCTAGTTAATTCAACACATTTATGACTTTCAGAAAGGAGCAAACCAAAGCCCAGATAGAATATGCAGTAAGCGAAAATGAGCATTTAAACCTAGAGTTTTCACTTTGCATTTTAGATAGGGTTTTTAAAAAATTATTTATTGCAAACCAGAGCTCCCATTATTGAGGTATCTGAGTCATCAGCTTACAAGTTGAGTCATTCCATTAATTTGGGCTTAATACTGTTTAGATGAATCTAAGAACAGTAAAACATATTTGTAGGCAAATTATCAGCAATGAAATAAACAAGAAACTAGTACATAAGCCCTAATCCTAATAACTATAATTAGGAACCCTGTAGCTATCTGAACATTCTGTATTTTGATCCCAGTACAGTTTTTGTTAGTGAAAGATTTGGAGTTACAGCATTAGGATATTGATCATTTTCTGACTGACTTCTTTGCTTTGAAAGAATTCTTGTTAAATATTGCCTTTTTCAGGAGAGTTTTCCCACAATGTATTGAGATTCAGTGTGACAATGGAAATGCAATGCAGGGTGGGAAATCTTGCCTCTCTAAGAGATATGGCATGGCAATTCACCTCATCTGAACCAGGTGAGAAACAGAAGCTTTTGGCTCCAGATTCGGATCTTAGCAGGTGTGATCCAGAAGTGACTTTGAACCTTTGTGTGAGCTGGAACCTACTGAGGCCCTGCCTTAGAAAAGTCTTTCCTTGTGACAGCCCATCACAAACCAGTCAAATTCTGGCTGCATGTGATTTTAAATGTGTGTGCCAGAGGCTACTGAGCAGCATTGTAACAGCATCTCTCTGTGTGGAATGACATGGCTGCACACACAGCTCAGTACAAAAAGACCTGAGAGTCCCAAAGACTCAGACAAGTCTTCTTACAGGGTAGGAAAGAAGGTAGGCACTTTTGCATTTACTTGAAAATGTCTACAGTCTGCTCATTTTCAGGGTTTATCTCAAAAAAAAAGGTGGACAAAATGAGTGAAAATATAGGGTAAAATATGTATTATATATAATATATATTATCTTTTCTCTATTTGTCAACATTCCCACTTGATAAACTGGTCCAGTGTAAACTGAGTATTTATGCAATTTATTCTTGTAAGTTTGAGAGGGCACTGTTTACTGAAATCTCTGTCTTGAAACAAAGCATCTTTGGACAAACAAGACTTTCACAGCCATTCTTTGAAATTAGACTCATTCACACACAGCATCAGTGACATCATTGCTATAATGCAGAAACATTGCATGACACTGACTGGAATAAAGCACTTGTTCCCCTAGAGCGACAGTGGTGTCACTCAGCAGTTACGAGATTTTAGTTGTTTCTGTTCCTGACCCTGAGTCTAGGAGTAACTCGGTCTACATATTTGTAAGCATCACCATTTTACACCATTCTGACCAAATAAGTTTTTCTCCTGGGGAGAGTTTAGGTTGTCAAACTGAGCTTCAGAAGAAAACACAGTATGAACTGCTTACAAAAATGCATAAGAATTATCTCTCCTTATCCTCATCTGCAATGAGAAATTATGCTCTCCTCTTGCTGAGTATTTGCTGGTGTGTATGTTTTTGAGGTATCAGTTTATGAATTCTGGATCTATAATGAAATTAGGATCATAGGATGTCAGCATGGATTACGCCATTATGGTACTAATACAGCTGCTAAGTACAAAGAGGTATGACCTAGAAATTTCCACACACATCAGCACATTGAGTGTGAATGAATTCCTTCAGAGCATAGATTGCTAAGGCCTCTCTGCTCTACAGCTTGGCTTTCGATATCTTTTTATCCTTCACAGGCATCAAGACAAGTCTTAGAATAAAGGAAGTTTAAAGAGCTATTTGTGGCTGTTAAGATACCTAAAAATGACAACACTTTTCTGGGCTGTTGTGATATTACCAATGAATCCCATCTATCCTCCCATGTTCACTGGGCATACCAGGAAAATTTATCAAGAATAATTGGCACCACAATCCATTTGAATCTCACTGTGCTTTGTTTTTAAGATTATTTTCAACTATGCTCTGATGCTTTTATCAGGATGCTGAAAGTGTCAGGAAAGAGACAAGAACCCTTTTCTTGTAACTGGAGTTTTAGAACTAGCTTTAAGTGAATGACCTGAATGTCTTAAACTTTATCATACTGCATTACTTTTAGAACGATAAGACATGTCAGAAGGAGAATAATATAAACGGAATAGATGCCATTATTGAGAATAAGTGATAAAAAAGAGAAACAGCAATATGCTAATAATAAGCCTACAAAGGAGAACTTTTCATCATAGAGCTTACAATTATTTTTTCTTTTTTTTTTTTTTTTGATAATTTTATTTTTGATGTGGTATCTTTAATATCTACTTCAGGAACTCAAATTACTGAGAAATCTGCTCCATCATGCTTGAAAGATTAGGCCTGTAAAAGCAAACAGTTGCTGCAACAAATGCAGATTGTTTCTGCATCCATATAATTGTCAAGCTCCCTCCCCAAATTAAACATTTTTTTTGATCCCTACATGTTAGACAATCATATGAAAAGTATTTCTTATTATTGGTCTGCTTCCTTACAGCTTCCTTAGGACCTAAGCTCTGAGTTACAATGCAGGTAATTTTTTCTAATTTATTTCTTTAATGAAACTCTTTCAAAATAATGTTTCCTAAATTACTTCAAGTCTCATTATGAATGTAATACAATTTCATTTTGGTGCACCTTAAAGCATAAAATTTTCCTAATAAAAATTTCACTCCGGGTTCTATAAAGTATCATGCTATTGTCTCAAATTAGTCTTATTGTCTTGTTTGCCTGATATGAAATTACACTGAAGAGAAGCAAGCAAATCATGCAAAAGCTAACAAAAGCAATCTCATCACTAAAAAAAAATAATAAAAAGGAGAAGTGAAAGCTGGCATTTCTCATCAACACGCAGAAAACTAAATTGGACAGAATGAGATATATGCCAAATATCTTAGGAATGAGTTTTCTTCATGGCATTTGGCATCTACAGCATAATTACTAAAACATTTTTCCAGAGCAAACACAGAAAATTTAGAGCAAGATACATGCTAATTACATTTTTCATACATCATTAAAATGGCTCTTAAGTCTATCCATTTCAACAATTATATGCCTTAATAATGAAAAAGAAAACAAAATTAATTACTATGAAGATTTCTTCAGATTTCAAAAGGCAGCAGGTATTTCAGGCCAACACCTGGTAGAGTATTCCTCAGTCATGCATTGTCATGACTATCTGCAGTGCTGGCACACCCTGTGACAGCAAAACGTCTTTTTCCTTATTGTAACCTCAGCCCACATTTTTAAACTGCTTTTGCTAACTGTGAGTCAAACCGATTTGGAGAGTAATTTAGCCAAGTTGTCTTATCCATGCTCATTTATAATATAAAGAAATCTGTCACCTGGTTTTAACACTAATATAGTCCAGGAGATTTACTCAAGTGTATATTTTCTTGAAAGACAAATGAAGGAAGTATCCTTGTAAGCCTATGGCCACAGGGAGGCTGTGCTGCCCCAAATGCCCTCTGCAGCTGCAGCTGTGTTCAGTGGTGACCAAAGAGTGGAGGGCAAAGCACACCATGCTCAGCTTTCGTGCTATGGAGCTGTCCCAGAGCCACATCAGGAAGTAACCCACCACTGTGTATCTCAATTTTCCACCCTGCTCTGGCCCCTAAGTGTCCATCTAAAGTGGCCTCAGCTGTGACAGCTCAGCATCAGTGACACCAGTCACGAAGGGCAACTCAGGGGCTACATCCCACACCAAGGCTGGTCAGTCCTGCCCACCACTCCTACACAGGTCTCTTGTTTCCCAGTGCAGGCAGGTAAAGGCTCCCTGGAGATGTTCCTCTGCCACGGCTGCTCTTGGCTCACTGCTTTCAACATGGGTGGTGTAAAGGAAGAGAATTTCCCCATTTTGGTTGGGAACAAGGTAGGTGCAGGACCTTGCACCCAAACCCACACCGACTCAAAGTCCCCTTGGAGATGCGTGTGTCTGTCTCACACATACACACACACACACACACACATTTAGCAAGTCCATCTCATATATACTTGTATAACCACATATACCAAATTTCTAAGCTATCTCAAGCCTCACAGTTATATAGATGACGAGTTACAGCAGATGAATCTCCCTGAACATGAGAGACCAGAGAGAGTTAAGGTTTCTAAACCTCTTTAATGAAAGCATGTCAGGCTTGGCATTCCACAGCCCTTTGTGGACTTCTGTCCTGCTGCTCCAGGCTTAGGTGAATACCATACTGCCACACTGCAGTTACAAGTCAGGTCTGGATATAAATTCTCCACTTTCAGCTATTAGATATTTTTTTTAATATGATAACAGAATCACATAATCTGTGGGTAACAGAATCACAGAAGATCACAAGTTGGAAGGGACCCACAAGGGTCATGGAATCCAACTCCTGGCACAGCACCATTTCCAGGAGTCACAGCATGTGCCTGAGAGCATTGTCCAAATGCTTCTTGAACTCTGTCAGGGTGGTGCTGAGACCATTTCCTTGGGGAGCTGTTCCAATGCCCAACCACTCTCTGTGTGAACTGTCTCTTACTGAGCTTTAGTATTGCGATAATTTACTTTGAAGTTAAGGAACAAGTGAAGATTGGACTGCAAGGACAGTGCATTCTGCTAAGTGGAACAAGTAGAGTAAAGCTTTGTGCCTGAGCACTTTCAAGACTACTGTTCAAGTTCCTCATGCATTTCTCTCAGCTGCATCTACCCACTTGTGATACAACTGCATAGAGAGATGCATTTTGTGCTTTACAAGAAATGTAGTTGTTGCCACAGGAAATGAAATTAATTTTGAAACACCCTTAATTATTACTGTGGTCTGTCCGTGACGTTGCTACCTCAGCAGAAGTAAAAACAATAGTGCAGAACATATGTTTGTTCTGGCTCTAAAGTGATTTTAACATACTTGTATGCCAGACTTGGAACAGAGGTAGTTCCAAACAGCATAAATTTCTCAGGAGAAGCTGTGCAGCCAATGACCCTACTCTCACTTCACACAATGGCAGCATTTTGCCTGAAAACATTTGCTTATCTAACCAGGAGAGACACGTGACAGGTGACTTGCCAAACACTTAAATTTGGCATCAGCAAACACCAAAGAGAAGGAGGACAGATGAAATCCAAGTTTTTTTGTGACCAAAGGGAATTTCTGCAGCCTTGGGTATGAGAGATTTGGTTTCATAGCCAAAGGTACTTACATGAATTTGTATCTAAATCATCCTTTAATTCATGGAAAACTCAGCCACTATTGATGCTTGTGCCTGTGCCAGAAGTAGTAGCCAAAAGAGGGTGATGGGTTGCGTGCAATGTGAGATGACAGAAACATGTTGCCTGGTCCAGGTATTGTGGTGGATGAGGAAGTTTTAAGCAGACTTTTTGCCCCATTTTTGACTTTATCTCTTGATATGGCTGTCTTCTGACAGAGAATAACGTTTTGTATAACAGGAGGCCATCCTGTGCTCAAACTGTGAACCACAGTAGACCCACAACCCTGCATGAGAAGCTGCCTTATGTGATGAGAGTTGAAGATGTCCCTTCTGCTGAGAGTTGTGGTGCAGTAAAGCCCAGCAACGTCTGCACAAATGAGCACAAATGCAACCTGTATAAGGAGAGTTCTGCTTCATGGCTCCTACATTAAACATCCCAGAGCCTCTCAAGTCCCAGGAAGACACTTCGCTGTCCAACCTACAGAGCTGTGCTCACATCTGCTCTCACTCTGATACCAGAAATCCCTCGCTCCCATCCCTGCTGCCTCCGCTGGTGCAAAAGCAGGAGCAGCATTTGCACCACCTCTTGGCTTTTGCCAATGACTAATATATTGCAGAGCATATATCCAGCACTGATTGCAGAGTGGAAGCAGCCATCAGGTGCCCAGCAGTTGTGCTAAGGGAGGGCTTAAACTGTAGGTGATTAAAGGGATTAAGGCACAGGAATGCTTATCTAGTGTGGTCAAAGTGAATTTTGGGTTGTAGGAGGAATGCAGACACTGAGATGGAGAAAATTTATGGCAGCTACAAACGGCATTCTTGGTACCCCTATGCTTTGGTACTGAGTAGTGTGCCCATACGGCTGCCACCATTCATACAGGGAGCGATCCTGGAGAGCAGCTCAGGTTATGTGGAGTGGCTCTGGCACACAATGCAGCAACCTAACCTCTCTAAAATGGGTGCTTTTTCACTGTTTAAGATCACTGTTTATTCAAGAAAACTTTAGAAGTGTCAGAAAAGAAAATATAGGTGAATGCGGCCTCAACAATGGGAAAAGAAAAAAAAAACAACAAAATGAGAGTGCATTCAGAGTTAAAATACATTTTCTTTATCTTCATAACATTGCTCTTTTCAATCAGCTTTCATAGCACAAATGCCATACACCAGTATGGAACTAAGCACACTAACTAGCCATAATACAATTTTTTATTATAATTTGAAAACAGAAGTCTCATCATACCTGTATGTTGGGAAGAAAAATTTTGATGATAACTTAGCAAAAGTAAATTTAAAAAGTCCATCTTAATCTAGCTGGGCATACTCAGATACCCATAATGTCAATGTGTCCTCAGCCGGTGGTCCTGAGTCAGGAGAGTCTTTGATCTCTTTGTTTAAGTGTTTTTAATAAGAAGATGTCATAGACAGATGGTCCAGATGAAGCCATAGAACTTAGTTGATATTTGTTCAAGATTTAGACTGGAGTAACGTGTGCTGAGATGAAAGAAGTACATTTCTGTAGGTGGGACACTGGCTTCTGTGCCACAGGGCTGATTACTGCTTCCACATGAGAGCGAGCCTGGTTGTGGGACTGTGAGGAATACCTTGAATACCTTCTCTTTTTAATGGGAGGGTTTCTAAAAGAGGATTACGTTGTTGTTTTGAAAAAGCACCTGTGGAATAGTCTGGGAGTCCACTCTGTCCCAGGCGATCCCAGATGTGTAAAATCCAACCTGCCTTGCTGAAGAATCAGTCTGGAGTCTTTGGCTATTGTTTTCAAGGCAGTTTATTGTTATCTAATATAGATTTCTCTGCCCTGGTGCGGGCCACTCAGCAGGGCAGTCTGAGACACACTGCCCACCCCTGGGTCAGCTTGGTCTTTTTATACGATTACTTACGTAACCTTTATTTACAGCTACTTTCCAATGCCTATCACCTATGTTAGACAGTGACTTTCTACTCTAAAGCAATCCAGATGTGCCACCATCACCAAGATGGAGGACAGAAAGACAAAGAAGGACAGAAAAACACCCTGATCCCTCCATCTTGTCTCTTAGACCGCCCTGTACAGAATCTCAGACCCCCCTGTACATGACCCCAAACTTTTTTCTTTTAATCTATAATTACTACCATTTTACTACTTAAACTTTTGTAACTTGCAGTTCTTCATATAAAGTTGGTAACTTGTTCCATGGGTTAAAATCAAAGCCACAGGCACTCTTGGTGGCAAGCCAGGGTCTCCGACCCCCCTGCCAGGGCTGAAAAGCCTCCTGGCCAGGGTTCTAGTCATTCAGGAATGTCATGGGAACCCCCTGGGTTCCAACACTCTGAACTTCACACTCACACACATTCAAAGTGAAGGAAATGTTACACTGGCACTTGAATATGTGATGATAAATTGAGCCCAAAGAGATGGAACATGGCATTCAGGTAGGAGATGGTAACAACTGATCCCAGACGCTCATGAGCTCTGTTGTGCTACTGAGTCTTGTCAGGCAATAATAAATAGTTTGTTTATTTGCTAGTTTCAATCCAGTTTCATGTACTTGAAGAAGCTGTATTTTGATTTTGCTTGCAAGCTGTGCAAGAGAAAGGAAGATATTTTACCTCTACCGAAGCATTCCAAAGTGCCTTTTATCTAAATGTTTCATATAGAAGATTGAATAAACTGACCATATCAGTTCTATCTCTACAAGAATTCCACTCTACTCCCTTTAAAATGAGTTTTCTTTTTAACCTACCTTTTATTTTTAGCCTACACTGGGGATAAATTACTCTCTTAAAAAGCAGTGCTGGGTCATTTTTGTACTTATTCACTGTCTGACATAATCATTGCTTTTAATCTATTATTTTTAACGTTTGTTCCCATTCCTTTTTCCCTTGGAAAGTACTTGAGCAGCTAAAAGCCCTAAGGTAGCCTTGGAATTTCTGACAAAGCAATCTGAACAAAATTCACTTCTCTGATTCTGGTAAAACAGGAACTGAATTTTTCAGCAATAATCCAATTTCATTTACTGAACATGCTTGGAACTTAGGAATTCTTACCTTTTCACATATCAGAAGACTTTTGACTTCTATCTATTGCTTTTCAAAGCAATTCATTGTCATGAAAAAACAGACCTTCTTAGAAATAACCTTTTTTTTTTAATTAAAGGAAATATATTAATGTTTTTTTCATTTTGCTTTATCTTGAGGGCAAGTTATATTTTATGTTACTGCAAATAAACTGGGAAGCAAGAATGACCTTTAAATAGACAGTATGTGACTATGCTAATAAATCACTCTGTCTTATAGACACCCTCCAAAACTGCAATTACAATTTACCATATTAATCAAAATCAAATTTAATTAAATTTAATTAAATCCATCAATGGATTCTTATATTACAACAGAGAGATAGATTCTCAAAAACAAATATACAAGGATACTCCTTGCTGGCAAAAAAAAAGATTCTAGAAAGAAAACAATGGCTGAAGACTTGCAGAAAAACTTGCATACATTTAAGCTCCTATCCCTTCTAGCACAGTTTTAATACTATGTAAAGTATTTTAAAACCATAGAGATGATGGTTTTCTCTTCAGAAATGACTAAGTGGTCAATGAATAAAGGTTATCTAACTCTTCAAAATTTGGTAACTTTTCAAACACTTTCTTTCTCTGGCAATATTTATTTTTCTGACCTGTGGTTACAGATTTATTTCCAAATAAGTTGCCAAATAAAATTAAAAGGAGAAGAAGATATGAAAACCTGATCCACTGAAATAACTATCATTTTCACTGACTTCCATAAGGCCAAGTTTCTAATAATTTTGAAAACTAGAGCATCTAATAACCACAGGTTATCTTTCCAGACACAGGTTATTCCTGCCTGGACAGAAGATGTCTACATCTGAGCCTCTCAGCAGCAGACTAATAGAGAATTTTGCTAGCAGTCATGGCATGGATTTTCTACAAAAGCATGTTTGTTTGTTTGCTTTGTTGACATCTGGTGATATATCAGCAAAAGAATAGTTTGATTCTAAATCAGGAAAAAGAATGGGTATAAGAGGAAAAATAATCCTAAAAGTTTCTAGAATTCTCCCTTCCTTGGTAATTTCCAATGTGTCTGGCAGATATCTCTGGTTCTGGGAATAATCAAAGATAAGCAAAAGACCCAAAACACAAAAAATCAGTAATATTGCCTCCATTAAGGCCTACTACACATTATCTGTCTTTATCCAGATTATCAGTCCTGGAAAAGTTTACTTTTACTCAACTTCAATATGGGAGGAACATGTTAGGTGCCATAACTGCTTCCCATGAAATGAGTTAAAGCATGAAAACACAAGGCCAGACCTAGCTTCCCACTGTCCTCCCATTTTCCTCAGTGAATCTGAAAAGGCAGGGTGCTGTACTGTACACAAACACAGAAGAAGTTCTAGAGTTATTTTCTGGAGATTCTGCATTGGTTTTGGTTTGCTTTTGCTTCTGCTATTGCTTCAATTTGTTGTTGTTGGTGCTATTTTAATAGATAGTTCAATATGCTTTTAGAGGATTAGACCAGAATACTTCATCATTCTTTACTGTTCTGTACTTATCAACTCTTTTAAAAGGAGTTTCTTAACTCAGCTTTTCTTATCTTTAATCCGTGATCATTTCTCTCAGTCCTTTAATATGTTGAATAAGTCCTTCATTGCCTCATCCATTTTTATAGCACATTACGTATTTGCAAGTGCTCTGAAATGTCAGCAAACTGCTTTATTTTTTTATCCTGGAAATCTGACGGAAAATAAAAGCCTGACATTTTTCTTTTTAAAGCCAGCTAGCGGGCTGAACACATACCAAGGCAGAAAGGACTGTTTTGATTACCCAGCCTGACTTGCGGCAAAGGACAAATCAGAACATTTGACTCAACTATTCATGCATAGACATTTGCACCAGTCTTCAGAGCATTGCTCAGGAGTTATCTTGCTGCCAACAAAGCCCTCCAAAAAACCATAAGAAATGGCAGCTGGCTGCTGCTATGAAGCAATAAGAGGGATGTTGCCCATAGCACATTGCTTTCATAGTACAGTGCCCATGGGCAAGCGGGGACCCTCTCAGTATAGACCACATATGGACACGACTTGAGGGGTTACATAAATCTCAGACTGTACCCTTGTGGCTCAGCCAAAGAGGGCAGGAACCATAACACTTTTGTTTTGAACTGTTCAAACTGAGCAAGTGGACTGAAGGAAAAAATGAATAGCTCAAATAAGAAAAAGTCTAAATCAGGCAGATTCCTGATCTTAGCTGCTTCAGGCTCTCCCTAGATGTCTGATATTTGCTGTTTCCCCATATTCCTCTACCCACTTCACTCTTAATGTCACTTCTCAAAAGGAAGGATGGTCTTGAAAGGTTTCTTAATGGACTGGACATGAGTCACATTTTTTGCTTCTAGTTTATTCCTCTGGATATAAAAGACATAAGAGATCTTATTATGTGAGATATATCATAAAGAACAGGTAATTTCCTTCAGCCCCAGTCCTGTTATTTCAAGAGGCAGCTGTGACTTTCTAAAGCATTTTGCTTTTAGACTTTCTAGTATGTTTTCAGACATTGGATAGCAAAGATTTTATATGAGATTGCACAATGATTGCCTGACTGTATGGAACTTCTTGACCACAATCAAATTAATGTTTAACCAGTTTCCAAAAAGCTAAATAGACCATGAAAACTGTGCTGACTTCACATTACTACTCTGAAAGCCAAATTAAATTCTCTTATTTTCTACAAAATGCCTGGTAAGTTTTACCCCTAGACTTACGATTTTTTAATAAAAAATTTGAAAAGAAATGCTTACAATCTCTTAGAAAAATTCTCTTCCTCCATTAAACAGGCAGATTCTGAGATCCATTTTAAAAAACATTTCTACCTATTTCTCAAAATTAGTCTTATATAAGATCAGATTTTTCAAAGAGATTTGGTTGCTTAATCTGAGAATGTGGCAAGATTTTACATTGGTTTTCTCTTAGTTTGTAGCTGCCTGGTTTGCACTGCACTGAAATGCTTGATTTTCTATGTTCAAGTGACACATTTCTGGAACCAGGAACCAAATATTTCCTGTTAAATTAAGACCCAAAGTCTGTCTAACAATATATAATGGGTTTACTTTTTGTAACAATATTTGTGGCTGCAATATTTAATTAGGAACAAAAATTTCTTCTTGTTTTAATTTAATTTAAGTGCTTGAATGAATCTCAGCCATGTTTCTCAAAATCAATCCTTTCTCAGAGACCATTGGGTATATTGGGTAGAGGAACTCCTGAAGGTTCACTGCACATAGATTTTCCACATTAATAAAGAGAAAATATAAAAGCTGAAGAGTAATAAAATTATAAACCTCATAACTTCAGAGTAATACCCTCAAAGAATAAGTGAAAGATAAGCACTCTGTGTAAACTATCAGAAAACTGTTGTTTCTCCTATCTGATTAGGTGAACTGTTTTTTCTGGTTATGGTGGACACTACTTAAATGTTATGCTATATTCATCATCTTAAAGCAAATGGGAAATTTAATGTGGAAAATAATTTCTTTTCTTTTATTCTATTAGCTTCTCCCTAGGAAATTATCTGAATATCTATACATGAAAAAATATCAATTAATTCAGACCCAACGAATGGATAACTATTTTCAGTGATAAGGGAATCAAAATCAACAGAAACCTTTTGAGAAATGTAGAATATGGCAACTCCTGATAAGTATCTAGCTATAGGATTCAGTTTCCAATAAAGCACCCTATACACTGAAAGAACTTATCACATGTTACATCACAATATACAGGTATATTGATTAGGCCCAACAGTTTTCCTGAATTTGGTCCCTACTTCAACATCCTAAAAAATACACAGGAGGAAAGAGTCATCCCTTAAAACAGGTAATTGCTAGATTCTGAATTAAATAATTTATTATAGTAATGTTTTAAAACCTTGATGATTCAGGCAAAGAAAAGCGGCCTCAGCAGCTTTAAAAGCTATGAAATTAGGTCCAATATTGTCTAAAGTATCAATTAAAGAAACTGTAACAAAATGCTTTTTGTTCAAGTCACATGAAAGGAAGCTTTATTCCTGCAAAGGTTTTTTTTCATGAACACCTCTTTTCTCTAATTTGTTAAGGATAACAGACTAATTGCATTTAGATAATTGACAGGATAACATAACATCCACTCTGGTTCTTATCAAAATGGGGGTGAGAAATGCTTCAGATGCTACCAAAGGGGATGTTTATGGGATATCTCATGGGATGAGTATGATAAGGGTTTGTTGCTGAGTGTCTTAAGGAGGGTCACAGTGATGAGCAGACGGCTGGGGTACCGCTCCTATGAAGACAGGCAGAGAGAGTTGGGGCTGCTCATCCTGAGGCAGAGAAGGTTCTGAGGAGATCTTAGAGCACCTTTCAGTACCAGAAATGGGTTAGAGGAGAACTGGAGAGCGACTTTTGACAAAGGTTTGTAGTGATAGGACGCAGAATAGTAACTTTATACTGAATGAGAATTGACTTGCACTAGATGTTGGAAAGAAATTCTGGTGAGGCACTGGCACAGGTTGCCCCAAGAAGTTCTGGATGCCCCATTCTTGGAAGTGTTCAAGGTTTCATATAAGTGAATGTTAAAAAAACCAACAAAACTACTGGAGATCAGGATCCTTTTAGCTGTACTGTTGTAGGAGCAACGGAATTTCCCAAGAATTCATTCTTGTCTTTGAAAGGCTGAAGAAATACTTGCAATTCATTTGGCATCAGATTACCAAAATTAGAAAGATTAATAGTTATTGATTTTTCTGGGGATTTTTTTTTTGTGTTTTGTTTGGGGATTTTTGGTTTGGGTTTTTTTTTGTTTTGTTTTGGTTTGGTTTGGTTTGGGTTTTTTTATCTGTCTGGTTAGAACAATAAAAAAGACAACCTTACAAGTATTTTGTGAGGAGTATTTGTGAAGCAGAAATAAGATTAAAGCAGCAAATTACATGTCTTAATGCACTCTCTAATGAATTATGAAAGAGAAAATAAGCAGTAATGCACCAAATAGCATATTTTATTTAATTTCTTCAGTTTTCATTTCTAAGTTTCATTTTTATTCACTCGGTCCTGTTTTTTTCCAGACATCACAGCAAGAATATTGCAATTGTCTGTTGAAGTTCTTACAAAATCTTTACTGACAAACACCAAATACTAGTGTTTGGAAAGTATTGAAAGATGCAGAGTTCATCACTTCCATGTAGATTTCTTTAGTCCTTAAGCATAGTTATGGATTTTTTGCTCTGTTTATAATCCAAATTCATTTACATTCATTCAAATTCTATTGAGGCCTTAGCTGTATGATTATCCTCTCTTCACCATAGTAACACATTAGTTAATAGCTAGTGTTTTTCTCTGTGAAATTACTTATACCTTCTTTTGGGTAATTTTATTTGTTTTCATTAATAACTTAAACAGATTAAACTCGGATACGAGCTTATTTGCTTTCACTGATTCATTTTCTTGGGTAACTTCTGTTTTATGGATATCCTAGTAAATGTATACAAGAGAACTAAATACAGTATATCATTATTGCACTTAAAAATGCAGCATATACTTCCTCTCACCCACTCATTGCCCTTTAGTATTTTTTTCCCCCACATTAGTGTGCTAATTCAAATCAGGAGTGTACCTTGAAGGTATACTCCACTTAAATTTCCATCACAGAGTGGTCATGGGGTGCCTAACTGCAATTCCTTTTCAATGAAACCAGACTGGAAGATGGAAGCAATTCTAGGTATACATCTAATACATTTCAGGCAAAAATGAATGCAGACCTTGATGGAAGGGGAAAAAGCCCCAAAATAGAAAAATCTAAATACATGCATTGTGGATGTCAGATCCTCAGAATCAGCTCTTTAATTGTATAAATCCAATTCTATTTGCCCACTCTGCTTCCTAGACGTATCTATAAGCCCAAGGCCTTTCTTAGAGCCCCTGCAGTTTAGTACACAGAAACTCTTCCAACATTATGAGCTGTAGTCCACATTTTAATGTCCAAATCCATTTAGGTACAACACATCCTGTGGAAAATATCCTGAAGTAGCAAGTCACTCCAGACACATGCTTTCTGTTCTCTTCAATGCTTCCCACACAGAGATGATGTCACCCTTATTCATGTAGAAATCTACCTTAGCTAACTTAAAGAGAGGAATTGAGTACTTTAGAGATTAAATCCATTTAGACCTCAAGTAAAAAATATTTCAAACAGAATCCATGGACTCTTACCAATTATTTCTATCTTATGAACACTGACAGGAGTAGCTTTCATCAAAAAATGAAGGACAAGGTGCAAAGCAGTGATTAGCCAGTTCAGGGAAGATGGCCCATAAATAAGGGTAGAGTTCAAAGGCAGAATTGTGACCTTTGTAAGTACCAGCAAGCTGACACTGCTGCGATGCAGAGGAGAAAAAGGGCAATGAGGATGGGAAATTTATCGTCAGATTATTTATGCCAACGAAAGGAAAAAAAAACCCTCATTTTCTACACTTGTTCTACAGTTGCCATAGTAGATATCTAAAGAACAGTAATTAGCAAGCATTAAACAGAGCAGGCCAACCTTACTATTATTAAATTATTTGCTGCGACAAAATCACTGTTTGTAGCATTAAAGACCTAACAGCAAAGAGACTAACTTCAGGGTTGCTTACTGAGCTGTATAAAAATATTTTTTAATTAAAATTCAAATAGTCAGAAACATATTCAGGTTTTTTTATCTACTTCTCACATTCACCTAATTAAACATACACAATATTCTCAGATACTGGTGGTGCTTGTTCAATGCTCCTGCAATGAACACTTCCAAAAATACACATTGCAGCATGCAACTTTTGGTTGCAGTGTGTTTTTTGGAAAGTACATATTAGATAATCCCGGACTAACATCTACACAACAGCTTTTCGCAGCTGTAGGTTTGTATCATCTGCCTTTTCCCACCCCATCCCATCCTATTTTCTTACATAACGTTCATGGGATTCTGACAAAGAATGAAACTTTTTTGCCATTTTTAGGGTCTATAAGGATTAAAGAATAACTAAACTGAGTCACACATAGGTCCTCTTTTCTAAATAATCTTGATCCAAGGGAGAATAAAAATGCATAAAGGTAAGTATAAAATGAGAACAAATTTATATAATATCCAGGATAACTCATGAGTTTTGACACTGAAGTTATAATATTAGTTTGAGCATTATCAAAATTATGTATTATTATTGCTAGTTTTCTAGTCTTCTTCCCTGGTCCCCATAGATAGAAATGAATGCTCCCCGAATTTTCCTCTAAAGTTCCTTTAGATAAAATGAATTACAAGTATTTCCTCGGCCTTAAAAAAGAAAGGAATGAATTCTTGGGGAACTCCATTGTTCCTAAAACAACAGATCAAAATGAACAAGAAGTGATGAAAACATTCAACCCAGAGACAAAGCAAAGCTTGAAGTAGATGGGATGTTTAGGAAAACATTGTTAGCATAGCTCCAGAAGTAGGAACTGCTTTCTTGGGCAACAGAATGGTCTGTAAAATAGGGGGAGAGATACATGTACAATCAACCAGTCAATATAACTCACTAAAGAAAAGTATTTCTTCTTAACAGCAACTCAAAACTACATTGAATGGCTCAAAACCTCCTATTTCTAAGCCAAAAAAAAAAAAAATTAAAAAAAAACCCCTTTTTTAAATCTGGAAGGAATCTTTAAATTACTATATTGTGTCTGCGTGATAACACAGTTTCATTTGGTGATGTGGCCAGAGCAGAACATCACACACTTTCTGACCATCCAATCCACTGGTCAATACATGTCACTCTCCAATAAACAAGACAGGAAAAGTGGAAAAATAGAGGATTTACAGTGGAAGAGGTGCAGGGTAAGAGAGACAGTGGCAGATACATTAGCAAAGCAGGGAGCTGCTGGCATGGACAGTGAGGCTGACTCCAAGGAGGTAACTGGAACTTCCCAATCACGGAGTTAATTAGGTTGGAAAAGACCTGTGAGAACATTGAGTCCAACCTATCACCCAACACCATGATGTCAACAACACCATGGCACTGAGTGCCACATCCAGGTTTTCTTTTAACACCTCTAGGGCAGTGACTACACCACCTCCCTGCACAGCCCATTCCAATATCTAATCATCCTTTCTGTGAAGAATTTCTTCCTAATGTCCAACCTAAACCTCCCCTGGTGCAGCTTGAGACTGTCCTCTTGTGTTCTATTGCTGGTTGCCTGGGAGAAAAGATGAAGCCCCACTGGCTACAGCCTCTCAGCTGTAGAAAATGATCAGATCTCCCCTGAGCCTCCTCCTCTCCAAAGACTCCCACCTCCCTTGGCTGCTTCTCAAAGGACTTGTGCTCCAAACCCTTCTCCAGCTCCATTGCCCTTCTCTGGACATGCTCCAGCACCTCAATATCCTTCTTAGAGTTAGGGGACCAGAACTGGACACAGGATTTGAAGTGGCTCCACCAGTGCCAACTATAGAGGGACATTCACTGCCCTGGACCTGCTGGCCACACTATTTCTGATAAGGCCAGGATGCCATTGGCCTACTTGGCCACCTGGGCACAGTTTGGTTTATGTTCAGCTGCTGTTGACCAGTACCACCAGGTCCTTTTCTTCCAGAGAGCTATCCAGCCATTTTTTCCTTTGTAGTGCCTCATGAGGCTGTTGTGGCCTAAGGGCAGGACTCGACTCAGCACTTGGACTTGTTAAATCTCATATTGTTGGATTCTGCCAATCTATTCAGCCTGTCCAGATCCTTCTGCAGAGCCCTCCTACCCTCCAGCAGATCATCATTCGCTCCCAGCTTAGTCTCATCTGCAAGTTTGGTGATGGTGGACTCAATCCCCTTATCCAGATTATCAATAAAGATATTAGACAGTACAGGCCCCAGCACAGATGCCTGGAGGACACCACTAATGACTGGCCATCAAGTGGATGCAGCACCATTCACCACTCTCTGGGCCCGGCCATCCAGCCAGTTCCTAACCCAGCAAAGAGTTCTCCTGTCCAAGCCATGGGCTGCAGCTTTTCCAGGAGTGTGCTGTGGGAAACAGTGTCAAAGGCTTTGCTGAAGTCCAGGTAGACAATCTCCACAGCCCTTATCCACCAGGTGAGTCACCTGGTCATAAAATGAGGAGCCAACACTCACTGAGTCCTGCAATGCATCATCAGGGACTCCATACAGAAGACACTGAAGTTGACCTTGCCATTATTACTACCAAAGTTTGTAGCGACCACACAGACATTGACCTTCTCTCACCATTGTATGCAGAACTCCTAAATTCTGCAGGATACAAACATAGGGATTCTGCTAAAAGGCAAGACATTCTCGAAAATGTATTTCATAATTATTTATTTTTTAAACAAACAGATTCTATATTAAGTATTAAGCAAAAGAAAATAGCTTCATTTCAAACATATTCAAAGTCTTTGCTAATGAGTTGCTAAAAAGTATTTATGTACCCCTAACTTAACAGTCCCTTTTATTCTCATGCAACTCTATTTCATTCTTGAAACACCTTTTTCTGTGCAAATATAAATCCTATCAATTATACTAGACTGCAAAATTCTCTTTATAATTCAAACTTGCATCTGGGTTTTGGGCATCAGATGAACCAATCTTTCTAATTTATATTCCCATGTGTATGCATAGTCAATGAATGGTGTCTCTGAGGACTTGTAGGAGAGGGACTCCAGCTAAATTTAACTGCCTAATTAATCCAACACCATGCTGCTCTGCTTCAAATAGTTTTCATCAAATCTAATCTTTATATGGCACTGTGAAAATACCAACAGGAAGTGAGGGACACACAAATAGAAATGAAAGATAAGCCAGGAAGAAAATAGTAGAAATAAAGTACAAAGCAATGAACAGGGAAAAGACTTTGGTGAAACAGGACGGAAGACTGTCACAGATCATGTTCCCAGGAGCATTTCCTATTTTAGAAAAGTAAAAATGTAAGGAAGTTACGTTTTATTGCTATTCAGCTGCATATATTTAGGCAGAGAGACAAATGGATGTTTTCTGCTGCTTCAACATTTTTGCAGGTATACATTTCAAAGAGCAACTAAGCCTTTAACAGACAGCACAAGAACAGCTTCTCAATATTGATGCTGAAGAATATTTATAGCTGACCTGGAAAAAGAAAGCTTAAGGGAGAAACAAGCAGTGCTTTCTGTAGCATCTTCCACCTTAAGAAGATGACAAGTACAATTTGCTAAGCTTCATTTTTTGGTTTTGAAAGAGTTGTGCAGCTATATCAAGACAAGTTCAAGTTACCCCTGGCAAATCTTACAGGAACAGGTTTCTATGACACCAAAGGTTCTTTCTGAAATTAATTGAGATGAGAAAGAATACTATGCAATGGGTAATATTACTGTAAAACATGGACTGAGGTGCATTTCAGGAGCAGAAGAACTATCACAATAACAGATGAAAGTACAACTTTTATAAAAGGTTAAATATTCAGATTCAGCCGCAGGAAACTCAGCTCACTGGTAACCTTATATAGAGAAACCTCATGTGAGGAAGAGGTTTTGACAAATTTCAACCAGGACTGGGAACTGGTGCTGTAATTAAGAAATTCTTTGAGCAAGAAAGATTTTAAGTGGTCTTCTTAGATGTGAACTTCCACTCTCCCTAAAAACCCTTCAAAAAAATTTCATTTTGAAGTCTTCCTTCCAAACGAGGACAGCTGCTTCAGCTGTCTCTGGAATCCAGTGTCCCCTTTGCAGCTAAGGTATTCTGAGAGAGTGCATTCAAGGGAGCCAGGATCCAGAGAACATTAAATGGCCAAGCAACTTCAATATCCTGCCACAGAACTTCCAGCAATGACACAGTATTAGATGAAATACAATCCCCAAACTAGACATTGTGGTTTTGGATGAGTTTTTTAAAAATTACTTTTGTCATTACCAAATGTATTTAGCAGGACTATTTGTCTCCAGTTGGTTTCTTGTGCAGAGGACAATATACTTCAAAAACAGAGAAAGAAAAATCTTTGAAATCTATTCTTACTGATGACACTAAGAAAGCAATAGGTCTGGAAATACCACTTCAATACTCTTGAACAAGAAAAGAAAAAAAAAAGAGGAGAAACTAAATTATGGGAATAATATGGCAATTACATGATTGAATACTTACTTTTGAAAATTATTTTTTCCAGCATTTGCTAAATATATTAGCCAGAATCACTCTTCTAAATTCAATATACACAGAGATTGCTCACTGATGTCAATTTGTGAAGTAATTTTATGTTATTTTCTTTTCTTTTATGGATGAATGGAGTTATATGAATAACTACTCCTAAGCAAAAGTACTGATTTTGACTGCTTTATGCTCTTTCTTTCCCTATCAAAGTTATTAGAACTGTTAGAAAATACTTTTTTCTTTTTCTTTTTGATGGCATTCACCAAAGTGGTCAAGACTTAAAATTGAACTCATGATGTGTTAAGGGAAATGACCAAGACCAGTTGTTCTCCCAGAAAATTTTGAATTATCAGTGCACAGCAGAACCATAGACAAAAGTGTTTGAAAAAAGATTTAGAAAAGATACTGCTGCAATATGAAGTTCTGTGCAATTTGAAATTATAAGAAAAAGAAGCTGATCTCTTTATGAAAAAACAATGCTTTCTATTATTTGATTTGATAAGCGAGTAGGGTTTATGTTTAAAAAAATGCAGTCTAGATTCTCCCTATTTTTTCTCTGTCTTCCAGAACTAATTGGGTTTTCTCTTGATATCCCCGGATTTGTTCTTGGTTCTCTATACAGCCAAAGCTAATTGCTGATATAAGTCTTGTGCTGGAGATACCTCCAGAACACAATTTTACTGTCACACTTTTGACTAACATTGAAGCCAAGTGTGAATCTACTCCTACTCTAATAATTTAAATTAGGAGTTAGGTGGGTTGATTATACATCAAAACTCTTCCTTATTTTTCTTTCTGTTATTACACCCTTGTCACCTAGAAGATAGTTAAAGTGTTGAGTCTTGCAGCTTGTGTTTTGTAAGAATATTTTGTGATAGGTTAGGTATGTCTTTGGCACAGTTTTGTTTGCTCATAAATGTTGCATGAAGCTGTGTTTTCCAGGCATTTTTTGCGAGAAAAAGCAAGAGTAAATAGTTCCTTCACTCACCGCCTTTCAGCAGGATTCTACCAAAGTATGGGGGAAGGTCTAGTTTTTTCATGTCACCCTACAAGTGTTACCCTAATCGTCATCATCGTCACCATCATTTTGGAAGGAAAATTTTGCCCCCCTAATGCCAAGGAACTGTTGTTGCCAGGGCTTTTGTTCAATTTCTAAATTTGATCTGCAGGCACTGTTGGATATGAGTCTTCTTGAGACTTTTGGTTAACCCATAAACTTCCCTTGACATTCACCTATTGATAATTCAGTATTACTGAAATCTAAATTATTTTAAATCTAAGCATAAGCATCTCTTTCAGAACACTGAAAGCTGCAGAGTTTCTTCATATACTTTGCATTAACCTTTTCTCCATTTGATTCCTTTCTGAATTAATTCCTTCAGGGAAAACTTCTTGAGGAAATACTGCTTTAAAATGTTATTAATACAACATATTTTACTTTGAGTTAAAAGATTTTAACCAATTAAATAATTACCAAATACTTCCCTAAGGTTTGGTACTCAATTTATGTCTCCTTTTTTATTTTTTCCTTTATGCTTAGAAAGTTGTGTTGTTTGAAACCAGACCACCCAGACATTCATTCTATTTATGTCTGTTTATCTCTATTTATTACTATCTCTCTATTTATTTCCAAATCTTGCGCAGGGAAATTCCAGGGAGACAGGAATGGTGCCCCATGATTTTACCGGAAAGAGATGACTAACTCTCAAAATACATTCTGGGAACATGAGGTTCCTTTATACAATACACTACTGAAAAATTACATGTATATTTCATAAAAGAAAACTAAATCCCTGGGTTCCATGAATTGGGAAGTGTTTGACTGTTGTAGAACTTGGAAGTTTAGCTGTGTTATAACTGTAAGCTGTAAAGTTTCACTTCTGAATGACCAGTTCTGCTCCCAAGCTGAAAAAATCCAGGTCTGTAGAGTGCAGTCTAAAACAATCCAGACAGGATACCTTCAGAATCATTGCCAGCGTGTGAGAAGACTGAATGGCTGCCAGCCTGAATTTTTATTGTAGTAAGAGTTTTAACAATGTCTGATTGTAGTAGGCATGGCATTTTGTGCTTTGAAGTAAATTGGGTGTGATTCGTTTATCTCCTTTGAAAAGTGACTTACAAAAGTTGTCGTACAATAAAGAGCTACAATTTTATGCATCATGTACACAGCTGGACTGGTTACTTCTGATGTGCACTTTCCTCCACCAGTGAATTCTGGAATATGATGGGTATGTCTTAATAACAATTTAAGTAACTTCAGCCATGGTTTAATCTAATCTGTTCTGAAAAGACCTCAAAAAAGTGGAAGAACTTTATGAAAATAATGATCTAAAATAACAGCACATGTCTTTATAATTGCTCAATATTTTAAGTTATATTTCTCTCTGAAACACAAGGATTATGTGTCAGAAATAAACTGAGGTGGACTGAAGAATCAAGGAGATAAAGGTCCTCACAGTATATAAATTTTAGACAATCTCCCACAAGACTTAAACTTCTAGCTAGAGATAATCTGATAACTTCTAAAGGAGAAATGTCCAGGAAAAATGGTTCCATGAAGAATTACATATGAAAATAAATATTTTAAGTCTGTGAATCCTTGGCCTTCCAGGCAGTGTCCAATTGAACTCAAAGTGACCTTGGGGTCTAATTTGGTTGTCCCAGTAATGATGTGGATTAGCAGGGATGAGCTCTTAGTTTGTTTATTCATTGAAAGCCTCAGTGAGTTCTTGACTTCAAATGCTGCTCTGAGACACTGTCATTAAATCAATGATTAATAAACAAATGGGTCAGTATAACCTGAAATGCATTGAGCAGAAAGATGTAGTGATATAGAGAATTTGCTTTTTTTCAATGGTATGTAATAAAATTTCTTTTTAATAAGAAATTATTTTGCTTTAGTTAGACAAAATAAAACAAAATATGCACTAGAAAATAGTTAGTGACAAAGATGTTCAAATGCGTAGTACAACAAAGCATGGAGGCCATTTTGCCTGGGGGATATTAAGCTCACAATGGAATATAGGGAACAGGCCTACCACAGCACGCCTTCATAAGCTGTCATGCTGTGCCTATCATTATCTGAATATTGCCATGAGACATATCCAGCTGCCTCATTTGTCCATCCTCTTCCCAAGATGGCCCACATATCATAAATATTTTGGAACAGAGTAATCGCCTTTCTCCCCTTTGGTTGACCTACTTTGTTCAGTATTTGTTTTCGAAGGTGACATATCAAAAGACTGGAAGAGATTGTTAATCGCTAAACTTTTCTTTGCCATTATTGCAATCATTTTTCTGCTAAAGAAAAAGAACTTTATTAGGAGAAGGCTGCTATAGATACCCTGAATAAGAAATGATTGGCAGTGAGGATACAGTGTTACATCTGCACTTACAATTCCACTCTCACGCAGACAAGGGTAGACTTCAGAATCCCAGAGGAATCTCTCAACAGAGAAAGGCAGTCCAACTAAACAAGCACGTTCCCCGAACTAAGGATAACTCCACCATATCTTCCACAGTTTTTGGTTTGGCAATTTAACCGCACAATTAAATGAATTTTTCAGTGGTATGGGCTAATCCCACTGCCTCTGGGTTGCATGTTATAACTTCCTTCTCCTTTTCCATCTCCCTGTTTCTTCTACCATGTGCCTTTTAAAATCTTTTAAGCACTTCAGGATAGAAACCAATGCTGCTGTGAGACCCAGGGTCTACTTGGCTGACCTACTTAGTACAATCACTCTTAGCAACTAAATGTTGTTCCCATGAAAAATTCAGTGCTGAAAATTATCAAAGCAGATTTACTTTTCATATAGTAAATCCACATTTTCCTACAACATGCCTCGTACCACATAGATGGTACATGTGCCATTTCTAATGTATTTTAAAAGGCTTTTATTCTGTGCAAGCCTTAGGGTGCAATTAAAAAAGCCAATACTACCAAGACTAGTGTATGAAGGCAATGCATTAAGCACTTTGTATCCCAGGGCTGTACTACATATGGATACTTCTTTTTAAAATTCCCATATTTGTCATAAATACAAGTGATTTTGACAGGAGGCAAATGCTTTAGCCTGTCCTTATTTTGACCTGAGCATCTCTTGTTGTACAGATTGTTCTTGCTGTGTAGAAATAAAGAAAACTAATAATGCACAGGAGAAAAGAGAAGTTCTAGAAACTGTTCTGTATACAACTAAAGAAAAAAAATCTCTTGAAAAATTAAGGCTGAACTACCTGTCTCAAAGTTACGAGCACTTCTCCTTGAATACAATTATTTTTGGTCTTTTCTTCTGCTTTTCTTATGCTTGGGCTTGGGAGATTCTCATATCATCAACTCAATAAGTGTCTGTTAACTGTCAATAATTTTATTTACCCCAAGATGTTTTAAAGAGCAATTTTTTTCTACAATAGGAAAAAATATAATTTCCATGTTCTTTTCAGCATCCCACTGATTTGACTGACAAGGTAACAAATATGAATATTACTTAAAATTTGCAGAATGGAAAAATATGTTGAGATAGTAGTGAGAAAGTCTGGTGAAAATAAGTAGGGTTTGGACACAGAAACATTGTGTTTGAAGCTCTTCTCACCTAATTTCTAGTCTAATATTATCATCACCCAAAAGGTGGCATCTTTCTTATAGTCATTGACTGCTGGGACTATGCCACCAGGGTAAAAAAAGTCTAATGATGTTGGCACTTCATTTAAAATCCAGGGCTTGGATTGAGGTGGAACTGCTCAAGCTCTAGTGTGACCTAGAAGTTATACCATACCTGGGCATCATTCCTCTGGCCCTGTTCTCTGTCCATTAACATTGGTCTGCTCTTCAGTGCCCACTGTAGAGCCCTGGATATAACACTGTGACCATCCTCTCTCCCATCTTACCTGTAAACTCCAGGCAGAAGAGGAATAGGAAAAAAATGGATGGCTAAGGGTTTCTTCCAAATAGCTATAGAAAGCACAATAAACACAATTTACCCCTTCAGAGGGCAGGGTGAGAAAGGCACAAAAAACTACAGGGACTAAGTGTGTTCCCTAGTGTCCTCTCCCTGGAGGAGGCCTGATTTGAAGAGTGTTTGCCTTAGCAACTAGGAATAAGGATTTCTGAAATCCCTGTCAGCTTTTCTCCAGTGTAAAAGACAGACGAAGAACAGTGTTGGGCAAAGCCTAAGTAAAAATTAGAGTTGAAAGCACAATGCCTATATAAGTGTTAAATTGATTCACTTCAGTAAGGAACAAAATGTTTCCAGCTCAATAGGCTGCTTCACATTTAAAATTGAAAGTCCATGACTAGTCCAATTAAGCCTCATATAAATACTTCTCCAGCTGCCTTCATTCACTTTAATGAAGGAGAGAAATACCATCAGGTGTGAAAATAGTCCTGTCCTGCTTTGTATGACTGATGAAAAAAATAGTCTGGCCAGTTCCAGCTGAGCCAATTGTATGAGCTAACTTAGGATATTTCATTAGAACACAAAGGCTGACCTGAGTTTTTCTGAAGTTTTCTAGTAAGTCAGTTTATGTTTTGAAAATATGAAACACACTATATATATATAAATTCATCTTCGCTCAAAACTGTATGGAAGAAAAGGAATCCTCTCTAATGCATTCAGCAAAAGAGCAAGTAATTTCACCCTTGAAATGTTTTCACTTGAAGGTAAGGCAGAGACCTTGTCTAGTATAAATCTGAGACTATGTCTCATAGCTACTAGAAGATCAGATGAGTTATTAAGGGCACATGGTAAAAAACAGAGTGATTATGAAAAAGATGACTGAGGTTTTACTAAGGAAATTTGTAACTTCATATTATAACCTTCAAAGCTCTCAGAAGCTCTTCCACCAAATTCATCTGCTCTCTATTTGTTGTCTAGTAGTTCTGTGTTTTACATTTTGGATTTTCTGGTAGAGAAATAAATCTGCTGTATCGATTCCTCACATAAACCTATTTTCTTTGTGGGAAATTACTCTATTTGAAGAGGAAAAATTAGGATGATTTTTTCTTTCCTGGTTGCTTCTTTTTCTGTTTCAATAGTTCATTAATTTCCAGGAGAGATCAAAAGCTTGCTCAGCTTTCTGAAAAAACTGATGGGCCCTGTCAAAACATCCATGAAATTACTTTTTTTTTTTTTTGCATGGGTATAAAAAGAGCTCATTGTGCTAAATAATGAAGAAATATCAATCTGCCCCTTAGTCTAAGGTAAGCATCTTGCAATTCCCTGCTTTTAAAAGCTGAAGGACACAAGATGCTGCTCTATAGATGCAATATTATGAACAACAGAAATGGCAGCAGAGTATACAAGACTTCTGACACAAAATAAATCTGTTCAGATCAGTTATGACTTCAGGAATTTTTGAATAACTGCATGACTAAACTTTTAAAGGAATGAGAAATGAAGGTTACCGCATTCATCTTGTATTTTGTTATAAATACTTGAACTTTTTTAACTCTCTTTTTGATTGCCATAATTCTAGAGAACACATCACATGAACTAGCCTTTTCTTTCAGGGACACTTTGTCCCTTTTTAGGTTGTCAAGAAAGAAAGTCAAGAGGTGACTTAATCACACTTTATCTAGGTGTGATTCACCTCATCCAGTTTTAAATATTGCTAATGTATATGTTTAAAGAAAGCTGTTAAGGTGCTGTTCATTTGTGTTGCCCATCTGTGCCCTTCAGCTACGTTCTGTGCCTGTGGACAGCTCTCCCTGTCTACAGGACTGGCCACCACACAGACAGCCCCACAAAAAGCAGTAAAAGTAGGGTGTGGACAGCTAGTAAACCTCCCAGACAGTCTTTGAGAGTAGGCAGGTAAATACTAATTTTCATCATCTGCTTCACAGTCACGGGTAACCGTGTGATCACTAAGATTCATCTACCTGCTAACACTTAAAAAAAAACTCTGTGGAGATGCTCTTAAAACAATGTATGTGTTGAAGGGAAAAATATTGTCTTTCATTACACTGAGTTATATCAAGAGATAAACAGACTAGTTTTCAGATAAGCAAGGATTTTCTTCAGGCTTCATGCACAAGAAGCAAAGTACATGCAAAACATAAGAGAAAAACAATTGCTATAAGTTAAATTTAATTACATCAAATTTGTGTTCATATTTTAGCATGAACATTTAACAGCTTCTGAGGTAGTAGATGAGTGCTGAGGAGGCTGAGAAACAGGTATTGACTTTACACATGCTAGCAGGAGAGCTGAGAAAATTCACAGTCAAAGGAGTCGCAAGGGTCCCAAAACACAAGTGTGTGATGTAAAGTAGCCTCTGGTTACCACACTGTAGCTTGCTTTACACGTCAAACCTGGGTAGACTCAGCTGCCAACCTCAGCTCACACTGGGGATTACAGGTTTTGAACTCTGAGGATGCATTTCATTCCTAATTTGGGTTTTGAACTGTGTCAGTAGCAAGTACAGGAAGGCTCCAGACCTCCAGACTAGGCTTCTCATTAACATCAAGTCACCAAACATTTCACTTGCCTACCAGCAAAGGCTGAGTGTACACACACAGACAGTAAAAAAGATTGGACTTGCACCTTTAAGAACAGCAGTGTATTCAAAGAAATTAGATCAGAGTTATGAGCCATTTTACATTTGGCATTTCAATCAGACATGGATCATTTACTCCCCCAAATAAATAAATGCTTTCATGTATCTTACTCTAGAGTGTTTGAAGCATATAGTTCTATCAGTGAAATGCAGTAGTTATTTTTTCTGAACTGGCATAACATAAAAAGATAATGACTAGTGACCTACTTAAATACATGGGTGAAAACTAATCAAGAAATAATATTTGGCTCCAAGAAGACAACACATGTGAAACCATACTCCTGCTCTGATAAATCACCGCTAATTTAAAGTACAGCGTTCCTTGACCCATAGAGGTGCTTTCATACGTATTTGTGTTTCTTGCACAATGAAAGATTTCCTCTCCGCAGCAATTTATATGGCAGGCAATTCAGTCTTCTCTGTTGATTACAATAGAATCTCATTCTGGAAATGCATCTATCTGCATGGTGGTCATTTGTTTATTTAGGAAAAAAATTAATTTTACAAAGTTCACATGTTACAAATTTAAACTGAAAATTACAAGTGTCAAGATGAGAGCTACAACAGGGCACAGTGTCTGTGCTTCAGTATATTATCATGTTTGCTTTCAAGGAGTCAAGGGAGTCCAGATAATTCTTAGAATTTAATCACTCAGGTTTGTAATCATAAATACACAACTCTACAGCAGAAAGCATTAAAAAGACAAACCATCTTCTGGGTAAGTGTTATGAAATAGTGGAAGAAAACCACAATGTCCCTAATTGATATTGGAATGGAAAAGCTTTTAAAAAATGTAATTACCCCTGTACTGATACAAATCTGTCTTGTCATGACAGAATTTCTAAAACAGGGTTTTCAAAGCTATTTTTCTTTATAGAAAGACAGTTATCATAATTTGAAATGGATGGAACAGAAAGCTAATTGCTTAGTTTTAATACACTAAATCAAAGAAAAATACTACAACATTGGGATGTTTAATGAATATTTGCCACAACTGAAGTTATTGGTAAGCTTAAAAATAAATATGTTATACATCTGGCATATGTAGAGCAATTATTACTGAGAAATAAACCACACTTAGGCTTTTATGATTGATTTATTTTCAAAGCTTTCAGCTAAAGTACAGAATTCTGACTTATGCTGTGCAGGAAGGGGATTGTAGCATCTTTTCAAAAGCTTGTATTGCCATAGACAGCATCTCATTAATGGAGTAAGGATATTTTTATAGTTTGTCTGAATTTAGGAATTCCTGGAGGAAGCAATGTCAGGGAGTCAAGACTCATAGGGTATATTTAAGGCAAAGCAAAGATGTAGAATAAGAATGAGGTAAACACTCAAGAAAATAGAATTTCAATGAAAGTAACATGATAACTGTCTCACTGTGTTGCACAGATTGCATAAGAATTCAGCTCACCTGCCTAGAGACCTCTGGAATGCAGGTCCTCCTTCAGAGCTGAACTAGTTACATGGACAGCCAACTTAGCTATGTGGCGTAACTGAACTACTTTTCTATGTGGAGAGATATTGGCATCTCTGAGGAATTTGTCCCATTCTAAGGTAAAAATGTAACTAGATCTGAGGAATCACGTCCTGAAAATGCCTTCTTTTTCTCCTCTGGTAATCAGAATGCCTGGTTCAGATGCAGCATCCATGTTTAGGCAAGGCAAAACACACTGAATCTGTTCAGCCTCAGAGCACTGATATGCAGGAGAGCTCTCCCCAGGACACAGTCCAGGAGGACAAGCTGCAGCACTTCTGATGGAGCATCTGCTATCAGGCTTTTGCAGTGCAGTGCTGAGATCTCACTTTGGTCCAGAAACAAATTATGCTCTTCAAGTGTAACTGTCAGGTAAGTCAAAGGTCTACAGTTCCCAAAGACTTTGTCCAATCTTTCTTAAAACAGTTAAAGTATAGCTGTAGGCTATTAATACAAATGATGAGACTCTTCTGTAGACTTCCACATGTGAGTTATCATCAGCAATCCCTCTGATAGACAAGGGAGAGAAATAAGCTATTTAATGGCAGACCTTATTTCTTTCTTATACGGCCTTCTGAAAGAGACCAGAATTGGCTTAGGAAATCATTGTTATTCTCCTTTGACAACACTTGGAGTTTGAGATAGTAGCTCAGATGTTTGCCTTTAGTCTGTAGACTTGATTGGATGAGATAGATGCCAACCCAAGCTTGAGTGAACAAAATCACTTCAGTCAAAGGTGGAGAGGGCTCAGCTTTTATAAGGAGGATTTATAAGGGCACAGATACAGATATGTTGAAGAGACAGTTTGAACCATTTATTTTGAGAATATCCTTTTTCTAATATACACATATTCCTCCAGATAAAATGTACAGAGGGGTGTGACTAGTTACTTCTACTGACCATTATGTGAATGTATACAAGGCTAAGAAAAATAAAAGTGAGTATATCAACAAGAGGCAGAAATGTGCAATTACTGAAATGGAGAATTTCTGTGTTGTTGATTTATAGTACTGGTTGGAAAAGAAAGGAAGCTATATTTCTAGTAATCCCCATAGACAGTCCGCCAAAATAAGGCTTACTCGATATATCAGTTTTACAGCCTCTGCCATTATAAGCACACTAAACTTCATTAAAAACTCAATAAATGTACTCAGTAAATGCATGACTGGGAACTACTGGAAACTATTTATTCAATATCAAAAAACAGAGAAAAATCAGCTTCACATCCTGATATCAAGGCAAGCATTATACTATTGTAACATAATTTCCTTGTCTGAGGGACCAGGGACATGAATTCTTAAATCCAAAAACGTGGTTTATCCCAATAGATTTTTTTCTAAAATCCTATTTTAATTTTAGACATAGTAAAATTCCAGCAAATGTTTTCATGGTGGCACAGTGAGAATCACAGAAGATATGGATAGACCTCACAAAGTAGCCTCCATTCAAACCTCTTGGTGTTACAGAGGAAAATAAAAACTAAATACAGATGTAACAAATGCAGTAAAGGGAAAAGTCACAGAATTCCCATTCCAGTACCCTGCTGTAGCCTAATGAAATGTAAAAGGTTGGTGAAGATACTTTGAGATGGACCTCAGAGGGAGAGACTAGCAATGTGAAGACAGAAATCTACAGTTTTTTTAAAACTGTGCTGTACATCAACAGAAGGCTATCTTATTAAGAACAAGCATTCTAACTTTGTCTTTTTCACATCAAGAAAGATAAATCGGTTTTGGGAGGCATCTCTGCGGGTATGGTCTTAGTGACATTTAAAATCAATTACAAAGGTACAAATAGGACTAAACACTACTGAAAAAGCCAAGAGAAACAAAATTAATTTTACTAAAACCTCACTTTTCTAGCAGTATTTTTGCAGGTTAGCAGTAATATAATTCTCTGACATCACTGACATTATCTATATGTGCCATGTTTGAGGATGTGACATTTCAGTCCACTGGTATGTCTCTTTGAAGCAGAAAAAACACATCAGCTTGTTTAAAGAATAAACTCAGGGGAATATGTCAACATTTATTTTGCTTTGGGGCCATGTTCATAGCAATAATGAAGTGCAAAGTAGTCAGCTTGTTTACATTCTTATTATACATTATCTGAATAGCAACTGCTATTAAGAATGAAAAATTTTTCTTTTTCCACAGAGACAGAAAATTCAAAAACATTTTTAGTCACTTAAGTATTTGTCGCCTAAATTTTATTCAGCACACTTTACTTCTATTTAATGGTGAATAGTCAGTTAAACATCAATGTTGGATTTCTTTTTTGGCATATAATTGGATAATATTGTTTCAAATATTTTGATATTACCGTAAGAATATTACAAAGTTTTCAGGGAATTACGTTAATTAGACTTCTACACTTTTGTATTTAGCAGCATAATTCTAGTTGAAAATACTTTGGATTAATCATTGAGTGAACAGGCATCCTTCATATAGATTGTAAAGCAGTGCTGATAAAGTTACATATCCTGTCATGCAGCAACACAAGAACATCTTATGGTTGGCTTAGTTACTGATAATTGCAATTTTCCAGAAAGCTGGTAAACTGCTTTGCACATTAGCCAATCCTTTTTGGAGCTGCAATAATTTGGAATTGTTTTAGCAATAATAAGAGGAAAGTGACTCTTCCATTGATTCAAGGAAGGTACAGAGTCACTGCAGTGAAAATATTCCAAGGAGGCATATGCAGTTTCTGGCATACCATTGAGAAACAGCTTTGAAAACAGCCAGTCCATGCTCTGCTGTATCTCACACCTCTGCTGCCCCAGCTTCAGGCTGTTGTGCACAGGGAAGTGAGGAAATAAGGGATTAAAACCACAACCCCTGATAGTTCTTACTTCATTTTTTTTAAGTAGCAAACATGTTGAGACAGATAGTGAATGAGCTGGCGCCTCAATATAAACATCAAATGGAGTCTTCGGCCAGCAGAAACAAATTCAGTAACTCTTCACCTCCAAAAGTGCAAGTGGGCACAAGGCAGTGGTTGAAACAGCAGTTCTTTCAGAAGAAAAAATTAACTGATGCTCGAATTCCGTATAACAGCTCAAGGGAGCAGTTTCAGCAGAAAATGGCAAGCATCAGCTGATGCTATCACCAGCATAAAATTATAAATCCTTCTGCCACCAGTGCTGCTAACTGCGCTTCAGCTGTCAATGTGCTGTGCTTGGGTAAGAAGGCAAGAGTCTCCAGATCAGCAGCTGCACTGGGCACAAGACTATCCACTGTCACTGCATGTAGAACTGTGCAGGATGCCTGAGCTCATTGCAGTTCTTCATTGCTTATTTGTCGCTCTATCATCTCCTGTCTTCTTTGCTGTGCTGCCTGGAAAGTTTGTTTCCTAAAGGGAATTTTGTTTCCTAAAATGTGGGAACGTTGAATGTTACTTTTTTTTATGTACAGAAACATAAGGGAAATTCTAACAGCAAACTTTGAAAGTCCTTTCCTTTAAGGCTTCAGGCATAGAGACACCTCTCTGGCCTTCTGAGAATTTTAGTTGAAAAGGGATTAATTTCAGTGATAATCAGTTCTAGAGTTGAACAGCCTCACATCAAGGGTCAAGTTCAACAAGTCACAATTGACATTCTCCTGGGTTAAGAATACTAAGCATTTCAGACAAAATGCTAATTAGTCCATTATCATAATGACCCTGAATTTAGAATTTGGTCACCAAAGACTTGTTGTGTTGCTTTTTTCTTCCTTCTCATTCCTTGTACATATTTCTCTAATTCACATATAGTATAGACATGATAGAGATGTCCCCTGATGATGTTGCCCTTCCATGATTATGGGAAAATAATCATTTGGAGGAATAAAATTAAAAAATGCAAGATTTTTCAGGGAATTTCAGGGAACATTTCCCAGCAGATGCCAATAATATGTCTTTGATATGGAGTTGAGAACATTGCTATATGCTGCTAGATTGTATTTCACATTTGTCGAAAAAGACAGAGACCCACTGCAGAGTAATTGCAAAATTAGATTCCTTGTGTACAGCCTGGTAAAAATGCCATTTTCTTTCTTGGTAGGATTTGTCTGAGACTATAGTTTCCAATTGACTGCATAGATCAGTGCCTGCTTTTAGATGCCAGAAGTTTATTTTGCTCAAAATCCTTTACAAACATAGAGCTTCTCAGATTTATTGTCCACTCAGTATCTAAATGAGATGGGAAAAATACCACAGTAGCAAGGTTTTGGTGGTAGATCTGACAGTTTTGCTTTTTTTTTTTTTTTACTGTAATGTTAGGAAATTTAGAGTATATGGAGATCTCCAGTACCAGAAGAAACCACTCATTACCTTAACACTGTTAGATATGCAATATCTTGACTAGTTTCTGTTTGGATAGCCACTTGGATCAGACCTATTTCTTGGTTTGACTAGGAAGTTCTCTAGCACAGAAACTGCACCAAAACTCACAAATTAAGTGACTGTATAAAGAGTTTTTAATAACTAAATGCTCACTCTAAAAATTATTTATCTGCTTTAAGGAAACATATTGATACTGATGCTTGTCTTTCAGAAAATGTAAGCATAAATGAATAATATTGAATCACAAATAAATAATTTATTATAAGTTAATTCTTGCACAATTCCAAGGGACCTCATTATGTGAACAAGTTTTTAATCTTATTTTATGATAGAAGTAACTATGACATGCTTAGGTTAGATTTTATCTTGATAAGCTATTCTACAATAGTAGTCAACTCCATAATTCAGCAAGTGATAGAGCAGCACTTGCTGTGCTGTATTTAAATTTCCATTTACATTACACCCTGTACTAGGAATGTATTCCTTCTCCACTGAGTATGCACATGCATTTGACATTTACCAAGTGTACATTAACTGAATTACATTAATTAAAACACAGACTGATTCTTACGTGCCACCTTGTGGAAAATCAATGAAATTTTCTTACCCAGCAGCTGATGCTAAAAATTCTAAACTCACAAAGAGCTGTTGGAAATTATAAAAATAGCTATTAGAAAGAAGAATAAAATATTTCTGCAACAAGATATATGTACTGATAATTCATTTTTATAACATGTCTCAGCTACAGCAAATAACTGGATCAAAAAAATAGGGCATATTTCTGTCTGAGGCTTCCTACCAGCATATTTTCATCATGGATCTCTCAAAATCTGGCCAAAGTGCATATCAGAGCTGAAACAGATAAAAGGTGTCATTCTTAACCAATGGTCATAAAGCAAAATGGGTTAATTTAGTTAATAAGAGGTCAATTTCAAGCAAAAATTAAGCTTTGAATACAATATTTTAAAACTATAATTGTGGTACCAGGGTTCTAATGTCTTTCAGATATCTTTCACTGTATCTCTATAGCGCCTCTGCAATGGCTCAAACTTAGTCAGCTGGTAAAACATTGAACATGAATAGCTTACATGTTAAACAATGCAAGCCCTCAGTATTAAATTCAGAAAATCCGGTTTCCACAAGAGAAATCAGAATCATTTCAGCAGATGTAAAATCTCACCTATTACCTGTAAAATTGAAAGTGTTTCCAGTTTTACTTTCTCCACAAGCTTGCAGCACCTTTTCCAAGTCAAATGTATGGCATTCAAGCAGATATCTGGGAGTATTTTGTAAAAAAAAAAAAAATTTAATTGTCCTTGCTTAGATTAATGCATAGAAACAGGAATAGAGATACTTCCTGTATAGTCTTAAAGGGTCTAAGGGATAATGATGACATATTTAAAAGCCTAGCAAAAATGCAAGGAAGATTATCATCCACTTTTCCGAGGTTTTGATTGGAGGCTTTAGAACTCCATATTTCAAAAACTGTTTACTGAGTACAATATGGATGATGTTGTTTGTCACACAGTTAATCACCATTGCTTTTGGTGTCATCCCTGACAGTAGTTAAGAAGATGGCAGCTTAGGTAATGAAATGGACATCTTGTGGGCCCTTTAAAAAACATTAGGGTAAATGTTGTAAAGCATGGTAGCAGTGACTCAGGCTGAACCTGGAAAACGATGTGCTACCATGTAAACTAGAAAGACAAGAAAGTTCTTGCTTTATACTGCAGATACTTTCCATGAAACTAAGGGAATAGTTCTGTGGTAATCAGAAGATTTCACTGGTTCATACAGCATATTTTTTAAAAATATTTAAACTAGTTCTAAACTAGAACTGCATTATTCCTCCCAGCCTATAAGTACTTTTTCCCTAATTACACATATTTGAAAGTTTTTGTGTGTGCCTTATGTACTGAGTACTAACTAAGTAGACAAATCATGGTAAATTATGAGGAATTTTTATTCTTCACAAAAATCATACAAATATAGAATGAAACATATCTCATGTTCATGCAATTTCACACTCTTCATGGTATGGTATGAAAAAATATTTAAATTTCTCTTTGACCGTTCCAGTTTCTGGGAAGGGGGAAGTTATGTGGGTTTTTAACTTGTATTTTTCATAACAGTACATTGCCAAAAATATTCCATTCTCCCAAGAGCTTTGATGAAAGGCTATGAGCAGGTTAATGGATTATAATGAAAATCCAGTGTGTTCAAATGTGAAAGAAGGGGAGGGTGGTTTTTCTCTTTTATTTCTCCACATCTTTTATTTTCTCTGAACCAAATGGCTCACTAATGCATTTAGAGCTCTCTCCTGTTGAAAAAAGCTGTGGCTCTAGCTGTGAAACAGCCCAACCCACTCAACAGCAGGTTTGCCCCTCTCCCACCTTCTACAACTACCACTCTTTCCTTCCCAGAGAGCCTGTTTCACCCAGATGGCTGAGCACAGATGAATGGATGAGTTTAGGTCCCTTTTTTATTGGTCTTTCTGGAGAGAGAACTATCATAATCTACAGCCTCCCCTCCCCTGAAAATGCAAAGGAAAAAAAATCTTCCTTCCTTCATTTTGCTCATATGTCTTAACAGAGATAAAGGAAAAAGCCAGACAAGACAGGAGGATTTCTGAGGAAACCTAGAAGGGAACAGACAGTATTTAGAAGCCAGGAAAATACAGAGAAAGGCACAGAAATCCTCCTCTGGTGGACTAACACACCAGTCCAAATGCATACAGCCTCTCGACATCAACTGCTGGACCTATTGCAAAGGGAAATAATTTCTTCCAAAGCAGCTACACATTATTGTGCAAGTTGTTCTAGGTAGGTTCAGCCCCAGTACTGAACGGCTTTTCCTGAGGTGGCAGCTGAAGATGTATACTACAGAATACATAATTTTAAAAGGTGGACAAAGAAATTTGGAAATCCTTTTTCAAGATTTTATCCTTACTACACTTTGAGATGGCCAGTAGGATTGTCTGGAGGAAAGCAGAAAGATTAACATTTGACAGATATTTCAGCGTTCATACATACCAGTTACAGAAGCTGTAACTCTAGGGTAAAACAAACTTTATGTATCTTCAGTAATATGTCCATTAAATAAAATTATTATTTTCTAGGCGATGTGGAAAGTTCAACGTGTAATTTAAAGTAAAATGTACCTATTTATTTCTCATTTTCTCTCATTTTCTGTGGCTTTGTGGATGTAATTTACAGTGTTTACTTTTGAAAAAAAGAAACTCAATTCCCATAAATGTATTAAACTTCTCACTGGGAAGCTCTTTAAACAGATTGACAAACACTGTCTTTGTCTTCCAAAACATTGTTGAAACTGATCATGACTAAAATGCTTCTCGGTGAGTCATTGCCTTCTTCAGTAACTTATCCTTCTCAGAGAACCCCCCAGTGATGAAACAGCCTGGCTATGTCCTGGACAAAGTCCTTTAAAAATGCAGGCTCTTTCAGAGAACTCTTATGTACTGGAAATTTGTGATCAGATCTGAAAAAGGGCAAAACAGTTTCAACAGAAAAGCATCTAAAATGTAATTCTAACCAGATACTGATCTCCTGATTGAGCTCTGCCAGCTTATTTGCACTGATGTATTTTCCCCTTGCAAAATCACAGAGCTGGAAGAACCACACTGGAGTGATAAAAAAGATACATTTCATTACAAAAGGTCTGCTAACAACAGCACATTAGGGTGGTTTGAACAGATTCCCTGACAATGCTGGAATATAGGAGGTAGGAATTTTCTAAAGACTGGCAGCAGTATCTTTATGAGATTCAGGAAAGAAAACCCTGGGCAGATATGAAGTGGTAGATAAATAACTTATTCAGCTGCCCTCTCCCCACCACAATCACTTGGAAAGAAACAAAATGTGGTTGAAAACCTGTGTGTTTGTATATAGGGTAGATATGGAACTGACCACTAAAAATAGCTTACTAAATCACACTCTACGTACACATGACTTAGATGCTGCTATTTGAAATTTCAGTATTATGTTTAACAGCAGCAGGAAATCTGAACAATAAATCTCTTATGTATAGACACTGCCACTTATTCCATACAGGTCCATAAAAAATAGACAATAATTTAAATGTGAGGGAAAATGAATTAGCAAAATTATTTTGAAGGCTTGACCACAGGAAGAATTCTGCATTCTCCAACAAAATTCTGTAACTTTACTTAGTGTGTCATGATGACCTCTATATATGTGTGTATGTGTAGATAGATATGTAGATACAAATATGTGATCTTTCTGATTATGATCTGTAGTACTACTGGCAACCTAACAAAATTTTTCAATATCTGAGCAGTTACAGAGAAGGCTGCTGAAATTCCAGCTTTTATTTGAACATTAGGGCTACTTTCCCCTCACTGATTACAATTGATCATTCTCCTGCTCTTTTTTTCACTTGAAATAGCTTTGATGTAACAATCTTCAAGAAAACAAAACCAAACCATTTTCCTTATATAAAATGATTACATTTATATGCCATCTTTATTGCATTACAAACAGAAATTTTATAACAATCATTCTGGGTGTTGTTATTCATAAACAGAGCTACCTCACAAATTTTTATTTGTATTGGGATAAACTACTCTAATGTGTGTTACTTAAGCAGTATTCCCTATAAAATATATTCAGAGTGACTAAGTGCCTTCCCAGGTGTTAGCAACACACAGCAAGATTAACAGGCAAGTGAAGAAATTTTTTGTCCCTTGAAATATGACTTTGGATGTGTTGCTCAGTTGTTAATAGGTCTGGTCATCCTACTTTCAGCGGTTTATTTAGGAAGACGGCATTTTAACAAAAAACTCTTATTTTTATTGATTCATTCATTCACATACCTTCCCACCATGGTCTGGCTTTTTACACAAGTGATTTAAATGTTATGTAAAAAAATAGTCATATAAGTACTCAAACTCACTGCACCTTTGATCCAGTTTAATGTTTTTTCCTTAAAAATCATGGTTGCTAAATATGCCTCTCCGAAACACACACACACTCAAGCTGCTTTTCCTCTTATCTGTATTCTTTACTGGAATTCCTGGTTTCCAGGAAGCCAGACGAAATCTGAAGAACTCATTTTGCTGCACAGGCAGTTTTATTTTCTTCCTGAATAACTCTAATTCCCAAATCTTTTATTTGCTTCTGCCTTTCAGATGAACTTCCAGTCTGCAAAATATGAACTATGGTATTTTAATATGTGACACTGAATTTATCACAATGAATCTCACTTTTTGCTATGATCTACTAGATTTACTTGTTTTTTTTAGAAAAGGCTGTCTACAGCTCAATGACATATATTGTGATATTCATAGAGAAAACAGTCCTGTTCTATTGTGCTGTTATTACCAGCAGCAAAAGCAGGCTCTGTGGGTCTCTGCTGCTATTTCTTTGTGTTGACTGGTTCAATTGCAATTAAACAAAACCATTTCTCTCCTGCTTGGAAGTTTTGAACCCATGCAAACTTTTTCAAAGAGTTCAGTTCATTAGATCAAAGGCTTTTTCTGAAATAAAAGAAATAGCTCTTGGTTCCTTTGAACAAAAGGAGATTCTGATTTTTTCAGTTGCACTTTATGTGGGATAAATTGAGTGGATTAGGTCAGAGAACAGGAACACATTAATTCTTGACAGGGATGATGATATAAACAGGATAGTACCTTGGAGATGTTTAACAATGAAGCTTGAATTTAAGGTTGGAAAAAAGCCCAAGAGTTATGTATAAATTTTAGCTATCTTCTTTTGCCTAGACTGTAAAAACAAAAAGAATAAGACAAAAAAGATAGAGCAGATAATCTGGTAAGTAAAAGCTTATGGGTTTACCTTTGCCTTGGTTCCACAGAATCAAGAGCAACTGAAGTTGGAAGGGATCCTGCACGACATCTGGAACAAAGCCTGCTCAGATCAGGGTCAGTTAGCTCAGCAAGCCCAGGGCCTTGCCTCATTGTGTTCTGAGCATCTCCAACAGTGAAGATTTCTCACCCTCTCTAGATAATCAGTGCCAATGTTCAGTCACACCCACAGAATTCTTTTTTTCTTTTCTACTACCTGGCCAAAATTTCCCCTGTTGCAACTTGTGGCTATTGCCTCCTGTTCTGTAGCCATCCTCTTCTAAGAAGTCTGGGGCACCTCCCCTGCACACCACCACAGGAAGAAACAAGCTGTGCAGAGAATGATGTACCACTCAGCCAGAGTGTTCCTTTGAACATGCTTAAAGCACCTAGGTTAAGATAAGGCAGCAGGACAAATGTTGGGAAAATCTGTTCTTTGAATACATTACTATTGATTAGTATTAGTAGCTCTCCTCTTGTCTTCACATCACAGATTCCCAGTCAAGGGCAGGGTAGCTGATAACTGGTTTCATACTTTCCTTGTTAAGCTGGACTAACAAGGGGAATTCAAAGGTTTTTCAACTTTGTCTGCTATTACAATATAAATATTTCTTAAAAGACTACACAAACTGCTACTTTCTGGATTGCCAGTCTCAGACATTAAAAAAAAAAATCTGTCTTGGCTCAGAATAATTTTTCGATTCATAATGAGCATCTTTTGTGTTTGTGCCAATTTAATTCCTTAAGTGACTTTGCTCAGAATGACTGCAGATATAAAATAGCAAATGAATTTCAGTAAAACTAAGCCCTTCCTGTGGATTTTTTATGCTCCACTGACACATCTCAGCTTCTGCCCTCCATCTTCATTCGGTATTAGTATTCTTCAGCTCAGGGAAATATCACGAAAAAAGGATTATTGAATTTTGTTTTACTAAAATGTCATGTCTTGCTCTCTGTTTTGACACTTTCTTGGTCAAAAACTTGTCAATGTAAAAAAAAAAACACGGCTATTTAACTTTCTTTGTACAAAGAAAGAATATGGCCTATTACTGAATTTCTTAAAGGCCAATGTGTGGGACATGAAAGAAGCAGCCCACAATGGTGGGGAGACTTGGTGTGAGGAAATAAGACAGACAAGGCAGAGATACCACACACTTGTAGATACCCAAAAAAAGCAATATTCAGGAAAATGTTCTTATCTTCTAAGAGATTGTATGGATACACAAAATGTTTTTCCCTCTTGCAATACAAACACAGTGAAAGAGGAAGCAGGTCTGGTCATACAAACATAACAAATAAGACTTGATGCTTTCTTTCTTCTTACCTGGGTCATCCATACACAGATTTCCAAAAACTTGTGACACATGCAAAACCAACTGCTTATTGTCTGCAGTATGTGCACCATAGAGTTATCAGGCAATTCGAGGAAGCACATAGAAGTGATGCCTGTTACTATGCCTGTTACTTAGTGATCCAAACATCCACTCAGGTTTCTTTGCAGGTAGCATTATCAAGCAAAAGTCACAGCCAGAGAACATACTTTCCCCATCTGGGTTCAGTCTGCCCTTTCTGGTGCAACAAAATGGAATTTTTGCCTCTGATGCTTCCAGTTGCGCTATCGTTACAGCAACCAGTTTATCTGTGAAGATGACGTCGTCACCCATAACAGAATCAATTAAGACTGCTGACTTTCAGACAGAAAACATTAATGCATTTTGCATGTATGCCTTTCAATTCTTCATTGTAAATCAGAATTTTAGGTTTGATCTTTAGTGTCTTAATTATTTTAGACAACAGCATTAAAACAAACCATGTGTGTGTGTGGCTCCAACAAAGTGATATCCCATTCTTTTGAAGTTACAGAAATACTGCATTTCATTCTCACCAAGGTCAACGAGTCCTTGGAAAGAAGCCTGTGAAACAGGGCCTTAGGACGGGAGAGACTTTTCCAGCCCCATCTGAAGAATAAAAAGGTAACAGCAGAGCTCCTTCATTACATGTTCACCATTGTAGCTTACAACAAAAAGCCTGGATTACGCTTTTAAAATACTTGTTGTGGGGTTTTGCTTATTTTCTTAAAGAATGATTGCACTGCATCATTTTCCACTCTCAATTCTGTATGAGACTTCTCCATTTTCAAAGAAGATTTATGGCATTCTGCATGATATAAGCCTGGTGTTTTTTCTGATTTTATTTAGATAAGGTAGTGCTTTACATTCAAAACTTAAATGAAAAATGAACATGCAGTTCTGAAGCAGAATTATGCCAAAAGCTTCCTATGCTAACTGATTTAAATAGCTTGAGTATTTAAAAATGCATTGGTTAATCAATCCCTAGCACTAAGATAAGCGGGGAAGAAGTGGTTTTAGAAATGGGCTAGGGAAATTAAGTAGGCCGAAATACAAATCTGTGTTTTCAGTTTTCACTCTTACTTGTTTACCACTTCTAATGGAGTAGGATGTGTTTCTTCACAAAGTGTTTTCTTCTTCAGCTTTCTACTGATATTCTGATCCTTTGACTACTAGCAAAGCTGCTAAATCAAAATCTGTGAATAAATTTCACATCATAAAGTACATACTTATTTTAATTACTTTTAGACATGCTGAGAATATCTGCAAGGTGATAAATATAGCTTGTTTTAATATGAAATCAAGCTAATGAGAAAAACTATCTTTCTTGGACTTTCTACAGAAAATGTAAATCCTTACTAATGAAAGACAAAGCTTTTACATTAGAGTAGGATTACTATACTGAACAAAAACTACAGCAGTTATATATATATATAGATAGATAGATAGATAGATAGATAGATATAGATATAGATATATAGATATAGATATAGATAGATATAGATATAGATATCTGCTATATCCAAAAAGCCAAATTGTAGGATTATGATGAAAATAAGTCTAACAATTTCNGATATAAATATAGATATAGATATAGATATAGATATAGATATAGATATAGATATAGATATAGATATAGATTAGATATAGATGAGATAGAGATAGAGATAGAGATATAGAGATAGAGATAGATAGTTATAGATATATCTCAGAAACCATTTGCACATTAAGAAACTTACAAATCCTAAATCTAATTAGAGCATGTAGTTAGATCTAAATATTATGTGTACATATATATAAATATATGTGTACATATATATACAAAAAAGAAGAAGAAAAGTGGGGAAATTTACTCCTCACACTCTTCTAGATTATTATGGTGGATTTAATTTTTGAATGCAGTTATATTACATCCAGGTCTCCTGAGCCAGAAACTTAACAAGACTTTTATGTTTGATGTTTGAGCAATGACTTTTTATTTTCTATTCTTCTTTACTTCTTTTCCGGTCCTTTTTAGCTAGAGGGAAAGGCTAATTAACTGAAACATCCATATTTATTAAATAACTATGCTGCACAATATCAATATTACTCAGGGAAGAATAATGCATGCTAAATATCAGAGAAATTGGAAAAGCAATGTAGAAAACCATAATTAAGTTGTGGTAAGTAATAATAGCAAAGCATCACAAAAATATTTGGAATGCTTTTTAATCTACAAAACATGCAGGTAGGTTATGACAGACTCTCTTTTACACTTTATTTGGAAGACATATTATTTGATGTATCATGCATCTTGTTGACAACAAGATTCAATACTTTCTATGTCAAAATCAATCTGCATTGTTAAGCTGCACAGCTGAGCCACCAAACACAAATGGGGTGGAATACACAAAAATCAGACACATATATGGGGCATCCCTCAATAACAACTAACAAGAAACAGGAAGTGTAAGGATGCAAAATATCTGAAGGCAAACATATCAAATAGCACAGGTGAATCTCACTTGAGAACACTTGTCTTTAATGGGAGTCGGGGCAACCAGAGTGGGCTTCATTTAGAGGTTATGACCACCAAAATCTAGGTGGTTAAACTGCTTTACTCTGCCCAGATGCAGATGGTAACCCTGAGAGTAAAGAGTGATTCACGTGTCCAACCACTTGATATAGGATTTAGATGTGCAATGGTGGAAGTATGGACCATTTTACCCGCCACTGATATCCTGGGTTTCATACTGAGAAGCAAGAAGGGTGCAAATCTCTCTGAAGTGTATCATCTTTTCTATCGCCTTGTAGTGGGCTTAGATCAACAGAGTGTTTCAAATGGCGTGAGCAAAATTACTTTTAGGTAGCTGAATCCTGTCTTACCCAAATGCCACCACCCTGCAACAACCTAATTACATGAACAGAGAAGAGCATAGCAAAATCAGATGTTTCAGTGGTTTCCACACCCTTTTTTAGCAATGGGAAAGAAATGTGGCTGTTAGACCATTCTGAGAAATTATTTGAGACTCTGGATAGGGTCTGGAGGCACTTCTATAAGACACACCATTGCCTTTCCAAGCAGGATCCTCAGCGCAGGTTTCAGACTGACTGGTTGGACATACTCAAGATCCACAAGAAGGATGTCTATGTGATAGGCATGGCATGAAGATGGCACATGCCATACTAGTCCATGATAAAAGGCTCACTCTCCTTGCCTAGTTCCACCATACCAGGTAACAAAACAAGGCCTGTTATTTCCTAAGGAAAAGTTGATAAGAAAGTCACACCATCACTATTAGTTTTTATATTGAGGTACACGGTGAAAAAAATTCTCTGAGTTGACCAGACAAGACTTAATAAGAGGTAAAATAAGCATTATTTGAACAAGCAAAGCAAATGTTAACACATTGGTTCTAAATATGTGTTGCAGAACTGAAGTTTAAAAAAAAAAATCCTAATTAAACTGTTGCCAACAGCAAAAATAACTCTCCCCATCTAAGCATTTTGAAAATATTAAATGTAGGATGTGTTCTTTTTCAGTTTTTATTTAACAGGCTGGATTAAGAGCCCAGTTGCTCTAGCATAATCATTTCTACGTCTTTTCAGCTGAATTTACTACTTCATGTGGATTAAAACTAATCCTTCCTTCCCTAGGGGTTTGCAGACGCATGTCTTACAGTTCAGAAATGTGACTAGTGGAGTATATATTTAGGAAACATTTTCTTTCTTGTTGTGTGCTTATCTGTATCTAGCTTGAGTATTAACCAAAGTTGTATGAATAGAGTCACATGAATGGGTTAAAATTAACCCATCATAAAGCTCTGCTTCAATCAAAAAACTGAAATGTATTTTCATTAAGGTCACAGCCCATTTTTAAAGAGAATTAGATAAGAGTTTACAGAAAAAAAAAAGAACCCAAACATGAATGCTCCTTTTTTTCTTTTTGTTTTGTTTTTTTTTTCCCCGTTTCCAATTATGTTTTCTCTCTGAAACTTTTTAGAAAAAGATTCAAATAAATTTCAACACTTGATTCAAAGGCAGTGTAGGTTCCAAATTTTACAGTCTTAAATATGTGTGAATTAAATTTTTGATCCATTGAAGTAAATTGCAAAAGTCCCTTTGACTTCAAAAAGTTCAGGTATATAAGTTATGATCTCTTCAAAATTTTCTTGAAGATCTATATTTTTCTATCACTGGCTTGGAATTTCTCTACATTAACCTGTACATTTATCTCTCTCTTGATACGTATATTTACAGGCAGAAGGAAGCAGAATTACACATACTAAAGCACAGCATCTAAGATCACAGAATGAACTAAGTTGGAAGAGACCTTCAAGATCATTGAGTCCAACCCATGCCCTAACGTCTCAAATAAACCATGGCACCAAGTGCCATATCCAGTCTTTTTTTAAATACATCCAGGTATGGTGACTCCACCACCTCCCCAGGCAGGCCATTCCAATACTTGATCACTCTTTCTGTAAAAAAATTTTTCCTAATACCCAGCCTGTATTTCCCTTGGTGCAGCTTGAGACTGTGTCAGTTGCTGCCTGGAGAAAGAGATCAACCTCCACCTGACTACAACCACCCTTCAGGAAATTGTGGAGAGTGATTAGGTCATCCCTAAGCTTCCTCCTCTCCAGGCTAAACAACTCCAGCTCCCTCAGCGGTTCCTCACAGGGTTTGTGTTCCAAGCCCCTCACCAGCCTTGTTGCCTCCTCTGGACACGCTCAAGGGTCTCAATGTCCTTCTCAAACTGAGGGGCCCAGAACTGGGCACAGCACTCAAGGTGCAGCCTCACCAGTGCCGAGTACAGGGGCAGAATGACCTCCCTGCTCCTGCTGGCTGCACTGTTCCTGACACAGGCCAGGGACCATTGGCCTTCTTGGCCACCAGGGCACAATGCTGGCTCATATCCAGCCAGCTGTCCACCAGTACCCCCAAGTCCCTTTCCGCCTGGGCACTGTTCAGCCGCACTATCTGCAGCCTATAATGCTTCAGGGGGTTATTGTGGCCAAAATGCAGGACTTGGCATTTGGACTCATTAAACTTCATCTTACAGCCCATCCACCCAGCTGTTCCAAACCCCTTTGCAGAGCCCTTTGCCCTTCCAAGAGATCAACACATGCCCCCAGCTTAGTGTTATATGCAAATTTACTAATGAAGACTCAATACCCTCATCCCAGTCATCAAAAAAAATATTGAACAGTACAGGACCCAGCACAGACCACTGAGGGACACCACTGGGGACTGGCTACCAGATGGATGCAGCACCATTCACCACCACTCTCTGTGCCCAGCCATCCAGCCACTTCTTAACTCAGCAAAGAGTGCTCCTGTCCAAGCTGTGGGCTGCCAGATGGACAGAGTTTTTTTTCAATAAACAGGATAGTGCTGAGGGAACCAGTGTCACTGCAAAGCTAAACTACAGGGCCTTAGAAAGATTGTGACAAGCATGGGAGATTCCTGGTGAATGGTAAAATAGAAACGTCAGACCCAGGTAGAGAAAGAAGAACTGAACAACCACAAAACAGATGTTCTAACTTCAGTGAGGAGTTCATGGAGCAAATCCTCCTGGATTCTTTATCTGGGGCATATGATGGACTCAAGGGTACTGGGTACCAATTTAATCAGTACTGATTTAAAAAGGGCAACCTTTGTTTGAGTAATATAATAGCTTTCTATGATGAGATGATCAGCTATGCAGCTGATGGGAAAGCAGCTGATGTCATTTACCCTGTCTTTGCTACTGTTATCAGGGAAACTCAAAAAGTTCAAAAAGGGCAAATGCAAGTCCTGTGTCTGGGATGGAATATCATCAGGTAACAAAACTGATTGAGGAAGACCAGTTGTGCAGAAAAATGAGCAATGAAGGCCAAATGCATTAGTGGACTGCATTAGAAAGTGAGGTCAGCAAAATAAGGGAACTGATTCTTCTGAGACTTCACCCAGAGTACTCTGTGCAGTTTTGGTATCTGCAATGCAAGGAAGATTTTGATAAATTGGACAAGTCAACTTCAGGCATACAACATACAAAGAAATGTTGGGCAATGTGGACTTATTCATGGATAAGTAGAGAAAAGTAAGGGAGTGTATTTACTGCTGTCTTCAGCCAGCAAAATATTCTGAGTATTTCGTTCATCTGAATTTCACACAATTAAGTGTTTAATTCACTTTTCTTCATATTGTTCCAGGGCATAAACGCTGATATTGTACCAGTACAGGCCTAGTCTGGCTGGCTTGAAAGCAGCTTTGCAGAAAATTACTCAGGGAGTGGGTGGACAAGCTGACCATGAGCCATCAACATTCCCAGTGGCAAAGCAGACCAGCTGCCTCCTGGACTGCATTTAAGGCATGACCAACACATCCAAAGAGGTGATCCTTTCACTGTGAGGGAAGTAAAACACTGGCATAGGTTGTCTAGAGAGGCTATGTAGTCTTCATCCTTGGAGATATTCCAAACCTAACTGGAAAAGCACCTGGGTGACAAGCATTAGGTGATACTGCCTTGAGGAGAAGTGAAGTGAACCATTTCCAGCCTCAAATACTCTGCAATTCTGAAAAGAATAATGTAGATAACAACATAAAAGCCTTCTGCATGCCAGAAAATAGCAAGATTACCTCTTTCCTGTAACATTCATGTTCTGAAAAGCATACAAGAAGCTTGAGCAGAATAATTGACTCAAGAAGTCAATAGGGTTTCTTAGAAAATCCATTTCCACCCTACCAATAAGGCCGTTGATAAAACATGCCTTCATGGGCTTTGAAACAGAGTTAATCAGAATCTCTTTGAAGTGAAAAAGATTAGTTTACTCTGACAAAATATCAATAGCAAGCACGATCATTTCACGTGTGGCACCTAGTCATTCAACAAACACAGTCATTCTACTTCAGATGACCACTAGTTTCCACAATCATCTTCCTGTCTAGGAAGTCAATAAGAGCTTTAGCTGGAACAGATATGTTCTACCTCTTGTACTATTTCAGCATGGACTGTGCAAGAAAACAACAGGCACAACAGAGCAAATGCACTCTTCTCTGATCTTGGGGGTTTTGGCTATTCTGAATCTGTAGAATAGAACACGGACTTCACTTACTACCTAAAAATGCTCCTCAAAAACCTAAACTTAACTGATATTTCTCTGACATTCTCCCTTTCAAAATAAACACTTCTAATTAGAAGTCAAATTAAACTAAACTAAATTAAAATTTTTCCAAGGCCCCTGAACTATCGAAGTAATTTCCTATAAAAATGATAACTTGGAGGAACTTTTGAGTAGACAGGATTTCCTTGAACTAACAACAGTTTTTTCAGTCACTTTATTGAAGGTAATCAGTTTATTTGTGATATAGGTAAGAAGAATGTGGATTAAAAACTATGGTAAAAATCTATTAGAAGCAGTAAGTCTAACAAATGAGTTTAAATGATTTCTAAGGGTATTTGTCTTTAGCTCTTTATTTATTTTGATTTTGGAACCGTCTAAATTCTGAATGCTCAATTCTGTAAGACTATGATTCCTCCTACAACTTGATTTTAATACCAATTATTACATCATAATGAATGTCACATTACCATTTCAGTTTCTGAGCTTCTTGCCAAAACAACATGCTTCAATGTGAATTACAAAAAAAAAAGGAAAATTTTATGATAGATGTTAGTATGATACACTTTGTTAAATAATGTATAGCTTTTCCATGCATTATTCTTTAATTTTTAAATAGGTCTTCTGTGTTTAGAAATCTGCTGCTTTTACAGCAGGTATAATGTGATGTATTGCCAAAGAAAGACACTAACCCTCTTTTTAGGCAACATTTACTTTGGCTCCTACATACAGGTGATTCATTCGGAATACACTGTCTGAATCTGCGTCGCTGATTATGCTCTATAGGAAAACAAATGAGATCCAGGAGTTTATTATCTACATTGGACAACACATTTTAATTTAACAGATAATACTATGAATTTAAGGCTAGATAGTCTTGTAGCAGCCATCTATTGGCTTACATATCAAAGAAAAACAGATGGAAGGTGAGAAATGGGGAAGAACTGGTAATTTGTGCAATACAAACATGACTGAGTACAGGGCGTACAGGATGGGGAAGGCAGAGAGATAATTGGAAAAATATGCTTGGACAGAAAATAAAGTATGGGTCAGCAAAAGAAATCAGAAATCAAAAGAAAACAAAGAGAAAATACAAGTAATGCTGCAGTTATTCAGGATAAAAAATTAATTTAATATAGAAGAAGAAGAAATGTACACAATAGCATATTAGCAGAAGTTTTTTGCTAGACTACAACAAAATAAAAGTGTCCAAATAGAGACAGTACAAATGTAATCAATAATGAAACTATGGGGGAAAAAAGGGGGGAAAAAGTAATATTCAGATAATTTTTTTCCTTGATCAGTTTTGGGTAGATTTTGCAAGTTAACAATGTGTTTGATGTTATCTCATACTTGCTCATTTCATTTTCTCATTTTATGTAGTTTCAGTGATCTTACTACTTCATTAACAATCCTTGCGATTTTACCATTTTGGCTCCACTCTTTTGAGCAGTAGAGAGGTGGCACCCTCAAATTTTTTCCATTCTTTTCCAATCTAATTTGTATTTTTTTTTTTCTTCTTCCATCACTTTCTTGTACAGCTCATGTCCTTTAAATTGGTGTATTGAACTAGAGGCAACGGGCACAAACTGAAATACAGGAGGTTCTTTCTGAACAGCAGAAAACACTTTTTCACTGTGAAGATGACTGAGCAATGGCACAGGTTGTCCAGGGAGATAAGGAACCTTCATCCTTGAAGATACTCAGAAGACAAGTACAAATGGTCCTCTGCCACCTGCTCTACATGGCCCTGTTTGAGCAGTAACTGGACCAAATCACCTCCAAAAGTCCCCTCCCACCTCAATCATTCTGAGATTCTGTAATAGGAGTTTATTCCATCTTCCTTTTGCATTTGTTTTACATTTAATTTCTTTTATTAGGTTCTATGCCATCATTTACTACTCTGTACACTACTCTACCCTTCTAACAACCATAATCCTGATTTATCTTTGGGAGCATTCCCAAAGCAATTCCTGAAGGAAATAGGTGCAACAAAGCTTTTGGAAAAAGAGAATTATCTGTTATAGTTAGAAATGTAATAGCCTAAACTGACTCCATGCGATGGGACAACTGATCCCAGAACAAGAAAAGTTTTCAGGATAGAGGGCATGAAGGTAAGGCATCTAGATGAACATTTAAATCAACATTAAAACACTGTTCTTTTTCTTTTCATAGGAGGAAGCCCTAAAGAGTTTAATTCTGTAAAGGAAAGATGCCCCCTTCTGTGAAGGCATCACATCAGCCTCAACTGAAGTCGCCCCTGAAAGGTGAAATGTGGTTATTCTTTTGCTCTTGCATGAGAATGGTAACCATTACAGTGGCATTTATCCACTGAAATCCTATTTGCATTTTCTTATTCTTCCAGATGTTAATGTGATTTTACTTTCATGCCAAGGAATGACTGTTAACTGGTATTTTGCTGGGTTTTTAAAAAGATTTGTATTATCTTTTATGCTTTGTCTCTCCATATTCAAATGAAAGAACCATACAAAATCAAGTTGAATTCAACTGGGTACCTGAAGTTATACATGACAAACGGTGGAACAGGGGCCTGAAAAATGAAGTTCCAGACCAACCTAGGGGCATGAACAAAGTGTGGGATTCATGTCAGCAAATCCTGTTGTTTGCACAAAGTAGATGTCGATACAAGAGCTAGTCAGCCTAGGCCCTCCGTGCTGTCAGTTTGGGAAGAATATGGCACTTTGAGGAAATAGCTCATCTTTTCAGATGTCTACTTCAAAATAATACAAACTGTGCACTAGAAGTACATTCTTTTCGCTTTGAATATAAAGGGAACACAAGGGAACTAGCTTAGATATAAATATTTACAAAGTTGGCACCAAGATTTGGTCAGCTGAACCCTACAAATTCTGTTGTAGGGTTGGATTTGCAGTTAAAATTTATTGCAGTCAGAGGATTTAAAGGTGTTAATATATTTTCCTAAGCCTTGCTAAACAGTAGCATTTAGTAGACAGCACGAAGATATTTTAACAAGATAATATGCTGCATAAAAACCCCTGCAATGGAAAACACAAAGTTACTGAAATTAATTATACATTCTTCAGAAACTCATTTGGCACACCAAGTTGTGACTCTGGTCTTCACTTGCTAGTTAAGAGTCATTTTCTGTTCTCTGCATGTTTCATGATTATTTCTAAACAGTGTTATGCTTCAGAGCTTAAAAATCCCTTATGCCAATATAATTTTGCACTTACTAGAATTAATTTTTTTTTTGTGGGTAATGGTCTGGAAAAAAGAAGTTTCTTACCCTGTCTAACACAAAAACATCTTAAATGTTCAGAAAAACCCTCTGCATTGTGCTACAGCAAGCACCACACAAGGAAGCATATTTCCCAGGTCAGAACATTCCAGCTAAACCTCCGATCAATTAAGGAGCCCACAGGAAGGCGACATGCAGAGAAATACTTGGCTTTGTACTCAGAGAAATTAGAATGCAAATCCTGATAAACAGAGCCACAATTTGAAGGCTGGTGTCCTGAACCACAGCAGGTTAGAAAGGCCTGTTCTAGATAAAGAAAATTAAAGGTCGCATTTATCTTTTTGCCAAAAAAAAACTTTGGCAATTTAAAAGTCCAGCCTTTGCAAACACGACATAGGTTTTCCCTTCTCTTTCATTTTTACAGAGATGCACCACCTTCTGTAAATCTCTCTTCTAATCCCTTCAAACATAAACCAGTGATCTGTGTAACCTCAACTGCATGACAGAGAAAACTGTCCTCTTGCAATAATACTTGCAGATTATATAAACTTTCTTCTGGGCTTGCCATCAAAGAGAACAAAATGGAGAGGAAAATTACAAGAGGTATCTTCATAACACATGATTGAATAAAGAGAATATATACAAGGTCACCTTGTTTAAAGAACTGTGAGGGATATCACAGTTGAAATCTTGTACTAGGCCTCTTGGAATCACAACTTCCTGGATCTGAAAATAATTTCTTCTTTAGTCTCCTTCTCTTCATCAGCCTTTACATTTGAAAAAAGAAACATAATTTGGCCTAATTTCTTGCTTCACTTTAGCAAGGATATGTGTAGCTCTTTTTAGTTAAATGTTAACTGTGAAGTCACTAGAACAACCTGATTTATTTAAAGTTTATTAAAATAAAAGTATTCCTCATTAAAGAAATCTAATAGCCTAGGCATTTTATGAATAATTAAATTTCATCAGGAGCTGAATCAGGACTCTTGCTGCACATAAAGGTTGAAATTTTGGATGAAAAGTTCTCACTGAATTTTTCACGACACTAGTAACAATTTAAATCTGCACATAAAGCCCAACCTGCTTAAGAAATGAAACAGCACAATAAGAAAACCACCCTACCCTGGTAGAATTGCAAGAGCACTTTGGTTGTATTTGTATATATTCTCTACAGGAAAAAAAAGAGATACGACAAATAAACATATTCTTAATGTGAATTTATGCTCCAGCACACTCTTACGTTTCACTATCAGAGTCCACAATGTTTGTGTGTATTGTCCAATTCTCTGAATCATCTTGTAAAGAAGGTGATTTTATCTCCAGTAGCAAGCCAACCCACTGCATCATATAATAGTAGTAAAACTAAATGACACAACTGCACAGCCTGATTATGGGCACAAGAAAATCAACACAAAGAGCAGTCTACTGGAGAAAAGAATCTGCATAATTATATTAAATAAATACTGGGCCTTTTCAGACCAGCATGCAGAATTTCCTGTTTGCAGCAGACAGGTAATAAAGGTATGTGTATTTTCTGTGACTGGTGACTAGCTGACAAAATACAATCTCCTCACAATTCTCCAAACCAGAGTTAATAAAATATTCTATCAAGCCCAAAGATAACTGTCCTCATTGCATAAGCATGCAAAAATAATTTTGATGAAGTTAACAATTGCAGTGAAAAAGTTAAATATCTAGATCTCTATATGATTTCTTTATATCCATATCTTCCATAAAAATGTCTTTCTTTCCTCATCAGAAGAATGGGTGACCTCCCCCAAGATTTGAATAACTACAGTTTATTAAACAGTCTCAAAAGAAAAGATGGAATTTTATTTCCTAATGCCCAATTAAAACATGGATATGACTCTAATGGAAAACATTTTAAAACCATTTCCTGCATATAAAAGCAAAGTATCAAATAAGCATTGCCATCACTAAAAACATCCATAATTGTCATCATGACAAAAGAAAGATAAATCAAAATAAAACTTTTAACATGACTGAGATATCAAAAAACTTATTCATCTGGAAAGTTATTCAGAATTAAAATTATTTCACATGATTTGTTGAAAATAGGACACATTATATGTAATGGTGTCATGCCCCTACCACATGAATCAAATTCCATGAAAAAAAAAAGGTCAGATACGAGAAAAAGTATGCAATTTTGGTTCTTCCTGACACTTTTACCTTGAAAAATACTTATTATAATAGAATCGTGGAACTGTTTAGGTTTTTAAGACCATCAAGTCCAACCATTCACCTAAGCCTGGCAGGTCCACCACTAACCTATGTCCCTTACTGCCACGTCTACATGTCTTTTAAATACCTCTGGGCATGGTGACTCAACCACTTCCCTGAGCAGCCCGTTCCAGTGTTTGACAACCCCTTTGGTAAGGAAATTTTTCCAAATGTCTGATCTAAACTTCCCCTCGCACAACTTGGGGCTACTTCCTATTGTCTTTTTCCTTGATTCTTGAATTATCATTTTGATTAAGATAAAGATTTCTTAATAATTACTTTTTCAAAGCAATTTAAAAAAAAATCCAGTGCTGATACTTTGGAAGATTAATCCTTGTTTTGATATGTGGTTACCTGTACAATTAACCACACACATGTATAAAATAAAATTTCTGGAGTCTAGAGACCTAGCATTATGATTTCTACATGACTAATATGACATTTGCATGTGATCATTTCATTATGATTAATTAATTTACTAAAATGTTTGTGACACAAGACAACTGTAATAGGTTTTAATTATTGTTTTGTCAGAAGAAGATTATGAAGAGGTGTCAAATTCTCTAATGATTAACTTTGCATGGCATTTCTAAAGTGTTATAATCTTCCTCAATCTCTGGCACAACAATGCTTTTTAAAACCCTTATGTATGCCTATATTTTACAGAGAAATGCAGTGAGACAAAAAGGAGCAAAAGTCTCATGTGGGCTGCAGGATCATGATAGTAGAAACTCCCTGTTTAAAGGTGGTTAAAGTTTTCTTACTGGAGTGTAACAACAGGCTAGTTTAAACAGGCTAAATTTATGTGGTATGTTACACCCCTAATTCTGGTTAAAAAAATAAATTTAAAAAAAAACCTATGAGAAGACATAGGATCTGTAATCATTGGGGAGTAATAAACTGCAATAAAAACAACTTAAAAGATGATGCAGTGCTACTGCTTCCTTTCTGGAGGGCTGAGCTTCCTACAGAAGGACCCTCCCAGACTGCGCTTGAGGAAGGCAGCTGACTCCAGCTGACATAGGAGATTCTGCAGCCTAGCAGGTACCTTTGTGCACTGGAATGGGTCACAGAATTACCACTGGTGAGCTTGGGAAAATCAGAGGAGTGCCAAGAGACACCAACATGCTGAGCCCAAGGAAAATTAAGGGGATGTACCAGCCAAAGGAAGACTCCAGCACTCTGACTGTAGGAAATGGTATGAAGACGACACCTTACCCCCAAGAGCTTTATGACCACCAAGTCCAAACATGTTAACACTTCACTCAATGTGTGTTGTGCTCTTTTCCAACATAAAGAATTCTATGATCCTGTGATTTCCTGCTGACAAAAGGGGGAGATCTTGCCTCCTCTGCTGTGTCAGCTCAGAACTTTCCTGAGCTGATTGAATGCTCTGAGCCAGCAGGGAAACATCCATGTCTTCTGCTGATTTGAACTGACTCACTGCTGGGTGCCCCTAGCACAAAGACAGATCAAGAAGTAGCCAGCAGGCCAGGAACAGATTGCAAGGTAAAAGTGGAGGTAAGAAACAGGAGGTCTCCTTTTTCAAGGGAGTTAGCACTACTCAATTTCCCTGGTGAAATCACAGCCTCACTAAGAGCTGAAGGAATCAGATGGTTCCATGTGCTCTGTATGGAAGTGGTTGGTCGGAGAAATGCTGTGTTTCTTCTGCCTCTCCCTCCTGTAACACATTGCTTGGCAATGCTCATTATTTAATTCATTGCAAGCATGGAAGAAAAGTATGCTGGTGCCAAAACCTAATTTTCTGGTACCTGTTAAAAGGCTTAATTCAGTACTTTTTCACCAGAGATTCCTGGAAGTCAAACATTCATTATTCAGTCCAAAAATGACAAGCTAAAAGCACATTTTGCAGGTGGAAGATGTTTTACTACATTTCTTAGAATTCCAGATTTGATACTTCCATAGAGTTCTTAGCAAAGATACTTATGTAATAAGCTCTTCCTCCACGTGGGCACAAAAATTGGCTTTCTTCAAATGGCACATGCACTCATGAACGTAGAAATGCAACAAATTTAGAAGACTTAAGTCACAGTGCATGCTTCAGAAGCAAAAGAGAATTATTTCAAAAATACAAACACTTAAGCCTAATTTTTATGGCCAGACTCCAAACTGGTCATGTAGACTTGTTGTTGAAGGAGCAGGAAACTGTGAGTCCCAGTTCTGGATCATGTGGTAGCTCAATCTGAATGCTCAGCAATACATTGTAGCTAACAGAAACTGCAGTAAGGGAGGATAGGAAACAAAGCAGGAAAGAACAAAAGCAGGCTAAGTAAAATTACTTTAAACACACTTTTCCAGTACTTTCTACTCTGTGTTGTGGCTATTGTTCTGGTTTTTTTTCCTTCTCAACTCAATTACACTAGGCCCAGCCAGGTGGAATTATAGGCACATGGGATGAACAGCTTCTATTTACTGCAGTTATTTTCTCTCTTGCAATGCTATTAACAACTAGAAGGTCTTGCCCACAGAGTTATCAGAAGTATTCTAGCTAATCTCAGTAACATCCACAGCATAAACAGGACTACATTCTTATTTTCTGGGTTGTTTTTTGTTTGTTTGGTTGGTTGTTTTTTTTTTTTTCATTTTTCTCACTTAAAAGCTTTCTGTTGAACAACTGCGTTTACATATTGCCAAAGATCCAAAGTGTTTTAATTAATTGCTGAAATTGTCATTCCTTTTGTCATTTACACAGCTAAGAAAGTCAAAGTTGGGTCTCATTGCTATAACACAACATATTTGAGTTTGGGTAATTAAGAGCTGTAGAAAAAAACAAATTTTATAAGGAATTAATTTTTTTCTCTGGCTTCACTCACAAGGAAAGGAGGGCAGACTTTTTTTGGAAATTAATCAGTTTTTCTAGAGTTGAAGAGAATGTTGTTGTATATAAACCCATGAGTGAAATACAGTCCTCTAAACTATCCCTGGCTGGTTTGCAGACAGGACAATTTCCATTAACTCTCCCAATTAAATAAAGAAAAACCATGCGCATTCTCCTTCCTCCATTTACTGTAAATTCTCATAAAGGAAGAAAAAAAAAAACCATCCCTGCCAGCTTTTTGAACACATTCAGACAGCATAGGAAAATTCTGAATTTGCAGCGCTGAAGAAGTCTTCCTTCTATGAAATCACTTGGATTCCCGACTCTGCATCAGAGGATCCTGATCCTGTGTGATGGGTTTGCATGGCAAAGTTTTGGTAGTGGCAGGGGCTGCAGGGATGTCTGTGAGATGCGGCCAAAAGCTTCCCCATGTCCAAGAGCCAATGCCAGATGGCTCCAAGATGAACCCGCTGCTGGCCAAAGCTGAGCCCATCAGCAACAGCCCATCAGCACCTCTAGGACAACAGACTTGAGAAGGAGAAAAAACCCCAAACCCACAGAACAGCAGAGAGAGGACAGAATACACAAAAGAAACCACTCTGCAAGCACCAAGGTCAGGGGAGGAGCGGGAGGAGGTGCCCCAGGTGCCACAGTAGGTTTGCTGGCAGGACTTGTGACCCCTGGGAAGGACCATGCTGGAGTAATTTGTGAAAGGAACCTTACAGGGGGGGAAGAGATAGAGAACTCTTCAGTCCACACGGGAGGGGGTGGTGGGATGTTTTTAAGATTTCGTTTCACTTCTCATTACCATACTCTAGTTTGATAAATAATTCCCCCAAGTCGAGTCTGTTTTGCCCATGACAGTAATCGGTGACTGAACTCTCCCTGCCCTTACCTCAACCAATGAGCCGTTCATTGTGTTTTCACTTCCCTGCCCAGCTGAGGAGTAACAGAGCAGCTTCCCTGGGCAGCTGGCATCCAGCCAGGGTCAGCCCACCACACCCTGGTAGTACCATGAAACTCTTGATGCCTGCTCAGAATACAGTTCCACAGCACCCCAAGCCGACCTCAGGTGCAGTGCAGCATCACTGCCAACTAGCTGTGCTTGCTCATCTTCTTTTTTGGTGGTTTGTGAAGATAACCACATCAAAACACCTAAAAGGAAATTTCTGGGGCTTTGCCAAATCAGTTGCCTGAACAGATCCTCTACCTGGTCACAAGTGCTGGCTCCTTTGCTTGACAGAGGACAAGACCACATGGCCAGAACACAGGACTAGCCAGGCCTGGATTCAGACTGTTCTCAGCAGTATAGCACATATATGCTCAAACTGGATTTAACCAAGTACTAAACACAGTCCAGTTCCAACAACATGAAGATTTGGATCTGCCTATTTCCTCAGAGGGGAAGTACTTATAGTAAGAGGCCAGAAATGAAGTGCTGAAAAGATCAGTTTTTTTATTTCACATTTGCATTCCTTGGAACAGGAGACAGCAATGCATTCATGAAAGCTGCAGATAAGAGAGCTACATAAATTAAAGCCGTAACATCACAGATACATAAAAAAACCAGCTGATTTTGAAAAGGGCAATAATAAATACAGGATGACATTTAGCAACACTAAATGCAAGGTTAAATACTAAGAGATTACTATTAATTAGTTCCAATTTCAGGTGTGATCTCCGAAAAGCAGGGAGATGAAAAACCAATGAAATCATTAAAGGATTACAAAACGTGTACAACCCACAAATTCAATACAGCTATGAAAAAAGACACAGTAACATAAATGCAGGAGTTATTGGGAAATATGAATGCAAATGGACAAGCTGATAGTGAACTTCTTAGTTTAATTTTTATTTTTTTTCAGTTTGGTTCATATAAGAACAGCACAAGGGTGAAAAGCTGAATTTCATGCCTGGGCAACAAGCCAGTCCTTAGGAAAAAATAAATTACTCCAATGTATCAATTGCTTTTTGTACAGTATCTCATCCACCTTAATGAAACCCCAGCAAAGGTGAACACAACAAAGTGCTTTGCCATGACCAGTTTGACAAGCAGTGTGTGACACCAAGCATTTCATCTGCAGTGAATGTTGTCTTCCTGCTGACAGCCGAAACTGGGGAAAATATAAGGGGAATCTGACAAAATATCTTCTATAAGGATAATACTAACATATCAGCATTGAAAATTCAGTCATCATCTGTATTAGCAGTTAAATGAGTATTAAAGACAAAAACTACTTTGCAGTTCCATGCCACTTAAAGGGAATTGATTTGTCAAAAGTCACAGACAAACAAAACGGGAACCTACTGTTCTGCCAATGAAGTATCCATCACTAACCAAACTCCAGTTGTAGCTCCCCTGTCACAACGAAGTTGTGAAGTTTTAAATATTAAGGGGATATGAATCAGTGTTTGCATTCACTTTTGCCTGCATAACTTCAACAAGCATCTGCAGACCATTTTGGTTTGAGAGCAAAACGTGATCACTAAATTATTAGGCTGGAAAGAACCTCTGAAAATCATCTGCTCCAAAGCCCTGCCAAGGCAGGGCCACCTAGAACAGATTACACAGGAACGTGTGTCCAGGTGGGTGCTGAATGTCTCCAGAATGGGAGACTCCACGATCTCCCTCAGCAGCCTGTTCCAGCGCTCTGCCACCCTCAATGTAAAGAAGTTGTTCCTCGTGTCGAGATGGAACTCCTTGTGGTTTAGTTCCTGGCTATTGCTCCTCATCCCATCGCTGGGCACCACTGAAAAGTCTGGCACCACGCTCTTGGCACTCGTCTTTGGGGTATTTATATGCATTTATGAGATTCCCTCTCAGTCATTTCTCCAGACTGAACAGGCCCAGCTCTCCCCTCTCCCTCTCTCTCGTAAGATGCTCCAGACCCCGCAGCATCTTTGTGGTTCTGCGCTGTAACTTGCCTCTTGTACTGGGGAGTCCAGAACTGCACAGCACACCAGATGTGGCCCCCGGTTACCAAACCCCCTACTCCTACATACTGCCTGCGTGACCACAGCCCGCCGGTCCCGCCCGGCCCCGCTCCCTGCTCCGCTCCCTGCCCGTCCCGCCCGCGCCTCCCTGCAGCGCACACGGAAGCGCCGGGTCCCGCTGNTGTGTCCAGGTGGGTGCTGAATGTCTCCAGAATGGGAGACTCCACGATCTCCCTCAGCAGCCTGTTCCAGCGCTCTGCCACCCTCAATGTAAAGAAGTTGTTCCTCGTGTCGAGATGGAACTCCTTGTGGTTTAGTTCCTGGCTATTGCTCCTCATCCCATCGCTGGGCACCACTGAAAAGTCTGGCACCACGCTCTTGGCACTCGTCTTTGGGGTATTTATATGCATTTATGAGATTCCCTCTCAGTCATTTCTCCAGACTGAACAGGCCCAGCTCTCCCCTCTCCCTCTCTCTCGTAAGATGCTCCAGACCCCGCAGCATCTTTGTGGTTCTGCGCTGTAACTTGCCTCTTGTACTGGGGAGTCCAGAACTGCACAGCACACCAGATGTGGCCCCCGGTTACCAAACCCCCTACTCCTACATACTGCCTGCGTGACCACAGCCCGCCGGTCCCGNCACCACTGAAAAGTCTGGCACCACGCTCTTGGCACTCGTCTTTGGGGTATTTATATGCATTTATGAGATTCCCTCTCAGTCATTGCTCCAGACTGAACAGGCCCAGCTCTCCCCTCTCCCTCTCTCTCGTAAGATGCTCCAGACCCCGCAGCATCTTTGTGGTTCTGCGCTGTAACTTGCCTCTTGTACTGGGGAGTCCAGAACTGCACAGCACACCAGATGTGGCCCCCGGTTACCAAACCCCCTACTCCTACATACTGCCTGCGTGACCACAGCCCGCCGGTCCCGCCCGGCCCCGCTCCCTGCTCCGCTCCCTGCCCGTCCCGCCCGCGCCTCCCTGCAGCGCACACGGAAGCGCCGGGTCCCGCGGCCCGGGGCCTACCTCGGCCGCCGCAGGGNCGGGGTCCTACCTCGGCCGCGGAAGAGGCTGTGTCACTGCCTCATTAGAAATCCTCCCCGCCGTTATCCGCTGCGCCTCTCCTGCCCCTCAGTCTCTCTGTTTCCCAGCTGCAGTGAGGCACTGAGGAAGAACACGGCCGCTCCCGGCCTTATAGAAGCTTGCCGGGGCATGTTATCTTCCCTTTGTTGTCAGGCGCGCCTCGGGCAGCTGAGAACCGCCGAGGGCCGCTGTGCTGCGGGCGGCGCTGACGTGTCGGTGGGAGCGGCGGCGGCCCCGGCAGCACCATGTGAGTGAGGGAAGGAGGGAGGGAGGAAGGGAGTGATCGCACGGGGGTACCGCAGTCCCCCGCGCTCCCGCACCCAGCCCTAACTCTCTGCTCTCTCCACAGGTCCAAGGTCACCTTTAAAGTGACGCTCACCTCGGACCCCCGGTTGCCTTACAAAGTGTGAGTGCAGGCGCTGCGTAGGGCGGCGGGGAAGTGAGAACGGGGCATATGGCGAATGGCCGCTAATGCCCATCCCGCCCGGGCATTCCACCCTCGGGAACGGCGTTTGTCTCTCTCCGTGTGGAGTGACAGGCCATGTCCGTGGTTAACCCTGCTTTCGGGGCTCTCCCGCTTTGCCCACTGCCGTGCGCGTCTCCTACAGAGTCACAGAATCATTCAGGGTGGAAAAGACCTGTGAGATCATTGAGTCCAACCTTTGCTCGATCACTGCCTTGGCAGCCGGACCATGGTACTACAGGCCGCTTCCGGGCCTTTCTTGAGCATCTCCAGGGACGGTGACTCCACCACCTCCCTGGGCAGCCCATTCCAATGTTTGACAACCCTTTCAGGGAAAAATTTCTCCTGATACTCCACCTGAACCATCCCTGCCACAGCTGAGGCGGAGTTCTCTCCTCCTGGAGAGGATATTACTGTAGAGCCTAATCCCTCATCTCCTGAGATTTGCCACATCTGCCGAAACTTAAAGGTGTTCCTTCCTCCTGAAGCATCTCACACCCACCAGGGACCTATTCTCCCCTTGAATAGTGCTTGGACAGCTTTGGCAAAAGTGCTTCCGTTAGTAAAAGTGAAGTTTCAATCAGTAGTTTACCAGCAGATAAAGTTGCTTTTTGGTTTGTTTGGGCAGCCACGTATTTACCTGTGTTGTGATTTCAGGTTAAGCGTGCCTGAGAGCACACCTTTCACAGCTGTCCTCAAGTTTGCTGCAGAAGAAGTAAGTGGAGAGTGATGATGTTGGTTTTTAACATTTTGCATGTTCTCAAAAGCCAAAGCTTTTTTAATGATAAAAATGCAGTGGTTAATTCAGCACAAGGAGCTACTGTTGGTTACAGATGGTCACAAGCTTTACTGGCCCCGGGGGGGGCCTGGCAGAACTTGCAGAATCCTAAACTTAGTGATCCTTGCACAATTTATGCATCAGCAGATGGCATTGAGGTGCTTTCTGGTTTTTGTAGTTAACTGGTTCATATCAGTGATGTAAAAATTTGTGACAGTGAAGAGAATTAGAAAGTACTGCTATTGGATACTTCATACTGAAATTTCTTATGTAGAATATCAGGAAAATTCTTCAGAATTATCCAGGAAACTCTTAAACTCATTTCACATCCAGTTCTAGTAATCTCTGACTTTGGAAGACACTGAATTTTTGGTTGTGGAAGGAATTGAGGTCAGCCATATGGAATCATTTCCAAAAACTGACTCAAGGGATGAAGATGTGGACAGTGTGTCTTTGGCTTCTGTGCGTTGATCTTTCACATGGAATCCTATATCATTAGATGTTTAAATTGACCACATAATGTATTTGAAGAGATGTATCATGTTCTTTCCGATTAATCACGCAAAGATTAAGAGACATTCACTAAGTGTAAACAGCAAAATAGAGTGCTCAGAAGCATGATGGGTCTCTTCATCTCAGTGGCAAAAGGTCAGCTGAGAGTCTGTTCTTGCAATACTCCTTCTGTCTTTACAGGAAAACTTGGAAAGTTTTGGGTTATTGAAAATTTCTTTTGTTTGAGCATTGTAATTGTAATAAAATAGTTTGGAAAAGTAATAGACTCCATGTCTTAAGTCTCCTTATGTTGTTACTGTTGCACCACAATGTGACAGAAATTATTAGAGGAAACACAGTTTGGAGGGGAGGTTGTGGATTGGTTTTGTTGTAAATTTACTTAAAGAGAACATTATACAGAATATTGCTTGCAGTTAAAGGTATTTGATGATTTAATTGGGGGTTTTTACTATGTTTTCCCCAGTTATTTTTATTCTGTATTAATACAGCTGTGCCAACACAACTTATACATTGAGATCTAGACTGAAAAGTCAAACAAGTGTGAGGTACCAGAAATGAGTGTGACTGAGCAGCTGGAGATGCTGAAAGGGAGGTGCCACTGAACCTGATGGGGGTTGCCATTGAACCTGTTAACTTCATCTACTCATGGAACCACAGTGTTAGTTAGTGATAGGGTCATCTGAGAAATGGATGTGGGGAATCATTACTGACTTAAATATCCATATTTAGCAAACCATTCTTTTAACCTGGTGTATTTTGAATATCTACCGGAGTTTTGTTGTTCGACCTCAGGCTATTCTGGATCAGCACTGAAGCTTTTTGAATCCTTTTGAGACCAGGCAGAATGAAGTGTTTTATAAATAAAGAGCAAAAGAAGCTTGTTAAACTCCCCAGGAATGAAGCCCCTTGTGAGCTGGCATGGAAAAGAATGACAGATAACTTTTGTGTTATATGAATGTTTTTTCGTTCCTTGAACTGCGCAGCTAAACATTAATTTATGCAGTGTGTTGTGATTCAAGAACCAGTTTCACAGTACCTTAAGTTATACATATATGGAAAAGATGAAAAATTGGGCAAAGTTGTTAGTTGTTCTCCAGGGAAAGTGCATTATCCTCTGAATGATTAAAACTCTCAGGGCAGAGAAGTGTTTAAGTTCTGCCTATTTAGCCTTAGCAAGTTTCTACTGAGACAACTCTCAAAAACTTAAATTTTGCCAAATCGTAACCAGACTTGCCCTAGATAGGAAAAAACTCTTTTACAGTGTGTAGTACCTATTGGGTTTTTTCCTTCATATTTTAGAGCTACCTCGTATGCATTGCAATGTCTCAGGTGTACATTTGCACAATATTTAGAAAAAAAAAGTCTCCATTACATTTCTGGAATTATTGCTAAAATAGTCATCCATTTCCATTAAATGAAGTTAGTTATATCTATAAATCTGAAGAAACTATTTTCTCATGTTTTTGTGCCTGAATCAGCTAAAATTATAATTTTAATATTACCAATATATTTTCTGCTTTAACTTTCTCTTTTGCTGTTCTGTCCTACTCTTTTCCTTTAGTTCAAAGTTCCTGCAGCAACAAGTGCCATTATAACAAATGGTAAGAATATAGTTTCTATATTTTTTTAATGTTTTGTGTGTTGAAGTTTCTCTGAAGGTTTATTGATAAAATCAATACTGTCATGTTTCACAAACTTGACATACTGCAAATTGAATTTAATAATATTGTAGCATATTTTAAATTTCTTATGGATGGGGTGAAGATGCTAAACCACTAATTCAGTTTTGTCTATGCAAAGGTTTCTTGTCAGTTCCCATGTTTTTGTCTCTATGAAATAGCTGCATGATGATCTGAGGTAATAGTTGTATCTTGCTGGTATGTTTTTTGAGCTGCAAGTTTAATATAATAAATTGTAATATGTCTGTTTCATCCTCTTTTTTTCTCTTTTTTTTCCTTCTTCCTAGATGGTATAGGAATAAACCCTTCACAGACAGCAGGTAAGTTACTATGTATGAATCCCGGTATTTACAACTTGTTATTTTCTTTCACTCCAATGTGTAGCACATGGGGTTGTGTTACATTTCAGGTTTTGACTTCTTAAATGGCAGGAGTGTTACCCAGTAATTGAAAAGTACAGTCATTGCAGTGTGTAAAAGGTTACATCCAAATAGTAATGTTTTTTGTTCAGTGTTTATTTAGTTCTGTGAAAAAGAGGGGAGCTTCTGATCTTCAGAGCTTTGCATTCAATGTCTAAAAGCAGTACTATGTTACATGCTGCTGCAGTAAAAATTAACAGCTATATTCCCCTCCTGCTCTATCTAATTCAGTAGTACTTGCTGTTCTAGCAGCACTTCTCATGAGATACATTAAAAAAGTAAGAGTTTTAGGGCAGGAACTCCAGGGGCTTTGGAGAATGTGTTTTCAGAAGAGTTGGGTTGGAACTAGGTGAACATAGAAACCTCTTCCAAATCAAACCATTTTTTGATTCTTGCTGATAGCTCTCTTGTTCTTACCAAGGGGTTCTGTGCCAGAAATCCCTGATTTCAAGTGTGAAGGCTGGCTATGAGAGAAGAGTTTATCTCTGTCACAGGAAGGTTGTAAGGCCCTTCCCCATCAGGTCCTGAAATACATGGAAACAGGGTACAGAGGTTAAATTGTATCAATAATGGTTTGCTGTCTAGAGCCAGATTGTGTGGACTTGTTCTTGAAAAGCTATAATTTTAAACTAATTAGAAAATAGTTACAGTAATCTAATCTTAAAATATTTGAGTAGAGAGTGGAACAGAGTATCTTGATAGAAAGTTGTGAACATTTATTACCTACTAAGTACTAGTGAAAATGACTTTGCTGCTTATGGAATCCAGTCATCCAGTGAAAACCAAATAATTTTACTCTTGCTTGCAAACATGATGATTGGTTGATGGAGACTTGCTGCTGTTCTGGTTTTTGCATGAAATCCATGCATCCATCCATGTTTTTCATTTATGTCTTTTGACTGCCACTCATTACTGACGGTACCACAGGAAAAAGAAGACCAAGGTATTATCAGCACACTTAGCTAGAGCATGTGTAAACTAGAGAGTATAAAGTAAATCCTTGCAGAGCACAGAACAGTATCTGATGGTGAGAAGAGCAGTTGCTTGACATTAGTTTGGAGAATTTCATGGTGTTATAAAAGAAACCATTTAAGCTTAGAGACCAATTTCGGAGGTCTGTGATTGCATCAACAACATTTGAAAATGAAGATCAAATAAGTGTTTGGCTTTCTGCTCCATTGGAGGTTTCTGTACTGCCTTAGGACACCTGGATTATGATTTCACAGGTGTACTGCCTCAGGCAGACTTCTCAGCTGATGCTCTCCCTGTCATGATCCCATGACCACGTGTATTAAAAACAGATAATAAGTCTGATAATTTACTTTAGTTACTAGATCATCATCCACACATAAAGCATCATTTTCACATGACCACTGATGAATACTTAGGCAAAATGGTAAAATTCCTTAAGGTATACTTAGGCTGTTTCTCTTCCTCAGCAACATGCTTTCATTTTGTATTATGTAGCTTAAATTAGTTGTAGCTTAATCCTTTAAAATAAATGTATTTAGAACTACTTGACTGTTGAATGAAAGCATCCATACTTTCATTGTACTTGCTGCTGTGCATATTGAATTCACATCTCCAGTTGATTTGCTTTACCTCTCCTAAGCTCTTATAAATATTAAGGAATTATTCAGTAGTATAAGACAGTGTCACATAATGAAGAAACAGGTAAATTAAAGGCATCTAGAGGCAAAATGTTGTCATTACTGCCTTATTCTGCAGGTGTAAGATTAGGCACGTGGGTTATGTTTTTTTTAACATAGGTTTTCTTGGCAATGCTCTGTGATGTTGCCCTTAACTGGGAACAAAATGAACCAGTCCACAACAAAACAAACCTCCAAAATCAACCCAAACAAAACAAGCAAAATATAACCTGCATCAAACCTAGTGCTCATACTAAAATTCCTTCTCAGTATACAAGTAAACGTATGTAATTTAGGTATAATCTTCTGTATAGCCTCATTAATTGGTATCTCAAAATCTACTTTTTTTTTCCTTCTTCTTTTTATTTTTATTTCATATATCAGAGTTCCTACAGATTGAACAGTTACTTTAGTCTTCAAAACCTTCCAAAATTAGATATATGGAATAAAATTCTAGTAATCCTTGGGGATTTCCGAGGTTTTGTACTGTTGCATGATTTCTCTTCCTTTCTGAAAAAAAGCATTCAAGTATGACTTTCATTTTCCTTACATGACTTCATGGAGCAGGGGAAATGAAAGCTGAAAGAGCTAGGCTTAGCACTGAACCCTGTATTGATTTCAATTTTAAATCCTTGATAGTTCAGGGAATAGTATGCTATAACTTTAATAAAGCCACTGTGATATTAATGATGAAAACAGACTGAGGTGAGGTGAGCTACCATCTCCGTGAGATGCAGCTGAGGCCTGTTTTAAAATGTTCAGAATTTTATGATGGCCATTACAGTAGGATATTTCCAATCTGTAATAAGGTTAGTAGGCAGTTCTCTGTTTTGCTGGTAAGACAGGTTTGCATTCAGTGGCTTTTATAGATCTCTTCAGTGCCTAATGTTGGCAGATCTGTAGGATCAGAATGTCTTCTGATAACATGTTGTTTTGAATTTATTTTCCAAGGGTCATTATGTCAAATATATACAATGATTTTGATCCTGATCCACTTGCTGGAGAAGTGGAATTCAAAAAAGGGTAGCTTTGTTCTAATATGCAAACAACTTAAATGGATGTCAAGTATCCTAATCATATTTGTGAGAGCACTCTACATCCCTGGAATGGGATGCTTGGGAGAGAAATAGAACTACTCTGTTTTACAAGTTGATGCAAGGTTGAAAAAGGAATCAAATATAGTCTATTTTCTGCAGTAGTAGTATGAAGTAAAAAAAGTAAATATTTCATATATTAAAAAAATACATCACTTCATGATGTGATTTCATTTTCAGATGTTACATTTAATAGAAAAAAATAGCAACCTGAATACATTAAAAATGCAACACATCTAAATATTAGAAACTTCTGATTTTTATTATGTCTTCTTGAAAAGACTATGATGATGAAGACAATACAGTAATAAATAAGTTGAAAGGGATTTTTATGCTATAATGAGACTAACTTATGCTTGGATATTTGGAGAACCTTCATAAAAGAAAAGCACAATTGAGATTCTGAAGTTAGAGGTCAGTAAGTACTGAACCAAAGAGAGAACTAAAAATGAATGAATGCATGAATGACCTCAAGATAACAAAGTAATTATGGAAAAGTAAAGCTTCTTTACTGTTCTGTACTGATTTTCTGTCCTTGAAATGATTATGGCTTTTAAGTGAAATGAGGTATTTGAGTAGGGAACTGCAAAGTTTGAAAGGCTGCACTTCCAAGGTCTAGCATTTTTATTTAAATTAGGAGCTCTTTGGAAAAAGAGAGGCAAGATAAAATTCTGTGGAAAGATGAAAACTTTACTTCTGGTATGTCAGAGGAATTACTATGAAGCTGTTAAACACTGCCTAAACACTGTTATTTCAGAGACTTTCAATGTGTTTATTGAGGGATCATTGTATTTTCTTGGTTAGTAACACATCCTGTTTTCTGTGTTTGTTTAGGAAATGTGTTTCTAAAGCATGGCTCAGATCTACGGCTCATTCCCAGAGATCGCGTTGGGCGCTCCTAACATCTCCTGAAGGCTGGGAATCAGTGCCATTGCTATGCAGCAGAGATCTATTTATTTTGGAGCTCCAAAATGCAACTGATGAATTGGACTTTATAAAAGCAAGCAAAAATGACTTCCCAGGATTTGACTTTTTTTTTTTTTTTTTTTTTTTTTGAAACAGAGATAAAGGTTCATTTTCCTGTTCAAATATGTTAACTCTAATTCTTCCCTGACTAGTAGAAGAACTGGCTGATTGCATGTGTTGTTGCTGTAAGAAAGACAGACTTCTCTATAGGTGTTATTGACAACACAAGGGTAAACACAGCCACCATTAATAGATACTTAAAATACTGGTTGTTGTTTAGCCTACTTTATGAAAGGGGAAACTGTGTTATGATATTGCTACAAAGAAATTATTCCTACTGTGTGCTAAAAGTTGGGTTTTTTCCCGTACTTTTTTTCTAAAGTTATTTCCATGTTTAGGGGAACAGCTTTTACCTGGGTCAAGTATTGATCTCAAGTAGAAAAGAAATTTCAGGAGTTTATTTACTCAGATAAGAAAAGAGCTGCCAAATGTTCCAAGGTAATTCTAAGATTTAATTGCTGCAAGTATTTGAGATAAAGGAGAAAACAGAGATTTCTGTGTTTTAAGACTTCATTTTGACATACTGTGAAGTTAAATTAAACTCAGTTTCAGAAAATTTGTGAGACCTAGTCTCCTTGAATGAAGTGCCATCAGCTAGGAAGGACTGCAGTGTAATTGGGAATGTGTAGACTGGTCAAATATGTCATTCCTTTTTCAGTAAAGTAATACTTGTTCTTTCCAGAAGTCTTGGTTTTGTTGCTGCCTGTTACATAGAAAACAGCATAGAATTCTCTGAAATATTTTTGTTCAGATTAGAAATTGCCAGGTGTACACTATCAGTTGTGTATTTTAAGTAGAGAAATTGCTGCTTTTCTTGAACTAGTTGTTTGTGCTGTGATCTAATGTATTTGGCAAAATCTCACCATATTGCATTTTTTTTCTGTCCTACTGAGTTGAACAGAAAGAGCAATGGGTATTGCAGTGCTTGGATAAATAAGTATTGTCACAAATACAACTGTCCCGTGCAATCATTGTGTTTTAGAAAGATGTTCAGATAATATGTCAGATAATGGAGAAGTACAGAATGCCCCTCTGAGTGGGTGTAAGCTGAGGAAATAAAGAAAAACTCTACAGAAATCAATGTTTGCCTATAAACAGCTTCCGAATTTAAGGTAAATTATAAAATTCTGTATTTTTCTTTACTTTAATAAACAATTAAATGGAAAAGTGCAAATGTTGTTCCTCTCCTATTCTTAGAGTTTTACAATAATTAAAAACTGTTCCCATTAATTATTCAACATGCTTTGGGATTTTAAGCCAAAACATTGTTATTATGCAGAATTCTGCAGAACACTGCCCCAGAGGGCAGAGTGCATAGTTTTTGTTAATCTAATGCCACAATATAATTTGTATGAGCAAAATTAATTGCTTGTGATTTTTATCTGCAAATCTCTTGACTGAATGCTTGAAAAAGCACCTGATATTGGAATACAATGAACAGGAATTTGTTTTTTCCTGTCTAAAGGTGCAGTGTTTTTGAAAAGGAATCATGGTTAACTGCATTTTGAAACTAGGATGCTCTGATGTTTATATAATTGAGGGTTATGTAAAAATTATTTCATGTGGTGGCTAACATTTCTCACACTGTTACTTAGGTTATAACACAGCATAAAGTATTTGTTTGACATACTGCATTGCAGGTAGTTTATGTAATATGCTAAGAATTTGTTCATTTGGAAGAATAACTGGTATTTTTAGTACTCTGTTCATTACACCTTTTTCTCAATATGGCCTCTAAAATCTGAACGTGGCTTTTCTGTTTGATAAAGGGACAATTTCAGTGCTAAAATATTTACCAGTCTTTGCAAGTTGCCTTGACCTTTGCAAGTTCATTTTGTTAAGCTTTTGATATGGCTATGTAGGAAACTTTAAGTTTCTAGGGCTTGGGAGTTGTTAAAAGATTGTGGAAATACTGTGCTCCCAGATTTGTACTGGTCTGCCTATCCATACTTAATAGTGTACATTGGAAATCAGCTCTACCTGGCAGTTGTGTTGTTTTCAGCTCTGGTTGTAACCTCAATGGTGTTATAAAAGATTTGTATTGTTTGTGATTCACTTTGTCACACCTTTGGTGACATCAATTTGTAGAATCTTTTTTCTGTATTCTACATTTATAAAAGGATAAAGGTAGTCTGTGAAAAAAGAACTTGGCAGAAGCATAAATTGTGAAAAGTTCCACCAAAAGTTTGAAATATCTCTAATTGTTCTTTTGGTTTATACGAGATCATAGAAGTTTTATTTTGATAAAATTTGAAGATACCATGGACATTTTTCAGGGAGGAAAGCACAATGATCTGATGAAGTACAGTAGAATGGGAGAAGTTAGAAGATGGCCGTGATAAGTTCTGTCAGCAGCATGGTTTTTTTTCCTGCATTCTTGTCACAAAATCCAACTTTATTCTGTGTTTGAGATGGAAAGACCATTTTCCTTTCTTGTTGTTACTAAGTAACAATCATAAAAATTGTTGGCAGTAGCTCTCAAAAGTTGAGAATGCTTATTCTTTGTGTTTAGCTTGATCACAAATGCCCAGCTCCCACCTCTGCTCCAGTGATCGGAGGAGCAGTCGGAGTGAGAGAAGGAGCGGTGCCAGCACGACTGCACAGTGAGTGGATTCTGAAGGTGCTGGGGCACAGCAGTGCTTTGTATGGCAGCATACCATAAACAGAGCCCTTTAATGGGGCACTGGGAAATGTTCAATCCTGGCAGCACTGTGGATACTGTTCCAGTGATTCTGGCAGGAGTGCTAAGCTCCAGCTGGGTGAACTTCAGTCCGTGTGCAGTGCACAGTGTTCAGAGTTAAATACTGTATACCCAACAGTACATCTCAGTAGTGAATTTCAGCTGCTGATGGAAGGTAAATAAATACTGGGGAGTGTTCACAAAAGCAAGTGGGATCTTTTTGAAGCTAATCTCTGCAGGCTACTTCTGAACTTAACAAGCTGAAGTCCTCCAGAGAGAGATTCAGTGTAGCTAAACAAATCTTCAGCTCTGAATGGCTCTCTGAGAAGCCTTTATCTCTTCACTGGCTAGAGAAGGCAATTGAGGCATTAACCTGCAGGGGCTAATGTTAACCCTTCTGAATGCGTTTCCCAGCTGATACTTTTCCCCTGCCTTCAGTATTATATACCTGTCCACTCAGTCTTGCTTGATCTTAACAACGCATGATTAACGCATAATGCAAAGTTCCCAGGGACTTACTCAAAATCACAAGAACCTTTTTTGGAAAGAATCAAAACTGCTTTTTCAAGTAATATAATTACTTAAGTACAATAACATTTCCTTTAATAGCAGGTTCAAGACCCTTGGTGGTTGTGTGAGGAATGCTTGTCTATTTTTACATAAAGCTTGGCCTGGTTAAAAATAATTTAGTATACAAATAAGAAAGTGTGTGTACTGAAGAAGAAAACAAAAGCTTTCTATTACTGCATCTTTTCAGAGTATAGATTTGGTCTCCTTTATCTCTCTGAAGTGGTTAAATGTTCCTGGCAATCAGATTTTGAGGGATTTGAATGTATACAAATAGCCACTTATAAAAGGACAGGTGTGGGTGCTCCTGTTTGCTACTGTGAAGAAAATCCTGCGGTTATGAGTGGGAACTGTCAGTGTCTCTCACTGTTGAGAAGTACCAGATGTGGTAAGAACTATACCAACCCTAGAGGCTTTTGATCATTTTAACAGAGAGAATTGCTCTTTGATTTGAACAATAGATAAATTTGTTTACAGACCTTGAAAGTAGTCTTCATCTGGTAGGAATGAGATTCCTGTCCACAATCCCTTTCACTGCTTGTGATATATGACAAGAAGTAAGTCTGGGACAGTCTGGCCATTAAATAACTGGACTTCTCCCTGTGGAATTCTGTCTCAAAGGTGAAGTGTGAACTGAGAAGTGCAGCATCTTTATCTTGAGAAGACTTGGCTGTGATAAAAATCCATTGCTATCTGATGAAAAGTTTAAAATGAAAAGGGGGTGGGGAATATTATTTGTCTTACCTATTGAGTCATGAGGTCATTTTGCAATTTGAGGGTCACACTGTGTGACTTCTCGGGAGAAGCAACAAGATTTTAGTAAATGTTTGCTATTAAACGTCTTAGAAATTGAACTAAAGAGCTGAGGGCTATTTGTAAGACAGTAAATGTGAAACAAATAGACGTATGAAGCATATCCACGTCTAGGGAGCACTTGCTGTGGATGAGCAGAAACAGCTTGCTTTTAATACTGATGCATGCTTCTAATGCTTTAAAAGCATCAGGCGTTATTTTGAACTGCTTTTCACATCTGTTTTTTTTTGCAAAGTAGTTTGTAATACTTTTGATTGTATGCTAGCTTTGCCAAAGTGCTGTTAATTTTTACTATGGGCCAAACTTTGTGCTATGATTTTTGTAGAGTTTCAGTATAGAAATGCTGCTTATGCTCCAAGCTGGGTTTACACAGGCCTTGAATATATATCCATGTAAAAGTGACTGACATAAGCAGCACTCATAACTCCCTTGAGGAAGGGACCTTAAAGATCATCTATCCCACTTCAATCCCCCTGCCATGGGCAGGGATGCTTTCCATTAGGCCAGGTTGCTCTCAGCCATTCTGTAAATTAAATATTTTATGTTTAAATTGAAAACAAAAAGGCAGTTCTGGATGTAGCTAACTGGCTGATGTTTATTGCAGTAGCTTTTTAAACTGTGAGAGGAGGAAGGAGTAAATAACGTTGCTGTAATAAAGTGCTGTCAGGCAATTCATGTTGCTTGAAAAATTAACATCTTTAAATACATTTTTTGCATTGACATTTCCAGTTAGTAGAGACCCATTAATTTGTGGCAGGGTTCTGTTCTCTTGCTATGGGCTCTTGAATAGTATACAAATAATAGTGGCTAACAATAAGAGCAGCCAGGCATCCTTACCAGCATCACGAAGGGTGAAGGTTTGTACAAGCACTCAGTGTCAGTAAAGCACCACTCATGCAGAGCTGCTTATTAGTACATGAACAAGGGCACAGTACATTTTGCCAGCTGTTCTGTAGTTGATGTGATCCATTATAGGCGACAATGATAATCAAATGGTCTTATTATTTATGTCAGGTTCATTTAATTCCCACTTCTTGGCTAAAATGCTTTTCCAGATGAATGTGTGTAGCACAGAGTGTCCATAGTGAGCTTGGGTACTTATCATTCTTATGTCATGACTCTGTTTTGGACAGCTCCAATTCTGTCCAAGAGAGGTCTGTTCCACAATGTGATTTCAGGACAGTCAATTTATGGAGCCTCACATCTGAGAATCCGTTATTTAAAACCTGTTCTGAAGTTTATGCATTTCATTTTTATTTGTCATCCTGTGGCCATGAAAATTTAAGGTGGCTAGCTTCCACTGCTTTTCAGCCCTTAGGATCAGGGATTGCTGAAGTTTAAAGTGCCATATCTAAATGTTTTTAAATAACAGGAAAGCAATTTTAGCCATGTACTTTTGTAAATTGGGCTTAAACTTCTTCTGCCCTACTGACATGCCAGAGGAACTTAATGTCGTATTCTGCAGCCGTGAAAAACATTAAGGGGGAGTAATAAAAAGATAAAGCGGATCTAAAAATGAGTACATGTGGGTACTACAGGGCCTGATGAAACCTGACATCCCATTTCAGTTTTGGAGTTTTCAAAATTTTCATTGGTGACCACTGCCCTGTCATCATTCCATTGCCCTGATTCCAGACACTTCCAGTTATGAACTGAGGAGGTGACTTGTCTCTGAGCATCTCTAAAGAAATTCCTGCTTTCAATTCTGATCATTCAGGACAGTCATCTGTCTGACATCAATTATACTTCGCTTGCAGACATCATGTCTTTTGTCATTGCAGTAGTGTAGACTAGTTTAAATGATTAAAGTAATGCAGTTTACACTGGGTAAGTCCTTGCACTTAAAGAAGCCTAGCAAATACATAAAATGTCCTCTATTCTAAGTTAAAATTATCAGGTATTTTTAGTTCTCTAAAATGAAATTGAAAGAAAACCTGTAACTTTATCACTTCATCCTGAAAGTGGCAGCTATCAAAGTTAAAGTATGCATTCTTCTTCATATTGTGCCTTTAATTGGAAATTTTAGTTAGAACAGTAAGATCACCTGGAAAATGAAGCCTATGAAATTGCTGCTGTTACATACTTACATTGATTGATGACCTCAAATTAGAATGGCAAGGAAGTGTTCATCACAAAATTAAGATATTCATAAAGATGTTTTAACTCAGGGTCTGGTTGCTTAGGCAAAATAATTTTAATCAAATCCTTGACAGATTGTTTTTGGTTTTTTTCTGAACATTTGACAGCTTATGATGCCTAATGTAATGTTGCATTGTGGCATCTCCTACAGGCAGAGTACCCAGACGGGGAGGAGGTGTAGAGCTGTCTTTGGTCCCCATGGGGGGTGGGGGAGCCTGGGCATTCTTTCCCAATTTGGAAATGTTCTGAACCAGGACACTTCATTGGACACCCTGGACATCACCCCACCCCTGGAGCTACCTGGATTGGACGAGTACCAGAGCCCCGCCTGAGCCATAAAAAGCACTGCTTGAGGAAACCTTGTGGCATTTCGGGGGTGTGTAGCAGAGACACATACCTGTGGTCTCTGGCGCGGCTTTTTCACTTTAGAGTTTGTTATTTTGGAAGTTAATAAACCTTTTTTTGTTTCCAACACCACCTGAGGTGTCTTTCTCACTCATTTTAAGCCGATGGGTATTTGTAAGACAAAGAAACCCAAACGGGGATGGGAGCTCTGAGAGCTCATCACACCTGGCTCAAGGAGAAATCCCATCAATGCAAAACAAATTCCTGCTTATTAGAGCTCAAATATTAGTTTTATTAATGCTTCTCTGCTATGAGTGAGGCATGTCATTGCGTCCCAAATCTTGTGCACTGTACTGCATTTCACATTATAGTGTAAAAGCTAAAGGAAGACAAATAATTATTTCCATTATTTAGTGATGGTGGCCTGAAACACCAATTCTTTCCAAAAAAGAGATAGAAAGAATCCTGAACTGTGAGGCGGCAAATAAACAGTTATGATATCAATAAAATGTATGATCAGCTGCTTGAGCTTTTGCAAAATTTTTGATATTAAAAAATGATGGGATGGGGAGGATCTGCAACCAAAATGCACTGACTGTGCTTCATTTTGGTTTTCCAGAAGAATTCTCAGCACCATTCCATCTGATTTGATGCCGAAGACTATGTACAAAGAATTTTAATTAATACAGTAATTTTGCCACTATTTTTGTTGTTGACTTGCGTGAATTATAGACATTCTGCATATGTAGAATTTCCAAAGGGATCTAAAACTGCTTTGGAAATTTGTTATGGGTCCAAATTGAAAAAGGCTGAATAAAATTGATCTGGTATAAATACTGGTTCAGCACTATTTAAAGAATAAGGCAAGAATAAGTCTAACTGTACTAGAAAGTGTTTCTGCAAACATGGTTCTTTAAAATGTATTGCCAGTCTCTGAAAGTTTTGTAGACCAGTGTCTATAACTACAGTTATATTTCAAAAGTTTTAAAAAACCTCCGTTTAAATTTGTGAAAATTGAGCCTGCTTCTTCTTCCTCCTTTCCCAGCATATACCTAGGCCAGCTGATAGACCAGTGCCTGCAGGTGCCTGTTTCTACAGACTGGAGGAGAATCCTGGTCAACAACGTTATGCTAAGTGAACTTCTAGCTCAGGTAAGGTGGATTCCAGTCAGGGAGGCTTTTACAGAAAATAAGCATGGACCAGGACAGATGGGGAAGATGATGCTTCCTGTTTGCTGCAGGTCATTGGTTTTATGAGCTTCTTAGCTACCCACAGGACTTCTGGTCATAAACATGGGCAGCTTAAGAATCTGTTTGAAACCAAGCTTAAAAAACTCTGTGGACTGTGCTTAAATTAAACTCCTGTCAGAGGTATTCAGGCAATAAATGAATTTAAAATCTTATTAATAACTCTGTAAAATCAATTAATTTCTTGTGTCATACATTTAAAGATCTTTATTATTCTTCTCCAAGATGATTTTTTTTCACTTAGGTTATGCTGCCATTTTCACACTTTATCACAGAATATGCTGAATTGGAAGGGATCCACAAGGTCATCAAGTCCAACTCATTTTCCTACAAATCTACCATATATTATTTCCTTGCAAACTACAGCAGCTGATAATGAGTGCAGCCAGCTCATGCAGAGCAGTGAGAAGGACAATAAACAGAGCATAAGAAACAGTTTCAGGCATTTGAAAATAATCCTAACAGCAGCAAGAGACTATAAAAATTGTGGCTTACTCAATGACAGAACATAGAATTCTTGTGATAATGGAGGCGTGCAAAAAACCCTTCTAAAACAGTGAGGGGCTTCTCTTGGGCAGATGCACAGAACTGTCCTCTTCTGAGGAGGGAGGGAACCTCTCATGAATGTTTTTGATTTTGACTGGGAGATGAGCTGGGTAAAAAGACTTGATCTGGGAATAAAAAAGTAGGTGAAGTTACAGCGAGGGCCTCAGCATCCAAGTGTCTTCATAGCTTCAAATAGGATACTGGTACCTCAAAAAGTATGTGTGAATTCCTGACATTTTTGGTGCTGTGCCCTCACCCCCATGCACTTTCTTTTCTCCTGCTAAATAGCATTTCCATCTACTCATTGCTTTGCAAATGTCAGCTAACTTTGAATAAGGGGAGCAGAATCTGACAGGTTGGAACCACCCCACTCCAAACACTGTGCAAATCTGCCTTCCCTTCGGAAATGTGGAAACTAATGTAGGGTTTGTCTTGTTGGAGGGTATAGCTCATGCATTTCATCCAGTGTATGCCTTGCAGGGGTGCACAAATTGGTGGATTCTTACTGTGTTTAATCTTGCCACTTTGCAGCACACTTATGCCATTGTTAAAGAAAACACTTTGCAAAGCTCTGTGATTTGTTATTTAGTGGATTGTGGAAAGCCACCTGTATTAACTTTCAGCTTTGTGACTTAGTAGCTCAAACTGAGAGTCACTGATTTGTTGCAGAAAACTCTATAGCAATTAAGCTGTCTGCCACTGAGAAATGCTAACTTAACATTTTAATCCAATTTACAGGTAAAAGAATTGATACACAAGCCCTCCCTTTACTTATGGCTGCTTTCCATCTGCTGCGCTTGGAATGCCTGCCCTTGTCTCCCACAGAAACCAATGTGGGATATGAGGGAGAAGGAAGACATTAGACCTGGTCCTATTCCAACTATGTTCCTTTCATTTCCAGTATTCCCAATGTAAGTACCTTCTGTACATCACAGAGGAAGGACTGTAAACTACAAAGCTTCCTCCCCACCCCAAAGAGAACATGTGTTTCCTCTGAAAAGGGGGAAATGTAAATGGAGCTCTCTGACTCCAGATGTATAACACTGGAAGAGCTTTGCTTTTCCTTCTTGACCTGTTTCCTTCAAGGGCTATACTGAGCAGACAGACACTTTTGTTCTAGAGATGAAAGCTAGATTATCTTGGAGAAATATCTATTGCCAGTAGTGGAAGCCCGAGGAATTTTTGTCTTGGGAGATATAGTTCCAGCAAGTGGGTAATAATATCAAGCATGAGAGCCAGCAATGCTGGAACCATTGAAGTAGGTTATATCCAAATGGGAAACCAAGCAGAACGGTGCCTACACTATGAACTATATGAACCCAATGTAAATTGATTTTCTGGTGCAGGATGTACATCAGTCAACAAGACAGTCAACAGGAATTTTCAGTTTCTAATACCTCAGTGAGCACTTCCCATTGGCTCATACATTTTTAGGGTAAGATTTGTCTTTGAACAAAGAACAGTCAAAGAGCAGTCTTTGTTTTGATCACAGCAGTTTTTTTCATCAGGAAAAACACAAAGTTGATGGAATGGAAAAGCTTTTTTTTTACTCAGGTGTGTTTATGGGATGGGATAAAATCACCCCAGAGAATGAAAAAGCCTGAAGTGACAAAAACTGGTGCATCTGCACTCCTGGGTATGGAAGGCACAATGTCACTGCAAGATGGAAAGTAGTTGAGGAAGAACTTATTTTATTCCTCTGAAAATACTAGGATTTATTTATACAGATCTATGATTCTAGAAGGGGATAAAAGTGCATTTGCTTTGTTCTTAAGAGAAAGCAAGGCAGAAGAATTTAATTAATCAAACTTTATTGCTTTATTAAGGCGGCTTTCTGAGTACAGTTTTTTTGTGTAGCAGAGGGCAGGTGAGAGTTTAAATGAATGCTTCATGATGTAGCTTTCTGTGAAAGAAAATGCCTTAAATGGCTACAAACTCAGTACACATCTGCTTCATCTCTCAAAAACATAAATTGTGCATTTTGGCACTATGTAAAATAACACTTCCAAGCAAGACTGCCATAGCAAGAAGACAAAATGTGTCTATTTAAGGATCAGGAAAAGCTTTCTGATACAGTATTATTAGTTAGAGCTGCCTGGGAAATTTGATTTCTATCTAAAAATCCGGAATAAATTCTTGTTTGCAAAAATTAATACCTGAAGTTGTTAAAAGTGCAGGGTTCACTGCAGAGTCTTTCTAGCAGCAACACTAAACACCAAATTTTCTTAAAACTGTGGAGAGAACTCTGACAGCACCTATGGCAACAAGGTGGCATCATCGTTTGACCAAGGCCTCATCTTGTCTGTCTGCTTTGTGAGATTTGGGGGAATGTGAAATACACCCTTTTTGACTAAATTATATATATATATATTTAATATTGAAAACTCAGGGACACTAAGTAAACTAATGAAAAAGGAAACTGGCTTTGTCCATTATATTCTTGCTTATCTGCTGTACCTAGAGGAGCAGATTTTTCTTTACAGACAGCTCAGCGTTATTTTATATTGGAGACTTCTCTGCTCCATCCCTCTGGTCTCAGGGAAGCTTTTTACCTCTTTCTGGGGCACGCATCTTCCTCTTCCTCACTGCAGTTTCCCAGCTCCAGCTTCTCCCACCCTGCAGCACCTCCTTTGACCCAAGCATTAGGTCTCCTGGGAAGGTGCAAGCTTCTCCTCCTAGGTTGCGGTTTTCCAGACAGTGTTTCAAGGAACAAAATATGCATCTGGAAAGGCATGCTGTGAATAATATCATCAGCTATACCACTGAAAGAAGTGACAACAAGATACCTTTGTTGTTTAGAGTCAGATCATGTATGGTGTGGAAAATTTAAAGATGGCTGTCTGTGAAAGTGGACAAACTGATACCAGAGGTCTCTGTCCACTGCAGTTCAGAATGTGGCAGCAAAAAGGGAAGCTGATTCTTTCCCACACTTCCTGAAAGAGGGAAAGAGTATGTTTCTAGCTGAATTCCCATTCATTTTAAAGATAACTCAGTAATCTGAATCCCTTGCCCATGCAGTAAATGAAATAGATGTATGTGAGAGAGATGATTTCTATATTCAGTACTATCTCCTGCAAACCAGGAATGGGTTACATAAGCAGTCCTAGTTCTGGATTCCCTACTTTGACTTTGCTATGTTAATCTCAACTATATATGTACCTATAGTTGACTAATTTCTTGTGGATGAAATGTCCTGTGTGAATGCAGCTTCAATCTTCCAAACAGAAAATATTTCTTTGAAAACAAACTCCTGGAGACGAAACCTTAAAACTTTGTTCTGGTCCTTAAAGTTTTGTAAGTTTGCTTGAGGCTCAGTTTTCATTGGCACAGTTTTGTCTGTCCTGTGTTTCTGTGCAGTTTGATGCACGTCTGCTCTCGTCATCATTGAAGGAGTTGGTTCTGTTCCTGTGACATGCATGGAAGGATGTACCTTGTCTGTTCTTGGGGAGCTGGTATTTCTGGACTTTGCTTTTGAAGTCCAGATCCTACCCAATAAACTCTTATGCTTTACTCAGACAGCCAATCCCTTCACAAAATGGAATTTCATTTCTGATTTAGGGTTGCATGCATCATAAAATTTATTGAGTCCCTGAGGCACTGCCAGCCCTGACCACAGCGCAGGACCCCGTGTCAGCCTCTGAGGCCATCAGTCCCTGCGCTGTGATGCTGCAGCAGGGCTGCTCTCCAGCTCCCCACAGCCTTGCCCAGCCATGGCCATCACTGCTATCTGGCAAAACATGTACAAGCTTGAGTCAGTTCCACAAACTGACACTTCAGTAAAATATTATTGATGAAAAAATTGATGCTTAAATTAGTTTACACTGGTACAAAGTTCTATTGACTTGACATAATTCTTAGGTCTGGCTGCAGATTTGTAATTTAACCTACAAAGAGTAAGGGATTTAAATTAATACACCTTTCTAATTTCTACTATAGCACTACAGTAATTCCAAATATTACACAATGTTTGTTTCTTTTTAAATATTAGTTCAATTAATTTTATGATGGATTTTCAGTCTGTGCAGGAAGTACAACAATTAATTATAAATCCACATTCAAATAAATCTTTTATGCTGGGCCTAGTTTTTTTTATTAGTGTTTAAATAATTTACAAATCTTTCTTTTGAAATGATGCAGCATTTCACATGTGTTCTTTTTAGCTATTTTTAGTTTTTCAGTGTCTAATGTTTTTAAATGTGTCCGAAAGAGTAAAGGGGGGGCAAAGAAAACTTCCATTTAATTTTAGGGTCTGTTAAGTTCTGATTACATTCCAAAGGCAGCGACTGGCTTGGAAGATGAGGAAAGACCAGAGGATATTGTCTAACATGATTTCAGCAAGGCTTTCTAAATTGTTGTGTGTGAAATGCTAATAAAGAAGCTGGTGATGTATGGGCTGAATGAGCCCATGGGTTGAAAACTGGCTGAATGGCCAAGTCCACAGGTGGAGACCAGTGACTCTTGATCCCCAGGGATCAGTACTGGACCCAGTCCTTTTTATCATCTTCATTAATGATCTGTATGACAGGATGACCCTCAGCTGTGTTGCAGGCAACACAAAACTGGGAGGAGTGGCTGATGTGCCAGAGGGCCGTGCTGCCATCCAGAAAGTCCTCAGCAGGCAGGAGACGTGGTTTGATAGGAACCTCATGAAGTTCAGCAATGAGAAGGGCAAAGGTTTTTGGAAAGAAAAAGTACAGACAGTTTCACCCACAGTCCAGAACACCAGCAGACCCGTCCCAAACCAGCTACTCTACTCTTACATGTGGCTGTGATGCAAGGGCTGTAATTCTAGAAGACAGAGCTCCCTGTGCACAACACTATGTAGTAACTACTATGTCTTGTAGTGACCTAATTGTATTATTAGGAGGAAAATAATCATTCTTCTGTTTTGGTTTTTCTGTTCTTCATGTTATGGCCTGGAGCAAGGAAATCATTACTAGTTCCTGCCTGTTTAGTAGTCACACAAGAGGGAGCAGAGGCTTGTGCTTTCTGCAGTGTCTTTTGATGCACTGCTTCTAACATGGAGGAGATAACTTGTGCATTATAGTTAGATATGATTCATCACACGGTTGGGTTTTATACTGCACACAGACCGCTTGGCAATAAACTAGAAAAATAACATCATACTGGTTTAATTTTCTTGGTAAAGAAAGTCTATTCAATCACAACACAATTCAGCCACATACCTACATTTCTTTGTGTACTGTAATATTTGCAGGAGCAGCACTCTGACCACCTCATATATTTGTACACCCAAGAAAGAAAAAGGAATGCAAATCTCATTAGAAGAAATAGCAAGTCAGAGGTCAAAACATATTCAGAGAAATTTTCTCTGCTTTCTTTTAGTAGCTCTAAAGCTTCAAATCAAAAACTGCAATTCCCAACCATTTGCTCCCCGAGCAATTTTTTGCCCTTTGCTGCAGTCCAAGGTCTTGGGAAATGTCATGGTCTTATTTCTATGTCACTCATATAAGTTTTTATTCTTTTAGGCTGCATATGTGTCTCCACATACTGCTTTTATCCATTGCTGTGCCTGAGCTGGACAATCTTCAATGTAACAACCAAGACATGCACTACTAAAATTTTGGTATCTTAGGTTTTAGTCCCTCAAATTACTCATGCCAGGTGTCCATTTTCTTTTCTCTTTTTCTTTGTTATGAATTTTGTTCCTATAATTAATAAAGTATTTTTGAACAGGAATATCATCACACCTTCCTATTTATGGTTACTATTTCTTTCCTCCTTGCAAGTGATCTCAAAAGGGAGAAATCAAATTTATGATTTTCCATGCAATATACCAAACACAAGTGCTGATCCTATGGTGCCATAATATCTAGTACTCTATGTTTGGAATTTATCAATCTGCATAATGATATGAAAGCTGTTCAGGTAAGGTAAGAACTCATTTATGCTGGTCAAAAATTCCATCTGGTTTTTGCTAGTCCTTGCTGCTCTTTGGACAGTGCCATTCTCAGCTGCCTCAGAAAAGAAAGAAAAACTACAGTTTTTTGGCAGGAGATCAAGAGTTTATCACAACTGTTCTGTGACACTTTTTTGTTCCTGCTTTCCTTAGTTTTCCTACCAGTTCTCTTCTTGCTCACAAGAATTGGTTTCAACTGTTATTCTCCCTTTTCTTTCTAGTCTCAACTATCCTTATTTTTGACACAGGCTTCATCCAGACTCTCTCCATCCCTTCTTTGAGATGACAGGAATCTCAGGGGGTGGGGACCATGTTCATAACCATATCCTGCTGCTTGCTTCCTATTTATTTTTCCTCCTCTCTGGCATGGGTTCAGCATCTTTGGGGATGTCCCCACCTCTGTATGGGTTGCTGAAGAGCTGCAGATTCTCGGGGATCCACTCCAAGTTGCTAAAACCTTTCCTCTTTTACCAGCTTACATTTTTAGTAAAACACTTGGAAAGTGCAAACCAGTTATTTGAAGACACTTCTAGGAAGTGCTTGTGTATAGGATTTAAAGGTTAAGTGAAATATTATGATCTTCTCGGATTCTGTTTTTTTGAGGGATTCTATTTATATTTGGGAGTGTTTTATTTTTTTATATCTATTGTGACAGAAGTGGTAGATGAATGAATGAAAGAGAACCATTTTGCACTGTTATTGAAAGAATATGATCAAAAGAATATAAATTCTATGCTATTGAAAAAGAGTTTTAGGGAGGATTGACACGCAGGCAGTTTATATTCACATATAATATTAGAAAATCTCTAGAATGATCAAAATGTCACTACTAGGCTTTACCACAGAGACATCTGGGGAAATTGCTGCATCCTCTGCAATGGCCTCCTTGGAGTACCTTTGCAGTGATGTATGTTAATATGAGTATTTAACAAATATCTGGAAGTTGAGACATCTGTTCCTATAATAAAAAGGAAAATTTTCCTTAACTATGAATCAGAGGAAATTTGGAGATCAGAAATGGAAAAATACTTTCTTAATGAAGAAAAAAATATATTAATGCAAGATAAAAAAACAGTGGTTATTTTAGAATATAGTAGGGAAAGTGCTTTGAGATCAATAGGTAATAACTGGGTACCTAACCACTGTCTTATATTCAGCCATTAAACACATCTTTTGGAACAAGCTGTCAGAGTTGCTGTCATGTTACCACTTATTGTTCTTGCATTACTTACTCCTGAGAGGATAAAACAGTCAGAGTTTAATTCCCTGCAATATTGTCATAAACCTTAAAATAAAAAGTCAGAGTCTGTTTATGACATCACTTACTGTTCAGGAGGAAGACTGAGGTTCAAGCAGTTACAAATGAGAACTGCAAAATGCTTTAGATATTGGAGGAAAAGAGTGAACAACAGAGCAACACAGGTTGCTTTAAAGCAGTCAGCCATAAGTAAAACGAAAGTAGTATATAAGTGAATAGAATAAAATCCAAGTACTAAAGGAAGTACTCAACATTGAAAGTCATTGAAGGGTCAGACCTAGGATCCCATTTGCTTGTTCAGGGGAGTTGCCTTGCAAAGGCTTGACGAAGTCCAGTGTCATTCTTCTGCAAGTGTTGGACTAGTTTTCACAGGACTTTGTGTTTTCACCTAACCTGATATTAGATATCCCAAGAGAGAGGACTTAAATTATATATTTCAGAAGTTTTTCATAGACATACAAACTTTTTATAAAGAAATATTATTTTGACTTCTTTTAAACAGTCACTTCTAGTGATTCAGAGTTACTTGTCTTCTGCATTAATTTAAGTAACTTGGGGCTTTCTGTTTTATACTTTTGGTTCAGTGGAAACACCATGAATATGATAAACACAGAAGAAGTCTGATTCCAGCTAGCCCAACAGTGATATGTCTGAAATGTGACAGGAGTACCATACAATCACAGGGAGCACAGAACACAGTACATGGAACAGAGACTTGGGGCTTACCATGAGCAATGGATACAGACATGCTCAGCTGGGCTCAGACACAGATTTTTTAAAAAGCTTCTCTTAGATCAAGCAGCTGAGAAGCATTTTCATGTTAAGGCTAATATGAAGGAACAATATGTCCCTGATTTTGTGCCAAATTCATTTCTGTCCCTTCTGGCCACTCTGGGGCTTGGAGGTACTAAGGTGAATAAGTGCTTACAGAGGTCTTGTATTTATTTGATAGAATATCAGAAATTAGATTGAAAGACTCCTGTATTGTTGACTAAAAGGCCCCTAACTGTGATCTTTGTTACTATCATGACACCACTATATCTCCAAATGAGACAGGAAGAACAATAAATAAGTTCTGTAAGACTTATTGTCATCACTACTTTTTCTTCAATTATTTTTTCTTTTCAATTTTTTTTTTCTTGTGATACTGATCTCTAAGGTTCCGATCTCAGACATGGACAGCTAGATGTCTCTTAACTTGAAAATTATTTTATTGTCTAATACAAGAGTTACTACCAAACTAGTTTCATCCTTTATCATTTTGCCTCATTCTCCAAAGCATTTCCACACCCACATTCTACCACCTACCTTTTGTTCTATGTGAACACATGAAGAATGGAATTTTAAAACTAATTTTCTTTATTTATATTATGCAATAAACCAGCAGTTACTAGGGGAAAAAATGAAATCTTCATAGCTATTGGTTCAAAAATGCACAGAACTTAGTAAAGCATTTGTCTTCATATATTCATCGTAACATATCAAGTGCAATTACCTTACAAGATTTTTTCCTTGTAGCTAATAGAATATTTCTGTCAATACTTTAGCTTGCTTCATCTTATAATTTTATTGAAAAGCAGAGGACTGTGTGTTTTTCTGAGGGATCTGCAAGCTGATAACCTTTCTCCTGTTCAAAGGTCCTGACTGACAGCCGGAATGGTACTGATAGCAAATGTCTGGCTGTCAAACGCAGCAGATGCTTTGACTTCTTCATCTGTCCTGACTCAAATCAGAAGCCACTACACTGCACATTACACCCCGTCCTAAGTTTACCATGTGCTGAGTTCACTTGGATACCAAGGAAAAATTGCTAGTATGAGAGCCTGGAATTTAGCTTTACAAAGCCTGGAATGAGGTTTCACAGCTGAGTGTCTGTGACAGTGAGTCATACCAGTGAGGGGTGGTGTACCTCATCCTCCTCGTACTGGTTACCCAGATTTGCCTTAGCTTCCCAACAAGGATTTGTGGTTGTAGTAGCCTGTGGATTGTGCCAACTGACTGAATACAGGCCACTTTAATATGAGTTTTGCCAGTTTATGAGCTGTTTTGAGCATACAGATTCTCTATCCAGAGGTTGGGTAGAGAACTTTCACAGCTGAAAACTTGGTGAATTACCTGAAAACACCCCAGACATCTTTGCTTAAGCAATCAAATTCTGCCTTAGATCTCCACTGATGATAGTATGTGCTCACACATAGACACTGCCTCTACCCTGTGGGTCTCCACCCTTAGTCACCCCAATACACCAAAAAAGGTACTAAGGAAGAAGGTACATGAAAAGCCAGATGGTACATGAAAAGCCATGTATCTACAGTCAGAGCTCAGGGCTGTACAAACATAGATTTATTCTTAAAAAAATATTCTGTCAATATTCAGTCATTCAAACCCAAACGACCAGCAATCAGAAATATTTTGAGAAAATGAAGACAGACATCACTGATTTCTAGACTGTATTTGTGTCAAAATACTGTCCAATTAGATTTCATTTGCAAGATTATGTAGCTGTAGAAGGCATCAGCATAATGAAATGCTATTATCTCTTTTATTTATAATAAAACAAGTCAAATTAATATTTAATCTCTAAAAGCACATTTTACAAGTTCATGGTTGAACAATAAATTCCACCATTTTATTTTCTATATACATGTATAGAAAAACAACAGAAAGGTGTACACTCATTAAACCTACAGCTGCCTTTTAATGGCGTTTTTTCTCACCTTGGATAACTTTTCTAACTGAATAAATTATTTCCTGTGTGTTTCAGGCAACTGGAATAAAAATATTTTTTCAGATATAAATTACTTATTTACAGTGTCTCATCACTGAGGGCAGGATTCCTCTTCCCTAACTTTAGATATCTACAACATATAAAATCTGTTTTTTTCCCTAGTTCACCTTTATTAGTGGAGAAAAGATCAGCATTTATGGTGGTGCATTTTCATTTTCCTTAATTATAGAAGGGTTTTGTAGTGACTAGATCAGACAGGGTCTTCTACATGATAAACACCTAGGATCTTTGTTGCCAGCAAAGCACATTGTCACCAGGGCTAGGATGACATGCATTTAAGGAAATCTCATCAAATTGGAAGAAAATGTGGTCTGTCAGCAATTCAGTCAACCTACACACAATTTCCTGTTGTTGTTTCAGGACGGAGGTGCTTTTCTGTCAATCCAAAAGGTCATTTCTTCTATTAGCTGTGATATATATTGTAGCAGGTGCTCTTGAATTACCATCCGTCTGTAGATGTAACTTGCGCGCTAGATATTTCTGCATCACTGGCTGGTGAAGGGGCTGTGGGAACATGGCAGGGAAGAGACTGAGCTTTACCATATTTATTGACATGGTGGTAAATTAGATTTTCTTTTGCCTCAAGAATGGTTTTCCATCATCATGGCTTACCCAAATTAGCTGTTTCAAAAGCAGTGTGTGCTCTTGTCTACCAATGACACATATTAAACATAAGATAACAGCTATTATGTACTCAGGCAAGTTGTATGCATTAATAATGTGCTTACCATTACCAGACAGCACATGCAGTCTCTCAGGCCTGCATGAGTGATCTGACTACACTAATAGCTGTTTTGTTGTGACAAAAAACCTCATGATTTTTAAATTATTGAATATTTTTCAGTAAAACAACTTTTGTGGTTAAGTGCTTCTGATTTGGCATCCATTATTTTCTGGCAACGCAGAATGGAACTGTGGAGGAGGATCCCAGGTCTCCTTTTGCTTTCATCTATGTCAGCATGAAAGAGCTGCAACAGTATAAGATGGGAACAACATTAAGAGGCCAGAAGTGTCCAGCTCAATACAGACTTGCTTTCTATATCTCTTAGGTGTGCTATGCCATGAAGAAATTAGTAAATGCTATATAGTCATTAGTTACTTGAGAAAAAAAGCCCAACTTTTCTTTCTTCGTATAACAAACAGCATTATTTTAAAGGTTACTTTCAATATTAGGAATTTAATGGGAAGAGTCACCTCTCTTTTAAGAAAAAAACAATAAATTAAGGCAATATTTTCTGTTGGATAAAGATTTCTCTCTGTATCTCATGTATATAATGTGTTGCACAAGTTCATGAGCTCTGAAAAATGGGCTTCTAACTATTTTCAAATTATCATTCAAAATTAGTGAAAACACTGCATCTCATCTTAGTTCCAGAGCCACAAAACTGAGGTTAACATCACCTCCTACTGCTCTGAAGTTTCAAAATGTATTGTATTAGGGCATGGAGCTATCTATACAACAATAAGGAGAAAATAAGTGTAACTACTCATCAATTTGAAAATAGTAACTATTCAGTGTTATGCAGGAAACAAAGAATGGTGACCTTTCAATTATATGCAGTCATATACTTACAGACAAAATTGCTAAAAAGACAATTCTGGCTGTCTTCATTCTGCCACTTGCCTGCTTTGAATACTCGGCTTTGTGATTCTAATCTTGTTCTTTTGAAGTGGGGGTTAGGGGTTTTTTTTGTTCTGCAGTTTCAGCTGCTAAGACAATAGGCTCTACTTAGCATGAAGCCTCTATTTTTCTATGATGACATGCCAGAATTTTATGTCCTTTTAGGACACAGTTTTAGTAAGAGACAAAGAGAGAAGGGGTCCTTACTTTAACAGCCATTCAGATCACCTCTTCTTTATTGTCCAAATAAGTGGACAGTTCATTGTGGGAACATGGTTCTGACCTCACAAGCCTCACCTCATGGAAGTTCAGGAACACTGCTGTTTGTATTCCTTTTGTTTGTTTGATTGGTTTCTATTTGCTTTCTTCTCTTAGTTCAAGCACATGTACAAACTTGTGACCTGGAACTTATCACTCATTCTCTGTTTTAGTAATGTGATTGTGCTATAATTTGTAGTGTATAATGTGATTATTAAAACAAAATTCAGGGCTTTTCTCTCCCAGGTGAATGCTCAAACCATTAGGATGCAACTCAAGCTACCTTTCATTTATTTTGAAGTTCAAAAGGACAGTTTTGAATTTATTAACCAAATTATGATTTCAACTCATGTCTGCCAGTGCTTGAGTCAGGACTGTCATATAAATGATGCGGTTTAAATCTTCCACGAGTCTTCACAGTAGTAAGAATCCATTGTAATTTTCTCTGCAGGCATGGTTCTGCCCATTAGTGCGAAAAAAGTCTTGGAAAATATCTGGTGGATAAGACATTACAAAACCGAAGATTTGCTTTGAAAATGAGCTAGGACTGAGTTGCTAGATATCGAACATATATATAATATATGTTCCTTTTTCGGGTTAAGTAAAGGTGGCCCATCCACCTTGGACAAGTCCAGTAGAATTGGTCCAAATCAGGTGTTAATTGACACGGTATGAAATAAAAAGTGACTTGAGAGTAAACAGAAAAAGCATCTCGTTTAAAAAACCAGAACAACAGGTCTTCCCACAGAGGGGTATTGGTGCCGACCGATACCCAGGACAGGCGTACCAGCGGCCCCCGTGTTGGAACCTGAGACAACATTTTTGCACATCTTAGATTTAGTTTTGGAGATTTTAAATAAGAATGGTAGTGGACCTCCCAACCGTTTCCTGAACTTTTGCCCCCTTGAAAACCCTGAGGCAAAGGCTTTGGGTAAGAAGCTGCACGCAGCAACTTACCTAGAATTTGTTTCACCGACCTTAGGTAGCTCGTTGAATTGGTAAGACAGTTCAGAACAGACTAGCAGCCTCACAGGGACATTGAAGCAGAGCACAAATGCCTCTAGCTTTCAGCTGTGACACATATTTAAGTTATAGATAAGGTATTAGTTGGGCCTGAGTATTTAAATTCATCTCCAAGTGTTTCCTGTCCAACTGCTTTGTGTTTTCTGTCCTCTCTTCTGTGCCAAGAATTCTCAGTTGCAGGTGGGTAAAATTTCCCAGACTTGCCAGGTGTATATCAAGTTGGGTGGAGATAAAGCATGAGATCTTCAGGCAGCTTTGCTGACTTAGCTCCACTACTGTAGGCAAGTTGGAGAGTGCACTGTGAATCAGGAGTGTTTGGAGAGTGGACTGTGAATCCAGGAGTCAGAGGTGCTTGTCACAGCCTGTAGTCAGATGTGGGAAAATCTCCTGTGCCTGTCCAGAGTGGTTTTATTTCTCAGGAGAGAACAGCTTTTAGTCTTTGACCATGGAAAAAGCTTCCAGGACTTTGTGAGAAGTTGAGTTTTTGTAAGTGTATATAGTAGATAATATTGTAGTCTATCACAGGGTGACAAAGTAGATTTTGGGGGTTTTAGTATGGTAGTAGTTGGAACAAAGCGGAGGACTTTTGAGCGCTGACTCAGTTTCTTCCTTCTTCTTCATCTACTCCATTTTCTGCAGGGTTGGTGGCACAGAGTGATTGGTTAGACAAAGTCACAGTGCAGATGTAATGTGACTGAAGAATAATTAGGTGTTGGTAGAAAAATAAAAACATATTACATGTTAGGTATGTTGTAAAATTCAATTGGATAAGGAATCTGTATAAAAAACCTTGGAATCATCCATTTTGTCTCTTTCTGGCACATGTCACTGAAGTGTGCAGGGCCTGTTGTCATCCAAGGCTCTGAACTCTGATAAAGAAATAATAAACAACGGAAGACCGAGGCCAGCAACTCCCATTTGTCTCATTCCTGTTTCCTGACCCTGACACAGACTTTTCACAGGGGATTCCTGGTAAGGGAACCCCAGGTGTGGGAGGTGAATCCCACTGACAAAGTATGATATCTTTTTGTGTTAACACGAAGAAATAATTCTTATTGGTTGGTCTTATCTAGTCTGAGTCTTTGTAGTTTACAAAGGAAGCTACAGCTCTGTAAATCCAACAGTGCAGTAACTTAGGCTACCTACTTTAAAAAAGTATTTCTCTTCCCTGCTTTACAATGATCTTTAGCAAACAGCACACATTAGCAAGAGAGGTACATCTTTAAATCATACCGGCACCATTAGAACTGCTCACAGCTCTGAAAACATACATTATTTTGCATGTGATAGTAATGGTTTTGGCCCATCCTTTGTACATGTCCCAGAAAATACTATACTAGCAGGCTGGATTTAGAAGAGTCCCGTGTAGCTACCTGGAATCACTGTGTATACCCACACAAATTATTAACTGAATTTTGTTCAGGAGAGCAAGTACTTTCAATCAGAAGGTATTCTGAAGTACAATTCAGGATGTACTGGTATCCTAGATACAAAAGGGGCTTAATGATGCCAATCGTAGTTCATATTGAATCCTGCCATATAAAACCCACACAAATAGGAAATAAAAATCCTGTATTTTTCAGGCCCATTTCTGACAGAAAATAGCGATATAATAGCAATCTGATTACATGTTCCAGAAAAAACACCAAAGGCATAATTTTTCAAATTAGTGGCATTCAACTTTGTTCCTTGTGGGGAGCTTTAGATTTTACTCTTAGATAAGTCATTGTACTAAGATTTCAGGTCATTGAGAAACCATTGCTTTTATATCTGTTAGTTGCAGTCCCACACATGAACTCCATCAGTCTTAGATTTTTGTTAGGTATAATTAATTTTGAAAATGTACCATACTGAATAAATCATGTGACGCATAACACATTTCACAGTTATTTGTATCCATCTTCCATTTACTCCTTTTTTTTTTGAATAGCAGCATGTTAATCCATCCTGAGGAAAGAAGAAAAGGTCAAAAAAACCCCAAAACCCATGAGTGACTGCAAAATAAAATTACTTTGTTAAAATATAAGTGAACCACAAGCTTCTGGCAGTAATCTGAAATATTTGACAGTGGAGCCAGAAAGGCAGAGGTCCAGGCATTTGGAAAAAAGCCAGGAAACAGTGAAGGAGAGAAAAAAAGGACTCTTGAAGCAAGGTATTACTTATTGCATGTTGAAAGAGGTTGCCCTTAAGAAGTCAGTATCCTACTTTTATTAGACATAGGATGAACTTGCTGAACAATCCCTGTTTAATTTTTAAGGCACTATTTTAAGTACATTTAAAATTACGACCTTAAAAGCCTTTGACAAATTTGTGTTATGTCAATGACCCAAATGGCATCAAATCCAGATCCTCACAAAAATCAAAGGATGCATGCAGTTAACATTCCAACTCACATTTAGATCAAATTTGTCTTCAACCAATAAAAATAGCTTTTGGGCATTTTTCTCAAATGAGCACCATATGAAAAGCTGCACTTCCATATGATTCTAGGTCAAGAAACAAATTATTTGCAACAACCCACACTGGTTTACCAGGTCAGCAAGCTGTGAAAAACACGTGATAGATCCATAAAGGTCCAGCTGCTCTGCCATTACATGACCAGACCCTGCAGCAAGTGGTGTTAGGAGGGGTAAAGGACATAAAACCCCTGTATATCCTAAAGATACTTGAACCTGACCCTACAAGTTTAGTGGCAGTGATATGTCTACCTGTCCTTGACAGATCTCCCCTCCATATATACAAATCTGTTCTTTCTTCTAAAAAGAGCTTCAAAAATTTTGATTTTAATCATAGGAATTATTTACTTAAAAGTTTTCTCATACACCTGAAATTTAAACAAGCCTCAAGATTCCATATTTATGTGTATCTTTATACACCACTGTGCATTTCACTGAAACTGAGATTAAATGCTGTGTGCATAGTTAAACACATGTACAAGGTCTTTGCTGTGTCAAAATCTTATCAGAATACTCCCTTTTTAAAGAAGTATGAGGTGGAAATTTACACAGAGGTTTTAAATGGGTTTGAAAGAGTCTGATGCTGAGTGTTACTTTGAAATTTTGAAGATTCTAAGATTCCTGCATACATATCTACAGAGTTGAAAATATATGAAAGTTATCTTCTAAATCTATCCTGCAGCATAGAAGCTGCAGAGCTTTTTGGATTTTGGATGAAGCCTCTATTCCCTATTTTAAGTAGGGTAAAGTTGATCCTTTCACTATTTGTGTATAGAAGGATTAAAGAAGTGGTATCTATTGGTGGTATCTCTTTAGATGGGGACAAGGACTGATAGACACTACAGGAAACACCTGTAAGGGAACGCTTCAAACCTCTCATAATCATATGGGGCTTACAAAGCATCCTGGAGACACAGACTGGATGAGGAAGAAAGGCATTTTGGAGAGAAAATCCCAGGCCATGCATGAAGGAGACTGCTATCATTCCTAGATTACATAAATACAGGTTGTCTGACCTTCTGTAAGGCTTCACACTCTTCCTTAAAATGTCATATCCTCACTGGCAAAGGTCTCTAGCTGGCCTACAAATCAATTTCAGTTTGTTTTCCAGCTTCTAGGCAGCAATCACTGCAGCAGTGCAGTGTTGCTTGTAGCCTGGCTGTTCATCACTGGGCAGCAGCCAGTACCTATCAGTGACACTCCTCTCCCCAGGTCCTCCTGAGCTTCCTGCTGTGCTGGTCTCCCTCTGCTTGTGCTGGATGAGAATTCCTGCAAATAACACAGCTTCACAGTGGGGGACCACTGCTCTGCCAGAACATTACAAGCTCTTTGCTGTCTGGGTTTTTCCCCCTTCTGTGAATTTGTTTTCCTACAGTGTTTGGTATGTATTTGCACAAAGTTAGCCCCTGTTTGTTTCCTCACAATGAGCCATATTTATTTTTTTCCTATCTAAACCCTTTGCTTCTGCAGAGGAGATGTGCTGACATAATGAAGAGTATAGAGAGCTGTTAATACTAAAAAACCCTCCTGCACTTGGAAAGGGAATTATTCACAGCAAAAACTATCAGGATGCAAATAGAAAAATTTGAAGCTTAATTGGTTAATGCAGAATTGGTGTGGGTAGACTTATGCAGGACACTACCACTAGCTAAGCAGAATCAGGGAGAAGCAGAATTGAGGGTCAAAGACTGCCCTGGGACATTTAGCAGCTGAGGTTTAATAGGATGTGACTTAGAAGCTATGCTGACCCCCCTCCACACTGGCACATTGCTGCAAGTTGATATGTGGCTCATATTCCAAGGCCTCTACTCTGACAAGTTCTGATATCTGTGTGTATTTCTCCATTTGTTTCCTTCTTTTAAAGCTCAAAGTTATTTGATTTCATTTCTAGGAGAAAAGATGAATGGCTGAAAAAAACAGGCAATACAATTGAACTGAAATTACTTTCCTTTACAATATTATGTTAAATCGTCCAAAGAAAAGAAAAGGGACAACTTCCCTCATATAAATTTTGGAATAATTTAATACATTTTCAGGATCATGATGCACTTTGCTAATGTCCCTATTGAATTTGAGAATATATGCAAAGCAAGCTATACATAAGAACTGATCATAAGGTATCTGAAATGCATTTGAAAATAATAAAATTATTTAAATTGCTGCTACTAGGATTAGAGCTACTAGTTTGTTCAGTGGTTTTGGGGGTGATTCTATTCTCAGGACAAGCAATTTAAATTATCTCAAAGTTTTATGTTCCCACATAAGGATATGATATTAAAGGCAGAGAAAGAAGAATGGACAGCACGTTCAAAGTATATTCTGGATGCAGGAGTGACACAGAGGAAAAGAACTGTTTTGGAGAGATGTCTGTTGTCAGTAAAAAGATGCACAGATAATAAAATTCAAAAATTTGACAGCTGTGTTGAGGCAGTATCTCTGTTTGCATATAAGTTTTCTCAAGGAAAAAAAAAAAGCATTTGCTAATCTTATTAATCTGAATTAAATTCTTGTGTTTAGAGGGAAATATGCACTCTCTTCAGCCACTGCTGGTGTGAGTCAGTCACTGTCTCTAGAGATTCCTTCTGCCGCATAATCCCACTGCAGCCCTGCTCAGGAGGAGAGATCTTTTGGTAAGAGCTGCAGCACAGTTATTCTTTTATACTTTTTGATGACTTCTAGAAAATAAATGAAATATGGCCTTTATAGTTCCTATATGATCCATCCTATTTTAAAACAACACAAAATGTCTGATTTCCTTACATTTAAGGGGACTTTTTCTCAGAAGTAGGTCCTGACCTGAGACGGAATTCTGAACTGATCTGTTACTGTACTTCTGGTGTTCCTAATATGGAGCTGAAGGCATGTATATGAAATAAGTGGATAGATTTTAATAAAAAAATAATTCTCTTAAGGGGAATAGTATGGTATCCTGTTCTTAACATGCATAGAAAAATCATGGAAGTGACAAAAATCTGAGCTTAAAGATAGTTTGTTCCTTTGTATTATAAGGATAAAAAGTACAACTTCTCTGTAATTAGCCCACATTCCCTATTTTTTTGTTGTTTGTTTTTGTTATTCATACCAAGAGCTCTTAGGCATTTTCACATACCCTCCATTCGGCACTCTGTGTTCAGCTATAGCCTGTGGTGGACAACTGACTGGTGTGTTCCTGTCATATCATCTACCTACGAGGAAATTAGATTTCCATAAATGTTACCAGCCCTAATTTTTTGGATACTGCACAAAGTCCTCTATTAGCTCTCCCATCCTCATCCCCCAAAATTTGATCCGTTAATCTGATTGCATCATTTGTCCCTCAACTTTGAAGATGTTCATCTGTCTTTCTTCTTTTGTTACAAATGTCTAGGTCCCAGACCTCATACTTCATCAGATTCAGGCCAAGGCTTCATCATTCAGACACTGAATTCTGAAGTGTGGTGGGCGTCTGCAGAACAAAAGGCAATTCAGCATTGCTGAGGGCATTCACAATTTTCGAGCACGTTTGTTGCTTTATTAGTCTCAGTAAAAGCACACAGTATCCAAGTGCTGTGCTGAATCAGAGCCACAGATAGTGAGTCTACTAAATGAAAACTTAAATGCTTTGTAACAAAGTATTTCATTTCCATATTGCCCAAGGGATGTACATCTTTGTCAGTCCACTCTTTCTTCTCACTATTTGCCTGCTGTCCTATTTATAGTTCACTATTTTATCAGCAGGAGCTAGGGGAAGTATCAGGAAAACCTAACTCAAAGCAATACCCATAACCTGTCCTCTTTCTCAATAGCTGTTTGTAATTTGCTATATTAAATCATAACCCTAATTGTGGTATTGATTTCTGAGTTAATTCAAGTTTCTCTTGCTCTTTTCTGGAAAGAAGAATGGTATAGAGAGACTGAATGAGCTGTATGACTTTGAAAGATTAAGATTAAGAGTACTTCTGAGGTTTGAAAAACAGAGAAATTATTCTGAACATTTGATTTTTTTCCCCGGGAAAGTGAATGTTTTGAAACTTTGATTTGTCAAAAATACTTTTTTATCTAGAACAGAAAATTCACTAGTCCTCTACATATTAATAAATCATAACAATCAGCTAAAGATTCAGAAAGACCATGCATCTTCTCAGCCTTTTTCAGAACTTGAATTTCTTCAAGCAACACATACTCTGTTGTTCCATGACTGTAATATTGTGCATGATGCTTCTTTCAGGTCACCCTTAGCTCCGACATGTCTGCTTTTCACTCTGCATCTTTGGTTCCCTGAGGAGTGCTGGAGTGGATGAGGGGCCTGTGACAGTGCCCAGGGCTATAGTTCCCATGCACCTTGTACAGAGCAAGCAGCAAAGTAACAGGTGATGGAGGTGTAAACAAGGGGTTCCATGATAATTAACAACAGAAGAAGCACTCACTTTAAGACAAAAAATTGGAGAACTGATTTTTGGAAAGGAGTAAGAGCTGTAAGGAATAAATTGGAAAGGGGATAAGAGAGAAGGAAGGATGGGAAGTGGTTGAGCTGGCAGCTGAGCTGGTGCTTGGTGGCTGGAGTCACATATCTTTTTATTCACTTTCAAATCCAAATATTGATCTAAAGACGAATGTTCATATCCACAGTGTTTATCAATGTCTAAAGGCTTTAGAGGCTATATCAACAGGCTTAAAAGATATCCTTAGTAGAGACTCATATATAGGCTGGCTCAGTTCTGCTCTCAATTTCGCACAAGACTGGCCAAGTATCCAGAGAGAAAATGTAATACCTATTTTGACATGATCTCTTCCCGTGAATTACATAACATGCACTTAAGCACCAGGACAAAATACTCTAAAATATAGAAGCTATAGATACATGAAAAAGGGCTGGATTGCACTGTAATTTAGTTTAAAATGACCATGTTTTTATGGGATATATATGGAATTTCAATAATGAATTATCCCAAACCAGTGATATATTACTTTATTTCTTAATTGCTGTCTTTTCCCTCACTAATTCAAAAATCATTCAAAAAGAGATTTTTTTTTTTTGAAATGTCAAATTTAAATGTTAAGGACGAATTTATGTCTACAGTACATGAAATCTATTTGGGAATTCAGCTGAAATGCTCTTACAGTGCCATCTGCTGAAAAGCAGATGAGCCTACAAAGTATTTGGTAATTAATTCTTGCTAGGATATTCTGTAAATTCTTGGTCCACCCTGGGTTTTTCTCAGTTGTTGATGCTGTACAATATCATAACACAAAATCTGTAGACCCAATGGAGGGGAAACTATGAACACTGCATTTACCCATATTGATAAGTGCATGGTGCCACTAGCAAGTAAAACCCAACTGTCCCAAATAAGAGGATGCAAACATACCTAGGGTTTAAATTGGTTTGTGTATATGCACAGCTTAAGGCCTGGATGCCAGCATCAATTTTTTTACCCTCTGTTAGGCTGCCTCTCATAAAGCAGCCTAAATTTAATAAGCTCTAACACTTTTAAGAAAAAGAAAATCTGGTATGCATTGGTTAAGAAATTTTTAAACTGACTTCAATTTTCACTTAGAAATGCTTGTCAAGCATGTGACTAATTCCTTTAAAATTAGGAAGACAGACTGCATGGATTAAGGTAAGCTTTTGTCACAGCCTGAACTTGGGCCATGTGATAACAGCCCACTTGTCTGAACTCAAAGATGACTTTTCTTTTCTTTTTTTAATCAGCAACTGATCTGAGTTTCAAATTGGTTCTTAATTAGAGCTGAATATTTTTGTCCTGCTTGCTGTGTTAAGCATACTGATCCTTCATTATTTTTATATTGCTTTATAAGTTCTTCTGGCTTCTCAGTCCATAGCAAATCAAATTTTCAACAGATCTGGTCAATAAGCTCAAAGCTGTGTACATGCATCTCCACAGGAAATGCAGGGATTTTTTTGGTGTACGTACAGATGTAAGGCATCGTGTCAGTGAAAATCAGATTATTTCTTCCCTCCCACAGACTGAAGCAAAGTTTAAAAATGCAGTTTGAAATGCAGGTTATCTGGCATTATGCCCTGCTTGAAAAAGTTTTCAATGGTCATTTCAAGAAGTAACAAAATGTATTCCAGCAATTAATCACAAGCTGCACACTGTCAGAGTGGACATTCCATAAATAACCAAAAGGCTGCAGTTCCTTTTCATGTGTTCTGTCATGAATAATTTAGACTTGTAAAAGCAAAGTCAATCAGTAACTCACTGAAAGAGAAAAAGACTGAATTTCAATTAACTCTGTCAACCAGCATGACTAATTCTACCCACAGTTCAATGGATGTAGGACAGGCACAAGTTTGCTCCTCAGTACTGAGCACCATGTTAGTGTCTGTTAGGTGACAACGTTCAAAGGCGTTAATATGATTTATTGCTCTTAAGTGATATTGCTGTGAATTGCCCAAACTAAGTAAAAATGTGTTTAAGCTTTTGTCTTCCATATTTGTATTTTAGGAGTTTAAATTTGTGTGTAACTGGTTCAGAGACCTGAGCTAATTTCCCAAAATTCATTCTATGATTACTGCAGGAAGATGTTCTTACTCCAGAACGTAAATCTTAAACAACTGAATTTCAACTCCATTTCTGATCTGTGCTGAAATTACTTTCTTTCCCTCTTCTCTCTTCCTTCTTTATTTAGTTTTGAAGACATATAGGTTCTGGAGTCTCTTTAAATGCACATTTAAGGCCCTTTTCCCTTTGCCTTTCTTTGTTAAAAGCTTTCATAACAACATAATGAAAAAACAATACTTAATAAAGTACAAAGAAGGTTTTGGGGTAAATGATTCTGATGTATCTCGTTACCAACTACTTCTGTAGCTAAGAATTTCCATATTGAAAAAAAATACAAATAATCCCAAACCTTGGGGCAAAATATTCTATATATGTGCATAAATACCTGAAAGGTTTTGTAAAATTTGACAGATGCCTATGTCTGTAGGTGCCTTCTTAGAAATTTTAATTCAATGTTCATGAAATTGTGTTTCAATCAAGACAAAATAGTGTGTCATTTGCTAAACACAGATCTGTCTGGCGTGATATTCACTTGTTTACTGGAGATGGTGGGTATATCAAGGGTTCTAGTTGTTAAAGTTTTTTTATCAGTCCATTCTGTTTATTATCCATACCCTAAAAGAAGACTGATTTTTATGAAATATGTCAGTTGCTAACTGCTGCATATTCTTGGAGCATTCTAAGGACTGTGAAATGTCATTATGGTTGCAGCCAGCCTGTAATCTTTCTCTGCTTGTAAAAATGGATTATTTCCAAAGGGCTTTGTTTTGAAAAATGTCCTAATTTTTGTATTGTTGCTACAATAATAGTAACAAGAGTAAGCTTAGCTGCTTATTTTGGCTCACAGAAACAACACAATCATAACTGATAGAAGAAATTGTGAAATCTCCCAGAACATTGCAGTATTTAAAGAAAAAAAAATAAATAACAAATGCAAATACTTCCCAAGTGTAACCATTGCTTAGCATGGTGTCAGAGCCTCACCATTAGTTTTCATTTAGGTTCAGTAACTTTCCACATAATTTTAGAGCAAGATATAATAACCACTAAAATTCATGGACCAGGTGATCAATACTTTACAATGACTGAAGAGATCAGTAGATCAGTACCTCACTGTGGCCTAAAAAACAATTGGAAGTTTTTATTTTCATGCATGTAAGGTACTGGAAGGCCAGAGTAAGTTGTCCTTGGAGCCTTGTCTCCAGGCTGAACAGCCCCAACTCCCTTGGCCTGTAGTTGTTCCAGCAGGTTCATGTCCTTCTTTTTTGGGGCCCCAGAGCTGGCTGCAGCACTCCAGGTGGGGTCTCAGAGTGGAGCAGAGTGGCAGAATGCCCTTCCTTGCCCAGCTGGCCACGCTGCATTGCATGCAGCCCAGGATAGGATTGGCTGCCTGAGCTGCGAGCACACATTGCTGGGTCGTGTCTGAGCTCTTTATCCACCAAGAATCCCAACTCCTTCTTGGCATGGCTGCTCTAAATCCCATCATTCCCCACTCAGTACCAATACTAGAGCCTGCCCCAACCCAGGTGCAGGACCTTATACTTGGGAACATATACATGAGCTCCCATATACCCGGGAACCTTGTGAGGATCCCACTGGGCCCACATAAGGCATCATTTGGCATCACTGGGATCCCCAGGCATCCTCGCCTCAATTGTTCTTTAACAGACAACAGCTATACTATTGTACTTCTGCATATTGACACAACCTAAACTACAAGGAGGTAGCAAAAAAAGCTTTCATTTCAAGTCACATTAGAATTTACTGCTTTATAAATAAGTCACAGAGATATTCTTTTAAAACATGCCATGGAAATACTCTCTGTGCATTTCACGGGCCCTGACAGGTTTGCTTCTGTAGGGTGTAGGTTTCCTGAACAAACAAATTATTTCTTCATTATCTTTGGAAGTATATGCTGTGTTGCTGTGCATTGCACCAGAGCTGAAGCGTTGTTTATGTGCACTCTGCCAGCTATCTTCAAGATGCTTGATGTTCTTACACTCTTCTGCCAGCTCCTGTCCTAAATTACATATTTACAACACTTCAGGGAAATGAAAACTCAGGGTTGAAACCTCCCCTGCCACTTTTCAAAGAGGCTGCTTTAATCCCCACCTTGGAATTTCAGACACTTACACTACATCCAGCAGTTTTAGAAAAAACATTCAGCAAATCTCAAATAAACATCAGCTTCCTCTCAGCATTTTGGACTACAGGTTACACAAGTCAGGGAAATAAAGTGCTTAAAAAGAAAAAATAACTTTATCATTCCCCATATTACACTCCTCATTATATACTGAAGAAATTAGAACTCCATTACTCTTCTAAATATCACAGCCACTAAAATTTCCTAGGGCTGTGCAGAAGAATTGGAGTTAAGAGAAAGTGGGAGATAGTCCTGCATATTGGGGTTTCTCAGGTCATAGCCTGCTGTGCCACAGGCTACGCAGCAGTCCAAAGGGAGAAGAAAAGCAGAGACAGAATCCACTTGCAGCTTCTAGTTGAAGGTACAGTGTATCCTCTTTTGAGTAAAACATATTCAGAAAAACACCAGCAGAAACAAGGACTTTGAGTACTCATGTTAGAACTGAACATCTGTAATCTCTATAACCATTCTCAGAAAGCATTGTTGCACCACCCTTTCCTTTCACATTTCTTGCTCTTACCTGTCTTGTTAGAGAGTCTTTACTAATATTTGCCCTGGGTAAGGGATATCAGGAGCTGCAATAGCTTTTTCAAACAAAAAAGAAGAAAAGTCAAGCTCTCAGGCAATGCAGGCCCTTCCTTGACTATGTTCCCAAAAGTCTATTTCTTCCTGCTAACTGGAGGGTTGTTTAAAGATGTGTTTCTCCAGCTTGTTAGTGAAAAGATGAGAATGCAGAAGCAGATGAAATTCAGACTTTTTTCAACCTGGTTTAAGGCTCATTTGCATGCTTTTTTATTAATATGGATCATATTTGTAAAAATGCTTAGTCAATAGGGATTTATATCAAGCTGCTAAGTATGAGGCATCTGAGAACCTCAGGCCTTCAATCTGGCATTTTTTTCTGGGCATGTCACTGGCCTGTAATTCAGTTAGGCTTTGGGATGTTCATGGCTCCTCATCATACAAAGTGCCACTATACTACAGACCCATGATGGAAAGGCCAAGAGGATCACTAATTCTGTGGTTTTGTCTGTGAACTTTTATAAACCTAAATCATTCCCCTTTCTGACACATCCCAAGACCTCTTGTTCCAGTACAATTTAAAAGAATTCCATTGCTAGCGAAACACTTAAATGTTCTGCAGAAGCAAGATCTCTGTTTCTGTTGCTGGATCTTCATTTAGTGACAACAAAGGCAGAATCCATCCTAAATTACAGGATTGCTAAACTCAATTTAGCTGTGCAGTTTCAACAGTAAGAAGGAAAGGGGGCTGGGGAGTGGAGGGGAATGTGTTTGTTAAAATAGCACAGATATGTTCTGTCTAATTCTAGCACCTAAACGGGGAATATGAGTTTGCATGACAAATTTCAAGGTAAAACATGTTAATAGAAGCAGAGCCTCCCAGCCTTCATGGGCATATAAGGCAAGTTCTGCATTTCACACTGTGCTTTATTCTTTATTGACTTGAAGAGATGGATATTGACAAAAAGGAAAAGGTCATTATTAGCCCATGAGATTGAATTGGAATGATGGGTGGGTCTATATAGCAAGTTTTAACAGCTTCTTGCCAAACATCTATTATAAAGAAATTCATAGGAAAAAAACCTATAATATATGTTTTTCTAAACCTTTTGAAAATGGTGAATTTTCTGGTTTGTTTTTCAGAATTATGTTTCATAATTCTATTTTATTGTCCAGATACTCATACATTTTTCAAAGAGCAATACTTGGCACTGCCATGACAGCTTATATGTTCCTGGCTGCATGCAAACAATTACTGATGTGCATCCACTCTGGCACGAATTAAGCCCACGCGTAGCTTTGTCACGCACATACAATTTCTCCATCATTTAATCTCAGTTGTAAATGACAACTTTGGAATTCTCTGCCTCTCTAAATCTGCATTTCTCATTGAATCTAAATGGATCTCCAATATATAAATAACTGCACCAACCCTGAATATTACTTTCAATTACTTTGAGTTTGCTGCTGCTCATATGGCATTCATGCTGGTCTTTCATGCTGTTTGCATTAGGAAACCTTTCTAAAACAGCCTCCCGCATTCAGAATTAACAACTCAATCCAAGGTTGAATTTCTTAAGCTTCTTCTCTGACTTTTTAAAAATGTACAACTGGTGGCCTGTGGCTACAGCTCACCTATTGTTCTTTTAAACAAGACTACATTTGGAGTCACAAAGGTTAGAACTGGTTTTGAACAAAAGTAGTGGGTCTGTTTCACAGAGTACAAACTGAAATTCAGTACAGAATTAGAGTGACAATAATAACATCCCATTACAAGCAGACCATGCATTTTGTAGGTGTCCAGTAAGAAAGAGTCAGGCTGTGGAAGGATCATTTCAGGCAGTTGCCGCTCTCCATGGGTAGCAAAATCAGATTCACTGATTGTGACACAGTACATAAGGAAAGGGACATCTCACCACTATGGGCTACATGTTACACCCTGCTGCAAGGAGGCTCTGTCAAACCCCTCTGGGCTAACAAAATGTTCTGGACAGATAACAGCCATAATTATGGGGCAGAGTGCTGCCTAACAACTCCTCACTGTTAATTGATGTCACAGCAGATGGGGTTTAGACTTGCAATAAGTTCAGCCTGCTCATGGGGCAGCATAAGTGGGCAGGCCCTAGTCTTCCCCATGGCCTGCATTTCAGGCCTTTAGGGACAGGCTGAGCATCCTTCTTGGACAAAATATTAGGTGCACATTAATATGATTAATAAATTCACAGTTCAGATCTTAATAGGTAATGGAGGACGATAAGATCAAGATCAGACAAAGTCAGAATCTAATGTTAGTTCACATGAGCATAGGCAATTCTGCTAAGGAACAAAGACATGTTGGAAAGGACTGTGAGACCTGTCTAGATGTCTAGATATCTGTCTGTTATCTGATAAAGTTAATTTAGAGCTGACCAACTCTGTGGAACAAGAGCCTCTGTACAAGATAGGAATTAATAATAAGTGGCTTTCCCAGATACTCAATATACTGCAACAGCTACCTGCGAAGAAAATGGGTGTTTCACTTCAAAAGCCGGGAATTATTTCAAAATCATAATGGAATTAGGAAAGAATGAGATCCTTGTACTCTCTGGACGGCATTATAGAAAGCAAAGGATCTGCTAGAGTGAAACACTGAGACTTTAAACAGTTCTCTAAGATTTCTTTCCTTTATTGTTTGACTCACTCATGCCTCATTTGTGCACATATTTCCTTCTTGGTAGAGGTGTACACGCCATGGTGGTTAAGGCAAACAAAGACACCTCTACTTTAGAGAGGAAAAGCGATAAATAAAACCCTATTTTTCTAAATAGAGCCTTGAGCTCTGTTCACTTTTCAGGTCCTGGTTTGTGTGGATAAGGATTTCACAGCAGCTGCTGAAATGCATACCTTGGCTTGTCAATGGGCAGAGCTACGCACAGACCCATGTAGTAACCATGTTCCACTTCAGGCATTTCCCACTAGCACCACTGGATCCCAGACCTGCCACTGGTCCTCCTTCATTTCAGTGAAATTCTGTGCAATAATGGGCAAGCATGACCCAACCTAAAAAATTTCCTTTCACTCTAAACTGAAAACCAAAACAAATAAATGTGCTATGAGGAGAATGTTTCTCAGGCGCCGTTCCCATAATAGTTTATAAACAACTGTCCAATTTAAGCCAAGTGTGCTATGTGTCTACTAAAAATATTTAAAAGATATCCTTGCTGTTATGATAATTAAACAAGCATGAGATGGAAAGTAGCAAACACACAAAAATAGCCCACGATGACTTATAAGTACAAAAACAGAAAAGCCAAATTTAATACATAAAGCAGAATAGTGTGGTGACAGTGAGGCAAGAACATAAAATCCACAGAAAATAATGTCCTGCACTAAAGAGCAACAAAAAAACTTTGTCTGAAAGGGCAGAAAATTATGATGAATGATATACTGAAGGAGAAAATAAAATATTGGCAAGCAAGAGAATTCAAATGCTTAAGGCTCCATGAACAGTGTGATTATTCAAAGTGATTACTGAATGTCCCTATGAGTCTTCTCAATGTCAGCAGCATTTCATTTCTTCCTAAGACCAGCAGAACATTGTGCAGGAAGTGAAATCAGCCAATTCTTTAGCTAGACTAAAGGGAAGCAAGGATCTGAATCCTCTTAGGACACTTTTGCTAGAGGAATTGCATCATACACCTAGTTAAGCTGAACAGGAACTTGTCTCTGCTACTGCCTTTAAGAAATAATAGGAGGGAATCCCAAAAGACTAGAAAATGTCTTTCCCACAATATCAGAACTTTTTTTTTTTTTTTTTAGATAAAAAGCACTTTTATATATGAAGTGCTATTTCTTTTCATGATAAATGTGGCTTTTTTACTAGAAAGAACAAAACCACTCCTTATGCTAATACAACATCATTCTTCCCTTCCTCTTAGCAAAAGAAATGGGGAATTTTTAAAATTCAGATTAGTTTAGTGTGACTCCCCTGGATCAGCAGGCCAAACTTTCAATGACAAATATATTCCTAGGTACTGCGTAAAAGTAAAATTGGTAGTCTCATAGAATTTTCCATTTATGCTATGTTGTTGTAAATATTTTACATATTCTTTTTGTATTGATAGCAGAGTTCTGACCTGCCCAATCAAAATCTTTAAAACCATCTGGGTAAGAGGCGTTTACCCCTTGCAATGAATTACAGGGGCTTAGTTTTCTTTTTGTATCTCTCCCTTTAACAAATGTATGCAAGAACTTTTAGTTCAGAGATTTAGCATCACAAGAGAGGCAAACAAGCCATTCTCATATTGTCTCACCTTCCCACCTGGAACTTTGTGAGTGTTGCTACTGACACACTATTTAATTGCTATTGTTGTGGGGAAAGATCTACCCAGATTAAATGTAAACTGGTTATGACCAGACAATGTCCTTTTACGTCATGTGAGAATTTGTTTTTTCCATATTTAAAGCCTTCAATTCCTTAATTTCACAAACTTTTGTCTGAATAGGTTAATTAGGACCAGGATCAATTCAGCTTTCAAGTTGGAAGCATGAAAAAGATTCTGAATATTTTGCTTTCAGACTCATAATAATCTTTTAATTTTGCCTTTGTGTGTGTGATTAATAGTATCACTGTGCTTTGGCTTAGCAAAAGTGAATACTTGTCCAGACACCATTTTAAATATTACACAGCAGAAAGTTTATGAAAAAGCCTGTTGAAGATGTGGAGGCTTTGGTTCTTCAGAGACTGATGCCACTGATTGTCTGGAATTAGATGTGTCAGATCTGTATTTCACTGTCAATTGAAATGAACTGAAAATTGAATGGAGTTCAGTCCTCTCAAAATCCTCCCGACATCACCTCAAATAGCTTTGGAATTTGCTTGCACTTCGAATAGAGGGAAAAAATACTTTTGATGTGCTGCTGGTTAAAGCACTGTTTTCTAATGTGGACCACACTCTGCTAAGGAGTCACACTAAGGCTTAGTTTGTAACAAGAGTCTGAAAGGGGGAAAAACAGGAATCAAGGAGAAGTGTCACTCTACTTTTCAAAATATGAAGGACAAACACTGAACTAGAAAAATAAAAAAAATCCCTTTATAAGCCTGGGGGGAAAAGGAGGGCTACATTACAGGATGCTGTATCTCAGCACTCACAAACCATATTTGGTCTGCAATACACAAGCTGTAGTGTAAACCCTCTTACCCTAGAGAAAACAGTAATAGACACAAGTGTGACTTTTCAAAAGATTTGTATTTCCTGCGATGTCAGCAAAGCTCTGACATTGGGAACTTTGCAGGCTCGTTTTCAAAGGTGAGACAAATTATATCAGTTTGGCTCAAGACTTCTATATTGAAATCTATTGTATTTCTGCTGAGACATTTTAGGTCCAATCCCATATGTGGTATTTACCTACAGCTGAGGCTGTAAACTCATCTGAGTGATTCACTTTTTCTGTCCATATGATTACTGCTACTGATTTAAACAAAACTAGTAGATCATGAGAATAATTTCTACAATACATATAATATCTACTACAAGTTCTATCTACTTGTCTTGATCTGTGTACCCCCTGTTAAGGCATGATTGTGAAAAAATAATGTGCCTTTTCTCTTCTCTTAATAATATAAAATCTCCTTTTTCTTTCTCTTCTCATTTGGATTTTATAGATATAGCTACCTATTAGATTATGCATGATATGAAATGTAAAATATTTCTGAGTTCTCGCTGAAGAAACCCAGAAAGATATTAACTACAGAAAGTAATTTTTCAATATTTTTAGATTTAAAAACTCTACAGAGTAAAAATTACAGAAAGAAGGAAAAGTTGTACATTTATACACTTCAGCACTTCTGACTAACTACAGATGTCAACCAAATGTAGTTAAAAATGGGTCTGACAGAGGAGTTCTTCAAAGCAACTTTGTCTGAGGATAAAACAAGTCTCAAATTTGCACATTTGTATTTGTATTTGGAGCTTCACACAACAAGCTTCAATAAATTATTTTATTCTCAGTATTGTTATTTCCCCCTGCTTTATAAGCAGGTTACATTCTTATTCTTGTTGCATTACTCAGCTTGCTTTAGCCCAACTTGATTTTTGCTGGCCTTATCATCTTTTCTCTGCACCTTCTGATTGACTTCTGTCTTGCTTGCGTCATCCTTTCCTCTTTCCACTATAGGGCATTTATTATTGCCCTTTTTCTTAGGAGCAATCACTGCTGAATACATATTAGATGTTTTTTGACCCTGGCGTTTTCTTTTTGCTGGGAGATGGCTGTCCCTCCTGTCACTTGCCATTGTCAGACAGATCCCTAGCAACATAAATCTGCAGAACTCCACTGCCTTCACTGGAATAACTCTGCATTGTATTAGTAGAGGAACTGGCTTAAAATTCAAAGATCCTTCTTTTGTTGCACCTCAAGAACAGCATCATTACTTTCTCTCTTCGGCTTAAAGTCTTGTATTTAAAGAGAAGGATTCATTACTCTCTTGTGGTAGTATAATATCCTTTAATAAGGTTTATATGCTTTTAAAATGTAAAAAAGATTTTACAATATCTTTTTGGTTCTACTCCTTTTACTCATTTAGGCGGTCACATTTATTTTGGGGAAGATTTGTAGAGTCTTTTGATAGGAGATGATATAATACTGGCATTGAAATAATCCTTGAGGCTGTGAAATCAACAGATTGAAAGATCTGTCCGATCATGGAAATAGAGCTCAGAAGACTGACATTTCTGCTGCTCTGTACTTCATTACTGTTTAAATTACGGTAGGAATATAAAATTCAGCCTAGAATCCCTAGAATCAGAAGCACAGGCTCATCATGAGTGAGGTGGAACACACTTTTGAAACTTCTTGAAAGGGTGACATTTGAGACTATTCCTGTAATACAGGCCAGGGTTTCAATGACTGTACTAGCACTTCCTAACTTATCTTTGGGGTGGAAAACCAACTATCAAACAGCCTTCACTGTTGTTTCCAACACAAATGCCCCTTTAGTGAACATCATAACTCTCTCCAAAGCACAGGGAAATCTGTGTAGCTATGTACCATGGCATTACTGGACTGAGGTTCTCATTTGCCATCATTCAGGGGACATAAACATTAATTGGATAAAAAAACCTGTGGAAACCTGTCTAAACTTTCCCAATCAAAAGAGAGAGGATGCAAAATGTTAGATCAGTTTGAAACTAGACTGCCTGAGAAAGGAGAAGGGAGAACTGCAGTTTTCTGCTGATTAAGTAGGAGAGCACCGTGACAGCAGTCTCTCCACATGTCACCCGTGTTGAGGAAGGCACCTGTGCCTGACCTCCTCCAGAATGATGTGAAGCTTTGCCATCCACTGATCTAATCAGCTGTAGGTAAGCCCTAAACCATTGCTGCTGGAAGTGATACCACCCCTGGGTACTCCTCTGTATACCACTGCTTGTGTTTCTGGAGGACTGGACAATGGAGTGCCAATTTCCCTAGTGAGTCGGGTAACATTCCAATGGCAACCACAGAGGATTCTCTCAGTCTTCCTTACGCCATCAAGATAATTCATATTTACAAATTTCTTCTGATGAGGGAAAACACACAGTTCTGAATTATAACTTTTTCTGCAAATCTAATTTTTTCCCCTTGTCTTGCAGCCAACAAAATGCTATTAAATAATACGCCCCTGCTATGTCCCACAAAGCTGAGATAAGGGGTATTATTGCTCCTCTTCTGTCTGTTTTGGGCATTTTATCTGTCACCTATGCAGAACTGTGTTTGTCTGTGTTCTTTCATTAGCACAGCATAACTGCAAATGCCACCTCAAAAGTTCTGTGATGCCATAATTCAGGTGTTAGTTTCATACAAGGTCCTTATTTTTAGCTTTTGCCTGTGCTACTCAAAGAAGGCTACCCTTTGGCCCTTCAGGAGAAGAGTGGGACACACAATGACCATAAGAGGACACCATTTTCTGAAAAGTAGTCTAGTTGTTATGTTTGTACCGAATAGCATTTTACATTGTAACATCTAAGATCCTAATAACAGATTTTAATATCCTTCTGAGTTAGATGAACTTCTAGTAATCATGTTTTCTGTTACTCTTACTAAATTCTACTGGAAGTAATTTGCTCATCCTAGTTTCCAACTGTCTTTATCTCAACAACCTTTTTTTTTTTTTTTTTTTACATTTATTAGTAGTACTTCTTTTGATAATAGGTTGATACATTGAACTGGTGGTATAGCAGTACTCTTGGAAAGTATGTGAGGCACATTTCTTACACCACGGAGGAGAAAATGGGTGAGATACTTGGCTCAGCAGTATCACCTCAGATAACAGTAAAAAAAGTGGGTGAATGCTACAATACACATAAAATTTATCTTGAATGGGCTGTGGAAAAAGGACTTTTAGTTCCATCTGTTTGGCATTCTCTATGGTTTCCACAAAGGTTTTAAAACCCTGTTATTACTTAAGTCAAACAACCATAGGCTTTTGCTCAAACTGAAATACATCCCGACCAGTCTGTGGACATATGTTTGGGCATATATTATGCATTACATAATCTCACTAAAACTTCTTTCATGCTGAAGTGCTTTAATAACTGCTAGCCGTAATTGGTTTTGGCCTATCTGGGTGGTATTTGGTGTGAATGAGCTCTTCACAGATTTTGCAGCTGTACTCCTCTGGTGCCAGAGTGGAGGCTGGCTGGGTAGTAATCAGAGAACTGCTTTGTCAGCTAGGGGACCATGGCCAGATAAATTCGAGAAAGGCAAAGCCTTACCTGCCATCTCTTCAGGTTATGCAGTCACTGTCAGGTCTGATTCTTGCTTTTTCATCTTGGAAGCAAAAGTATTACACTATGTTTCTATCCTGTATAGACAAATTTGTATCCTTCCTTCCTTCCTTCCTTCCTTCCTTCCTTCCTTCCTTCCTTCCTTCCTTCCTTCCTTCCTTCCTTCCTTCCTTCCTTCCTT
>VXBU01009944.1:269389-312849 GCA_013400315.1 Bombycilla garrulus | reverse complement strand
AATTGTCTGTGCAACTTGTGCTGATTGAGAGCACTTCTGCAGTGCTCACAGAACTGGATCTAATAATTTTTAGTATAATTAGATAAAAGAAGATACTTTATATTTTATGTTTTTCAAAGTCTTACTGATTAGTAAGACTGAAATTCTTAATCAAGAATTACAACCAAATTATACTGTCCATCTCTCTCAGTGAGCCACTGTTGCCCTGTGATATATTTTTCAATTTTATTGCAGGCACAAAGTTACTTCCTGAGTGTTTGCCAGTCTCTGTGCAGCCCTCATTTCTCTTAATTCTATTCAGCTTTATTTGACCTCCAGTGAGAAAAAGAGGCCCTCTTGCATTTTGTCATATTCTATATTTTTGAAAAACCCATCCCTTTCAGCTCTAATGTCTACTAATAATTTTTCATCTTCACATCATATATTTTTTTAAAATTGCTTGAAAATTAATTCTAAAATCTTTTTTGGCAGTAATAATTTTGGAACATTTTAGTGAAACTGAATTTTCCCGCCATTTAAACTAAGAATATCAGAAATACTGCCAGTATTGAATTAAATATTGAAGAGCTAGCTGATTTTAGACAAACAAGTGCTATTTTGAGTCTCCTAATTTTGGAAACAATTGCCCCAGATGTCTAAATATGAGCTGTCATTTGTGAGACCAATAAAAGCAAATTATCTCTCCTTTCCTCACATCTTTTTTGTTTCTGGTTAGAAGCTGGAGAGTTTCATAATTCATTGTAGGTCTAAAGGGCATAATCTAGTTTTTTTCTCATAGTGTGGCCAGACTAATGTGTCTGACAGGATCTTGTCCTGAGGATAGCAGCTGCTTCATAAATCAGACAGGTTTGCAGCCTGCATTACAAATTGAGCCTTAAGAACACCCCGTGGTAGTAGAACTGGTCCAGCTATTATTTGGTACCACTGACAACAGTGCTAGAACAACAACTCACTACCTTTGTGGTTAGAGAAGTAAAGATGCTTCCATGTGCAAAGAGCTCATGACTAACTGAATGTTACTGCTAGACAGTCTTTTTCCTGTTTGTCAAATCTGCACAAGCTTAAATACAAAAGTCGCAAAGAAGGAAAAGGACAACAGGGGAAATGAAACACTGGGCTGCATGAATGTGACATTTGCTGAGCTCCTGTTTTTAGGGCAGCCAAACAGTAGTACAAGCTTCATATGTGCACTCCAGAAATCTGTGTTTCATGGGATTTGCTTCTTCTTGTTTTATCCCTAAATGTTTGCATAGGTACAGGAGACTTAATTTTGCTATCAAATCAGCTCCCATACAGCTGTGAAACCTTAGTCCAAAATGTGAAAGAATTTCCTTATTACAGAGAATGACACTCAAATGAAATTCAGCAGTGAAATAACTACATCCCCATGTCATGTTCCTCTTGCAATATATTTTCATTTTTTGAGCTGGGAATTCAAAAAGTCTGGCTCCTAAGGGAGGCAATAGGCAGTTTCTAAGTAGCCTGATTTTTGAAAACATCTTAAACCAGTCAAAACCAAAAACATGTAAACCCACTGTTCATTTTAAGAATATAAGCTGAATTGGAAGCTGTGCTGAAAAAGAATTGAAGATTAACAACTTCAGGAATGTATTTTATCCACTACATTCTTATAATCATATTAATGAGAATTAACATCATATTAATGTTCACATGCTTCAGGGTTGGCTTTTTTCAAATATGCAAGTACTGCACGAGACATGTCTTCTTTGATTTATAACAGGGAGTGTCTAAAGGTACATAATTATAATCAATGCATTGTGGCAACATTTTTAGCAGGTATATGTTCTTAATGCTGATGGATTCAAAAACTAACCACATCAGGTAGTAAGATCTTACAAAGACTGAAGTTTTCACACTAGAAAACTTCTCTAAATTCTTGAGTTTTATATTCAGTCGGTATAAGTTTTCAGTTTTGCAAAATGGAAATGTGGTAAAGTGGCCTAAAGCCTAGAGCAAGGAAGAAAGACTGTGACTGTGGAAAAGAAGAGAAAGGAAAAGCAGGCTAATTCTTGGAGCTGTTTTATATGGTATGTGGATGAGAGAGGTCCCAGAATGCTGCACTTTTCCAAAGAGAAAGTCCTCACCTGTAGGGAGGTATCCCAGTGTAATTATATTGCAAGGGAAGATCAGCGGATGCTCGACATGTGGAATGGTTTTGCAAGAGCTCATAGATTTAGGTCTTTGGGGATTCTTCAAGTGAAACAGTGTGTCTGTCTATGTGTTACATGGAACCATGCAGCTGCAGCTGTGGAGATTTTGGGATTACCTTTTCAGATCAAGATATCCACTTCCTCTCAAATGCAATTTTCTTAAACAGTAATGTTGTGGCAATATGAAGGAGATAGCAATAATCTAGTTAGCTAGGTATCATTACAATATTAATAATGGCAATGAACTGACTGCTAATTTTAATCAGCAAGGAACTTTGTCTTTTGACAACCTTCAGAGCAACAACAATATTCTTATTTGAGTTTGGGTTTTGAGGCACAGAATAAATTACTTCCCTGAGGGAGTAACTGTGCAGCAGCCCTTCACAAAATCAACTCTCAGCTGTTTCATGCACTTCAGATTTCTCTAAGTCTCTTGAATTTGCTGTGGGCTAAGCCATCAGACTATGAAAATGTACATTAACTTCCCTTCCAGTGGTAACCTGTTTGTTGTTCTGAGCTATTTCATGGCTGATAATTGACAACTGAGGTAACAGTTGTGACTTTAACAGTGCAGCATTCCCCTTCCCTCCTGTGTAGCACTGACTTTCAAATGCCCATGTCTCCCTTTTTCAAAATATTCAGCCCTGGTGGATATAGATGTATGCTGGATTGCATCACATATGCCCTATTCCTGACCATATTGAGCAAGATCTTTATTTTATTATTTTTATTCAGAAACAGATTTTGATATCAAAGTTTTGAAATGTTTCTATAAAAAAAGTGGGAAACTACTCCAATTTTGTCAGAATATTTGTTATGAGGAAGGTTATGCATTTGCATCTCATTCTTGTGCTGCCTCCAACGCTGAATATTAGCTGTTGTCTTTGGGGATCTATCCCACACAAATAGGGTTTTTATCGGCAAAAATGATGTGGGCTGCAACTTCTGCATATCTTAACATCATAACATTATCCAGCAGAACCTTTTGCAAGCATGGCGCAGCAGAAGAATCCATTGCAGCTCTGCCATCCCCAAGGCTCACCTCTCTAAAAGTGTAGTGCCATGTACAAGCTAGCCATAGGGTTAATCACCAGGGCACAGCTCAATACTTTCACTAACACAAGAATTTTGGTGGATCCCTGTGCTATTGCTGTTAAATACTGACTTTCTGTAAAGAAGTTTTACACCCACTGCTCTCATCTAGAATTCCCTCTCTTCCTCCATTTAATTATGTAAGATGATGCTTGTTTCTTCTGGAGATGTTATATGTCATTGAAAATCTTGACAGGGAATGCTGCTTTAACAGCTAATTATTTTTAAAGAGGAAGAACAAGGGATAGGAAAAACATCTTTTAACTATAAGCAGCTTCAGCTCTCACAGTACATGAGCACACTCTGTTGGATTGTTCTGATAATGACTGTGCGGAGGAAATGGTAATTTTTTTTTAAATACTTGAAAGTTCTGTCCACAAAAAAAAAAAAAATCAATCTTCTTCATACCAGTCTAATTCTCAAATTAAATATATTCCAAGCTATAATTTTCTGAATCGAAACCCCTAAAATATTAAATGCAGAGATTGTACATTGATTACTTGCAGCAAATACATAAAAATGAACATTTTCAACTCTATCCCAAAGTCATAATGTCATAAATTAAAAAAAAAAAAATTAAAGGAGCATGGATGAGTTGTTTAATTTCATATTCTCTATTAGTTTCTATATAATGACAAAGATTTCCACAATAGATGCTCTAAACTGATCTAATTCATCCTAGTACCTTCTGTATCTCTCCCAATAGAGGGAATTTGAAACAGGGAATATTCAGATACAAAAAGCAGATTATGGAATCGTCCTGCAAAATTTATAAGCAGTCCCAGTGAAATCATGCACAGCTATCAGGTTTTACACAATTCATAGAATCATAAAAAGGCTTGGGTTGAAGGGGGCTTTCAAGACCCTCTGGTTCAAAACCCCACACCATGGGCAGGGATGTCACCTACTAGACCTGGCAGGTCCAATCCTTTGAATGAATTTCAAAACTACTTCTCGGGAACCATTCAGGCATTGGAGAATTGCCCCTCTTAGTTAGAGAATACTGCATGTGCAAATGTTGTGGTGAATAATGATAAGGTTAATGTCTATCATGAGCTTACATGCTTACGGGGCCTTGGGCAGTGGAATGACAGAATTGTACTCATTTAGACATTGTTATTGCAATAAATGTAGTGTGAATGTACTTTGCACTCTAATTGCAGTGTTTTTGATGATCACTACGATTACTTGAACCAAGTGCAATTCAGTTTGGGAAGGATTACTAACAGGCACGTTGGGAAAGACTATTAACATGCATCTTCCTTAAGCACTTTAGCTTCAGTAATGAAGTTCGAAAAAGTTGTGAGTAGAGACCCAAATTTATTTGTTCTCATCAAATATTTAAATTAGAACTACTTAATTAATTTAAAGTCTACTTAATTTAAAGTCCAATCCAATCTCCTCAAGCTTGAATGCTGTATTACACATGATATATTATTGTCACAGCCAGGTCTGTAACCAGCATAACCCAGCATAGCCTTGCTGCAACACAGCTATGCTCATTTGGATCTCTGCTGAGATAATTCATAAATATTTTCTATATTAGTGCTTAGCTCATATATTCTTGTGGACCTGGAGTGAGAGAATCCAGTTTGTGTGGGACAGATAGGACCTGTGTATCACCTGGCTAATTTACTTTATTACATCTGTAACAAGGTAAGGATAAATGTTTACTGGCAGTTCAATTAAAACTTTGTTTATTCTCTCCTGTTCTATTTGAACTGTTATGCAATATTTTATTTCACACGCTTGGCTGGTCTGCTCTCTATCATAAAGGAAGGGTTTCACCAGATTCAAGTATCCTGACCTTGTCCAGCCTCCAGAGGATAAACAGTTAATGGAGCAGACAAAGACAAAGCACTGTGCGATCTGACCCGTGATGAGGGATGGCGTGAGACCCGACATCTCAGGCGGGTGCATGCTTGGGCTCAGGTCAGGGCGCTAGGGAGGAGCCAGGCCCCCTTCAGGCATCCAAATCTCTTTGTTTTCCAGCAAAGGCAAGAACCTCTACTCAGACTCCTGAGGGGAAGCACAGAAACCACACTCAAAAGGGTGTTTATATCTTTTAATGCCATAGATATTGAGGTCAGCATGCTTCTCAGCAGAGATGGCACATAGCAGGGGAGCTCTCCCTTTTCTCCCTGAGGTTTAGGCACAACTGCCTTCACAGATGACAGCTTGTAGCTCCAAAACAGTTTAAAACAAGAAGCGTTAAAAGGTGATGTAGAACACAGTGCAAGATGTGATGACTGACTGGAGTGTTGTGCATTTCTGGGCTGGAAAAAAAAAAAATCAAGATAAACCAGGGGAACCAGCGCTCAGTAACATTTATTTTGGTTTAGTCTAGAGGTTCTTACTCCTTTTCTATCAGATGTTTAATGGGATCATTACTATGTAGTAATGTGTACATCACTGCACTTTTAAGAGCAGAAGTCTTTTTATACATTGACAGGAGCACTAAATGTAATTTAAAACTAGCTTATGCTTTGTCACATATGAATCCCCAACTCTTTTACAATCCTCTCCCCCAGACAGTTGGTCTAAAGCTGTCTCTGTGAAATATAACTCTGTGCCCTGACAGAGTCTAACTAACCCAATTCTTCAAATAGGGATTTTTACAAGTGGGAAATTAGTCTTGCATTTGTTTCTCCCTGCTTTTTCTGAGGTGGAGACTCTTGTTACAAAGAGAAGCTGGTCAAGTTTTGTTATAGGCTCCCTCCATTTTAAAATGTTTGCAGTCTGACTCTCTCTGATGTGAGGCAGAAACAAAAAGATGGCATATGCTGCTCTCTGTCTCCTGCCGTGAACAATTCTGTGTTCCTTAATCTACAAATCCAGTAGTTTTCCTGAAAATAAACAGTTCTGGGGAGAAAACGCCACAAGTCTGGTGACCGATGTTTTCTAATCTCCCCAGGAAGTTCACATAGTGCTTCATTGTTGTGTTCTTTTTGATGGCATAACCTGAGCCTTTCTTACAGCATCTGAAGGTCATGGCTCTGTTTTATCCACCACAGGTGAAGCAAACCTTATTTTCATCTGTTTCAAAGCATGTCTGATCATTAAATCCAAAACTGATAAATGTTCCCCTCCTTCATCTCATTAGTCATGGAAGACAATGAGACCCTCTCAAAAGACTATAATATGATCCAAATCAGTCTTGTATTAGAGAGCAAATAATATTATAGGTCTTGAGTAGAAGAATAAACAGGATAATTCTGGGTGACATTTTAAAAGTCAGAGTAAAACTGCGTTGCAGAGGAAGCTGAGTATGCCTGAGTATTAACAAAACTGATAGAAATAGAAAGCACACCTGGGATCCACAAAAGATAATGTGAGAAAATATGTGTAGCAATCAATAATGCTGGGAATCTTGAACTCTGTGGGACAGAGCAGTGTTTAAAGGTTTATTATTAATCTGTAAGGTACACAGATCTGTTGGTTGTCCCTTTCCATGCTATTACCTTTCAGGATTTCTCAAACAATGTTTAAACAAAAATGAACTTTTTACTATTATTTGTAGAAAGCTGTTTTAAAAACATGTGCATACAGCAATATACATCTAATAGTAAACATTTTTCTGTGTTAATATTTTGAGTAATTTTCATGTGATTCTGTTTTAAAGTAACTATGCTAGGAAAAGCAATTGTAAGGAAGAATGAAGCACTTATTTATTTAGCATTTAGAATTATTTAGCATTTAGAATTTATTTAGCACTTATATATTTCTCTATGAAGTCTTAACATCTTGCCTTTTACTTCTCATGTTTACAAGTCTGTCTTCAAAGGCTTCTTTCAAGAGGACTTAGTCAGTCCTCCTTACTCCCCTTTGAAAATCAAGGCCCTGTGTACAAACCTTCCATAAAGCTTCTAAAAAGTAGATCATAAAACTATGTTTCATGCACAAAAATCTTGGCCCTTATAATTATTTCTTTAATGAAACTCTTCCCACACCTTACTATAGTAAAATGTCGCCATTCAGCCTATATCCACAGGTTAAGATTCTGCATCTGCAAATAATAAAGTTGAACCTCAAGCACAAATTTTAACAAGAGAAAAGATGGTATTGGGATGAAAACACAGCTGCTATCATCGCCCAAAGCACTATTGCACATGTACAGGTCATAGGAGCACATGTACTCAATCCATAAAGCTGTGAAATTGCCACTGCATGGGGAACACCTATTCAGAGATACAACCAGCAGGATCTGCAAACAGAATGAAGACTCAGAAGATCAAATATTTTAGTTCTGAAAGATACTGCCTCTAAATAATAAACGTTTGAGGATTCATGCTTGCCTTTATTAATGTTTGAAAATTTACATTGATGCTCCACGTGAAGATATTTCCTGAAACCAAATAGTATTAAACCAGTGAAAAATAGAGATTATCCTCCAAATACTATTATCATTTAATACTAATTTTTTATGAACTGGTATACTGCAAGATGAATCCACAAAGATGTTTTTGACTCAGCATTGCAACACCTTCTTCTGGTAGAGCAATTACAGGTGAATGCAGAAGTGTCTCCCCCAGCCTTTGATGCTGAACATTTTCTGCGTGCACTGATGCCAAGTAACATACAGTTCAGCCAATTTACTGCCTTCATATTTCGTATTTTTTTCAGAAGAGCTGATCACAGGAGAAATAAAATCGTTTAAATGCTGTTATCATTCACCCACAAACATTGCTCAGTAGTATTTTAGAAGCATTAAATTCCAAGTTAATACCAATATAGACATGCTTTAATAATTTGAATATTCAATACTAATTCAATTACTGCCAACAGCTTAAACCAGCAGAAATACAAATAAGATTTGTTCTCATTTTGGATTAGTTTAAAGGCACTTTGACCTCTATGCTATTATCATAGAAACATTATCATAGAAACAATGTTTCTGTTACAAAAGAGAATCCATGTGGAAATGTGCAAATGCTAATCAGTTCTAACATGAAGAGGTGATAATTAAATTTGATCTTCACTTTCTTTTTATATTCTTCCCAAGACATAAAAAGAACACAGGCAGAGAGTGGTCTTGATATGCTTTACTGAACAGTCACAGAATGTGCTAATTACCTAGCAAATTCAGTTTCCAGAGTTGTTCTTGTCATGTACAGTCTTTATTTGAATACTGTCTTGACTTGTTCAGTGATGCCTTTTGTTTTCATTAACTAGAAAAGATCCTGAAACCAAAATTTTAGTATATTTTTTTAAAATATGGAGTAAAAAATTCCATATTGTGTATTTTAAAGTAATACAAGTAAAGCTACATCCTAGCAAATTTAAGACTTGGACCTTTATCCAAAAGATTACAAGTAACATGTAAAGCAGGAGCCTAAACCTTAACACTAAAATTTTATTGTGTGTGTTAGGAATTGATATAACCATTAATAACACGTAGTGAATTACTTTCATATAAAGCAGGAACCTAAACCTTAACACTAAAATTTTACTATGTGTTAAGAATTGACATAACCATTAATAACACATAGTGAATTATTTCCATATACATTCTGCTGACATTTTACTGAGATTAAATCAGTATTCTCAGGTTGAATTAAGAGTTATTTTTTTAAATTAGACAAATTATTATTCAGTGTGTAAAGCAAAAGCAGTCAATAGATATCTGTCTGCCAGAATATCATATTTGTTTTCAGGCAAACAAAAAGATATTTTTATTTTTCTGCATCAGAGTTGGAGGTTTCTTCAGTGCCACAAAATATCTCAGAATGATTGACTCAGGAATAACAGAAATAATTGAGATCATTTAGCCACAAGCTGGCTGAATCTGGCAACTACATTGGTAAATGTCAAAATCTCCAGTTAATACTGACAGTGTTGCAATAATTTCAGTTGTGACACCACACAGGACTTTTTTTAGGTTTATGTTTTTGGTTTTCTGCATCAGTCAATAAGATGACTCCATATCAACAAATCCATAAATCTCAAACTTTTGAAAGAGCTCTAAAGTATTTTGAGAGTTAAAAGTACCTCCAGAGTGCACCACAAAGCAGACAGCTCAGTATTAAAGGGATGATGACACCTTATCGTTCATCTTCAGCCCCTGCATGAGGTGGAGTATGTGTCTCTGTGGATGAAGTTGTGATTTGCAGGAGATATGAAGTCTCTCTCAAACTCTGTCAACAGTAAGGGGAGGCTGAACAGGAAGATGGGGAAAGTTCTCCTGCTGTTATGTTTGCAAAATGGTTTAATCGTGTCAAGGTGTGCTGGGCAGGGTTTGGCTGCATATGGTGGGTTAGGTCAGCTCTTTGGTGCTATCCTGAGCCTGTGTAGAGTGGAGCATCAATCTTCAAGTTCAGAGCTAGGGCTTTGCATCAATAAATGAGATTTTATCAGGTATTAAGGCATTTAAACCAAAAATCTTTCCTACTTTTTCCCATCCAGGACTTCATTACCTGGAAGTCTATCATTCATATCTTTATTTATATTAAAAATAAGTTTCTCTTTCTTGAATAGTGACAGGTTAGTATAAATATTCTAGTGCTGTTATTCATTAGACAGTAAACATTAGTGAAATGAGCAAATGTTGCTTAACAAGCAAGAAACCTGAACAAGGCTGTCTATCTGCATTTCAACCATCCAATTAAAATGTACACATGCCTCACTTTAAACACATAATTTCAGGTACTGTTTCAGTACCTTTCCAGCCATTTAATTCAGATGGAATTTACGATGTAATTTTTTAAACCTGTGTTCTCTTGTTCAACATGTTTACTGCTGTGAAACTGATTTTCACCTTTGGAGAGGACCAGCATGTGTGTTGTGTGTTGACATGAGACATACAAGACAGCCCTGTGAAGGAACTGAAATCTGCATAATGCAGCTCTTCCCGTTGCAAGGTTGGGTGCTGGCATGTAAATTCTAATCTAATCTTGTGTAATTACATTACTCAAGGACTGTAACCAAAACTTTGCCTTCCTAGGAAAGATCTGCCAGACTCAGAAGGAGTTAGAAATATAGCACAGGAATATTATCATGCTACCAATAAATTAATTTGAAAAACTTCTCAGATATGAACTTTCTATAAGCCTTTTTTTTTTTACACTGTTCTAAAGAATTGATTTAATTCATTATTTTTGTAAAATGTGTTCAACTTATCTCTTCTCTATTAAAGTCTTAATATGTCTTCTGTAGAATGGCATAGAATATACTTGAACTCTTAGGACTAATTCAGGTCATTTTTTCACTGCTTTGTATTTATTCCTGCATACTTAAGCTGTATTTTACCTAAATAAGTATGTTTCTGACTATTTTACAAATTGAAGGAAAAGAGTTTAACTAATTTGCTAAACTTAGAGAAGAGGGATATTTTTGCTATTTGCAAGAGAGAGAATCTGCCTCTTTTGCAGTGTATGATGGCAGGTAATTTCTGATCTGGTTTTGCTGCAGTTTGGAACTATTGCTGAAATGAAAGGTACTCCAGGGTACCTTTCATTAATGCTTTATACTTTGCCTTCTTATCTTTTACAGGCTGATCAGTCTCAATACATCACAGTAAGAGAGAATATCTTTGAAATGTTTATGATGAGATTCTATTAAGTTGAAGGATATTGGGAAGAAGAAGAGGATTTAAAAGAGGATGCTTTCCTGTGTTTATTTCCAGCATGCTGAGAAGAGTCTATTCAGAATTAAATGTCCCCACTGTGACTCACTTGAAAACAGTGAAAGCTGAGAAGTGGAAGATTGCAACCGAGTGAAAGTACCTTAAAAACACAAGGCAAACTGTTTATAATTAATGCAAAATCCAATGTTTCTTGATAATAAAATTCAAAGGATATGTTAGAATATTGAAAATACCAAGTCAAGCATTAGCAGGTGGATTTAATTTCATTCCATTGTTTAGTTGCTTAGAGTGGTGTAGTCTTACAGCCAGGAAGCCTGTTACAGAGATGATAGGAATAAAGTGCTCAGCTGGAGGAGTGGGGATTCCTAAGAGATTGGTTGGTTACAAAGTGAGAGAGAATTAATAGCAACTTGTATTTACAATTCCTTATCTGCAGCAGTTTTTCTTCTAAAGTTAAAATTACCCCACAAGCTTCTTTCCCTTGTTGTGAAAATATTTTGTGAGAACCAATCTGCTGCTCTACACAGCCATGGGCTCAGGGGACACCCTTTTCTCCAACAGTTAAGGTGCCATATATCCTGCACTCTTCTGTTGTTCACAGATCATATGTCAAGAGCATACAAGAGCTACTGGGCAAGCCAAGCTGGCTGCATACATAATTAGTTACTCTGCTTAAGTGGCATTTTTAGCCATCTTGTTGCTATCTGATGTTACCATACAACAAGTACAGGAGTAAATAAAAATTACTAATTATCTATAAATTGGGATACATTTATAAATTTTTCTCAGTTTTACTGTGATTATAGAAAGTCAAAGATGGGTAAACTCTACAGTCGTCAATAAACAGACCAGATCCATGTATTGGTGTTTAAGATAAACAGGGAACCTGAATTTTAATGTGATTACGTTAAATATATTGTAGCTCAAGGACTGAGGCAATCTGTGGGGAAGGAAACCAACAGCAATCCAGCAGAACTGCTGCTCAATATTTTTAGGAAAGTGAGAACTTGTGAGTGATATTGAAATGACAAATAGCCTACTAAAAACAATGAGGATAATGTTTTTTCTGAATATAGCATAATGAAATAAAGCCAGAACTGTAGTGTAACTCAATAAAACAGAACTTTTTCCTTGACAGATGATATTACAATAAAGTCAAAATGAATAGACATTATAAAAATCTATGCTATTTTCGGGTAGTGCTTTAATTTGTGAAGTAATGATCATAAAGAAGTCAATCTGGATTGCAGAATGTTGTTGGGACATAGGACTAGCTGAATAATCAACATAAAATGGAGAGCCTGAGACTTTTCTATTGCCTGCATATTACTTCCATCTGTGGACTATAATATAACTTGCTGAAGCATAATCAACTTCTTTACAAAATGTTCAGCAATAAAAGTTCTTGAACACTTATAAAAATGTAAATCCTTATACTATATCAAAATCTCCACTCCATCAGGAAAATATGACCTCTATAAAATAAACATACAACATGAAAAAAAAAATTATTGAGTATAGAGAAATACAGTGAATCCCAGCTGCTAAACTGCTATGTCATCCAAACTCTTCTTACATGAACAGCAATGTAAATTATTCTACTGAAAAATTATGCCAGAATTACACAGTGGTCTGAAAATCCTTTCAGTTTTTAACCAGTTTTTCCTTGCAAATGCTTTTTGACTCCCTTAACTGTTTTTCCTCAGCACGAGAATAACTACTATTCAAGAAGTATCCATACCTAACTCCTGACTAAATGTTGAACTACTCCATCCTAATTTACAGATGAGTCAATTGCCTACCAAATAAACGGGAGGTCCAGAGAGAAAAGTTTGCTATAATTTTCGAACAGTGATTTGCAAATAGTCCAAAATCCGGCCTTATAACGCTTTTTCCCCAGAGCCTGTGACCTGTCATGGCCCAGTTTCCCAGTATTCCCCTCAATATAGTACTCTAGAGCACAGGGCTTTATACTTCAGAGACAAATTCAATGTCCGCCCTATGTTTGCAAATAATCATGTGAACCACTGAAGTTTTTCAGTGATATTTACATGGGCTTGGAATTTCGAATGATGCTGACCTCCAGCTAAAGTATCTGGGAGCAATAGTATGGTGCTTGCTATCTACATGAGGCATCCAACTATAGCAGATAATGTCAGTGAGCTTAGTTCCTTACCCAGCCAATGGAGAAAGGCAAGTGCCTCCAGAGGCACATAGGAACATCCACATTTAGATGCACAAAGATAAATGCTGTGATTATTTACCTGGACCTTGCAGGATCAAACACAGAAGGAGACAACTTGTTTATTTTTTAACATTTATTTTGCACCGGTTTATAAACATGCCCAGCAGAGGGAAGTATCTCTCTGTGTTTTGCACTCCCGACCTCTGACCGAGTAGGGGCAGCCTGAGCTGACACCCCTGAGCTGACATCCAGGGCAGAAGTAGCCCTTGAGCTGATGAAAATAGGTATCGCACCACTGAACTGAAATTATTTAAGAAAGCTGAAAGAGTTTCCTTAGTGTTTCCCCATGCTCTGCAGTGGGGCACTGTGAAAACAGGACATTGCTTATATTATTTGAGGTTCACATGTGCCATATTCAAAATAACACAATGAAAATATTTTCTAGTGGGAGAAAAAAGATTATAAGTCAAATAATAAATCTGATGGCTACATCATGTTTTAAGCAGCTAACCTAAAGAGCTGCATGAGATCAAGAGAAGAAAACTAAAATGCATCTGGCTTGCTGTCCAAGACAGCTTTCTGTCCTGGGTATGAGAGGGAGACAGCTGCTTGATAGGCAGATGTGGGTCTACAAATCAGTGCTGATGACAGGAGGTGAGGGAGACAATCCCTCAGCCTGCTCTCCACAATTCCAGGAGGATCAGAGCAATGACAAATTTCAGCAAGTGAGATAAAGGAGAGCACTGCAATAGTACTGCAGATACAAGGAACATATCACACTGCAAGTTTGTCATGCCAGCACTTGTAGGGCCTTAAGAAAGAGGTATGTTGATTTCAGTGGAAAATTTTCTCTACCTCTTCTAGCTTCCCCCCTCACCAAAAAAAGTCTAAAATTAAAACAGCCAACAGCCCCAACACCAAACACACCAAAAAAAAAAACCATGGAAAAAACTCTCCTGGTTTAGATTTAGGAGGAACTCAGAAGGGAAGGTACTGCTTACTGGACAGTTAAGTTTTGTTCCTGATGCAGCTTAGCAGGAAACCTGCTGTGAAGGATGAACTATGCTTTCTCTGGCTTACTTCTAGTGTTGCATATGATTTAGACTAGAAAAAATCTGAATGGCTGGAGTTTACAGAGGAATATTCCTTGTTTCCATTCATACAGAAATATCCTATGATTGGAAGTCAGCTGCCCAAAACAGATCCTAAACACTGAGTGAATGGTGAAGAATTACAGATTTTTCCTGCATTTTGACTGATCATAAATTCCTCCTTTTTTCTGATCTTGGTGACAAAACAAAGGGCAGTATTATAGAGCCACATTTACTACCCATAGTCAATCTTTTCTTCAAAATGTTTATTTCTAATAAAAATTCCTACACATTATATGGATTCTGCACTGGTGACCTTTTCTTATCGCCATGTAATAGCAACACTATCTTTCTGTTAGTCACACACTTCCTTGCTTCAAAGGAATGGAGAGGATTTTTGCACTTAACTTGAAGGGGGTGGTATTTTAAAATCCTGCGCCCGTATGAACAATTAATTAATGGCTCTTAGGATATGGCCAAGTTATGAACCGTGTTTTTTGAGCCTCAGTTCTTCAAAAGAGACCAGCAGCAAACCGAGGCTTAAATTGTCACTCACCAGATAGATAATGACACTTTTTCAAGACTCTGTCATTTGATCACTGGTCCCTGTGTTAGTTCTGTTAAGTACTTCTTTGGCCAAGTGTCAGGTTTAGCAAACACTGTGTAATTTGAATCTTCCAAGTAGATTGTACAGGAATGCACACCAACTTATCAGTGCTGGGGAGAAACAAGGAGGAAAAAACCTTGACAGTGTTGGATTTCAGGCATGTATTACTATCACCAACACTGTCTTTGTTCTGTGGATGAAGGGTGTTTACACAGACTGTACCTGAAAACCAGGTTTCGATGGTTTATCACAGCTAGATCTCACTGTTCCATTTCTTTTGACTGAATGTGTGCTTTTCCGTCTGAAGAGCTGGATTCCAGAAATTTCAAATGTTTTGCTGCACCTCTATTTACGGAGACTTTTACTAGATCTCAAAGGAGTTCATGTCTCAGGGAAAAGGATCATCAGAGAAGATGAGATCCAAAGATAGGGGATTAATAGGAAGAGCTTCTAAAGGTGTCCTATTTGTGTTTCAGACAGAAATCAGAGTATCTACCTTGGAGTAACTCAGCTCTTCTGTTTGTGATTTAAACAAAACCTTTTCACAAAGCTACACCGAAGGTGGCATAAACAGACTAGACCTACAGTATCTGGCAAAATTTGTTTGTGTATCTGCCTAAGAGGAAGTATTAAACAGCCATAATTCAGGCTGTTAATCACAGGACAGCATAGATGACTTAAAAGTTAGGAATAATTTGCAGCAAGGGCCACTGATAACTTATTTGCATCTGTACAGTCATGATCCAAAATTTTACTGCCAGTGCAAACCGGAACATTACACAACATGATCTCTCCCTGCTGTGCTCCTGCGCAGCATAAGCTTTGTCACAGACAATGATTTTAATCATCTTACCAGAGATTTGGAATAACCTGCCCTTAAGAAATCTCACTCTTAGGGAGAGACAGGCATCACCTCTGCATGGTTTGATTATTTTTCCCTACCAAATTCATACAGCAATATAGAGCAGATTTCTCCGATGCCTGTAACAAAAACATACTTTGCAATTGAAAAATTTTATTTCAAAATTTGCCTAAAGCTCTAATCCCAGATGCAAATCTTCCATTCATATTTTGAGATTCTACTAAATATATTCTCTGTTTCCTGGAATATTTTCAGTAAAGCTAAATACAGTGTTGACCATAGTTTTTGGCTTTTCTCATCCCATGCCAAACACAAAGCCATAAATTTGCAGCTGGCTGCTACAGAGGTGAAATGTCAGAAATTTTCTTCATGAGAAGCAGTGTGACAGAGTGCAGCTGGTGTGTGTGATCACCAGCAAGCCTAACTTCACACAAGTGGCCTTATCAAAACTTAAGAGACACAACTTTCACCTGAAGCAAATCTTTTGCTTGGAAAAAGATTATTGATTCTGAAGACACAGTATCAAACACAGTATTATTTTCACTTGAATTCTTCTTTAAAAATTGCCTCACTCACAGACTCTCTGATTAAATATATCCCCAAAAGATTTTTCCTCTATTTTTTAAGTGCTGTTACTGTTCCTGAGATTCATAGGTTTGTCTTTCAGTGAGCTAACTTGGAGAAGAATATTGTCCAAAAGTTGCATTTCAGTTTGAACTGGAAGTAGTCAAGCTGCTCTTCTGGGGAAGTAGTGAGTCTTTTGTGTGCAGGAAGAAAGAGGAGGCTTAGTTGGTCTGCAGCCCTAGGCACTGTGTTACCCAGGACACAGATTTCACAGCAAAAGAAGACAGCAGCCTAATCAGGTCCTGGAAGCTGAATCTGACACCAGTATCACCAGGAGAAAGCACTGTGTCACATTCCCTACTGCAGTTCTTAGATACTGCTGTAAGATGGGATAACTTGGTGTTTCCTGCATCTTACACATTCTGAGCAGAAAAAAATTTAACAGAAGAGTGCAGGAAGCCTTATTTCAGAGGTCTTCCAGGGTCTGGGAATCAGTCCAGGTACGTACACCTTGAAATCTGCCCTTCCACATTATATAAGAAAAGTAAGATATTTTTTTCCCATTAGACTTCTGTCAGTAATCCAGAAGTTTTCAACTAAGTGTATCTGTGCTATAAATAACTGCTCATCTATGAAAGAGAAGATAAACTCAGTGCTTTGCTTCTGTTGTAAGGTGTCTCCATGTAACTTCCTTTCATCTGTGTTTGTGTCAGAAGGGGACAAAGGGTTTTGCAGACCTATATTTAGTTCTACCTTTAAAAACAGTGTCCTGGAGATGAGATCATATGGTTTGGCTAGGCCTTTGGAAGCAGATACAGGATTTTTCTCCAGTTACCCTGGAATACTTGTGTCAGTGACAGGTATTGACAGCCAGCAGTATGGAGGAGGTTCATCCTAAACTGGAGTTTTTGCCATTTCTCTGTCATGTAACACTCCTCTCTTTCGTACATGCATATTCATTGCTAGCCAATTCTCCAGCTCTTTTTTAATCCTAGACCTTAAGAATAAAGCCCTGCTAAGTTTGGAAATGTCAGACTGCATTAGCTCCTTTTTACGTCTGAAGATGGAAACCATGCTGTTGCTACAAGAAGCTGTCCCCACATTCCCATTGTGGGGATGTCCCCACATCCTTTCTTTCTGATAAAATTAATGATGATGCCGCCATGTAATGAACAGGACCAGATCACTGATCTGGTGAAAAGTAACCCAGAGAGGGAAGAAAACTTTAAAATATTCAGTGACTAAGTCCAAGTATGACATGGGGTTAGAAGTAAGATCACAATTTTATCACCAAGATTATCAAGTTATTGCTAAATATCTGGATGCAACAATGCTCTTTAATCGTGTGTGGATTCCCTGTACTGTTTTGCCATCAGGACTTGTAGCAAACCATGGCCTTTTTCAAAAGCACCTTGTTTAATTAAGTATGGCACTACCAGTTCTCTGAAAACGCTGAGGTGAGACCTGTTTGTACCACTGCAAGGTGCAGTTGGCTTTGAATCAGCTCAGCGTAATAACACGTATTGAATTGCCACAAAAAGCCACTTACAGAATTTAATGCTTTTCCTTTCACCTAAATTCACCTTTTTTTTTTTAAGGTAGAATTTTAAAAATATGGGCATGGCAAATATTTAATTGTAAAATGATCTAAACTGTAAAGTAAATGCTTTATAGAACTTTATGTGTCATTTATATTAATGTCTTGCCAAGGTGCCAAGTTTTTATTTTGGTTTTAGCCTACATTTAATTCACAATACACACTGCATTACACTAGATATGTGACTTCTTTTGTAATTATTCATCCTTTGCATACACAGTAGTGTCCAAGCTATTTATTGTTTTAGAGCTATAACCAAACTGAGTTGCTCTTTGATTATTGATGTTTCTAGTGGAATTATTCACTCACCATATGAAATTGACCAGAATGTTCAATATTTGACAGAAAATAGGTGACATCCTATATCACTGCTGTAGCTGTCAAGCACTTCCATAACCTTTCATGTAATCCGTTCTATTTTGAGGCAACCCACCATGTAATCCATTCTATTTAAGGGCAAAAGCTTCTAGGAGAAAAGGACACTAGTTGTAAGCTTTCCCAGTTTTCTATAGTCAATTTTCCATACATTTAAATTCCTTTTTTTTCTGTTAAAGCATATACCATTTTTTTTAAATGTTATTGTTTCCTTCAAAAGAAGACTATAATATCTAAGGCATCCTGCATTCCTCAGATTTATCAGATGCAGAGGAATAGGGAAAGGCTTATTTCCTTTATGACCATCGGATTTGCAGACTGAAACAGGCCTTGACATGACCCATTGTTACTCTCCTAATGCCATATTCAAGTGCAATGTAAAGCCTGTTTGATCCCTGGTTAAACCCAGTCTTGAAAGGTTTGTTCCTCTGCAATCAAGAGTTGTTTCATTTGTTGTTCCTTTCCACTTGATGTTTTATGTTTTGGAAATGTGAGAGCACTTTAGATTGGGATCTGAGGCTGGGTTTATGCTTTTGTGATGGAAGCAACCCATTCCATCTGATTTGTATAACTAACAATTGCTCTTGAGATGCTGCCCTACCCTACACTACCAATATCCACCCTTAGGGTGCTATTTCCTCACTAGTCCATAAATATAATCAATATTTTTTCAGAGGTTTCAAGGCATTCTCATCAATTTGGCAAAGCAATAATGTCTAAAGATGTGTTAAATCAGATAGTAAACTTTGGATTATAACAAAATAGCACATAAAGCACATAAGATCAGAGGCAGAGATATTTGGGTACATAAATTTACATTGACCTCATGGAAATTCAGGTATAAAGCCTAAATATAGTAGATAATTAGGTTTAAAAAAATTAAATTGTTCATGGTACACTGAAATATGACCCTTTTTCTAGGATATATGAGCAGCAACACTCTCCCCCATCCTCTTTCCACAAGAGATTTTTCTTGTTGTATGTCCTCTTTCTTCTACTTCCTTGTTCACTCTTCAGCAATGCCTGCCTCAGATGCAACTCAAATTGCAAATGTCTGTTATATTTGAAATTTGATTTTGTCTTTAAATCTCTGAAAATCTCTGATTTCTCCAAGATTTCTCCATGTCTTACTTCTTTTATCTCTTCCAAAATAATTCCTCACCTGGCCTCATTGCACTCCTTCACCTTTCTTTCTTCCCTCCTGCCTCCACTTTACCCTTCATATGAGTATCTCTTTCCATCAGAGAGATAGAATTTGGTGTTGTCTGCAAAGCTGAGCAGAGACAGAAGCCTGTTCTGCCCACACTCTCAGTTGACTGAGTAAAATCCAGTTCCTGACAGCTATATATCATGTTCATTCATCCCTGAGCCTGCACAAGTATCCTCAGCAGCTCTGTAAAGTTCACTAGCTGAGAACAGCTGTGGCCATCTCAAAGCTTCAGGTAGGGGAGGGAAAATAAAATTTTCCGTCCTTAAGTATAAAAGGCTGGGGCTGTCAATGGAAAGGAAGAATTATGGAGAAGAGGAAAGAGGATTTGCAGAAAGATGTGAGATAGACTGGGGGAAGTTGAGTTTTCTGCTTCCTGGAAGGGTAAAGAATATGGTAACAACAGTGGCTGAGAGAGCCCACTCCTCACTGAATAATATCTGTTGCACGGGTACCAAGTTGCCTGTGTGACATGTTAGAGCTGCACTTTAAGCAGAATCCAGCCCAAATCCCCAGGGCTCTGACAGTTCAGGATAGTCTGGAAACAGATGGAAAATACATCACCTAAACCAATCCATTGTCTCAAATGGCTTGCTTACCATGCTTTGCCTTGATCTTTCTGCTTGTTACTGTGGATATCAGTATCAAAACTCATCCATCCAGCACAGAGGACAAGTGGTAGAATTCATGTCTGCCCACACCACAGCATTCAAACTCCACAGTTAAACCTGAGAGCAGTCAGGTCTGAGAGTTATAACACAGCAGCAGAAGCAGTAAAATGTTGGATTTTCATCTTGCAAAGACACTTCAAAAATGCAAAGCAAACTGCAGTTTATGTGCTACGATGACAGGAGAGCAATTAGCACATGCTCAAGCTGTGTCTTTGCCATAACCTGGTATGAGTCCTATGCTGAGACATGATTCTGCAGCTGAGCAGCAGTAGCTGCAGCAGACAATTAAATCAGTGCTGGCAGCAGCATATTCCCTCTTTTGTCATTGCTGCCTCTTTAACAAACCTAACACACTGCCTACCTGAGTAGGGGAAAGGAACTCATTTATTCCTGGTGTAAGCTGCCCCAACTCCGTCAGTTCCAGAGTTATTTCTGACCCTTCAACAGTACAGAAAGTGTGTCATGAAAGTCATGTTCAAATTTTGGCTCATAGATTTTTGTCACAGTATCACTGTTCTCACTTAATCTTAAAGGAAGTTGGTACATGTAGTGCAGGCTTTTTTTAAAGTAAATGAAATAAATCAATTTAAAGTCAGAGACATTTCACAGAAGTTTCACTGAAGGAAGGTATGCATTTCGTGGTATACCTGATTCAAAACATCAGAAAAAAAATAAACAACAAATTTCAGCTAATGACATTGCTGTGAGATAAAATATAACTTATTTTACATGAGTTAGTGTTTTTTGAAGTAATACATTAACTCCCCTTGTTAATTGTTAGATTTTATGATCTCCATTTCATTTGGCTGAATAAAATATACTATCTTTTATCTCTAGATTTTAAAGCCCTAAAACTTTCTTGGTGAAAAGCAATGAAAAACTCAAACTAACAAGTTGGATTTCTGGTTTCCCAGTCTGATCTCTTCAGCCACATTCAGCCAAGAATTCAGCCTCCTGGAGGTACTCCCACAACATGCCAGGGGAAATCAAAGGGACTTAGGGCCACTAAGTGAAGCATTTCAGAATCTGATGTGTAACTGGTGACTCCCATAACACCACTCCCATAACACCACCAGTTTCTTTCATATGTTGTTATTAAGCAGGTGTTTCTGAAGAAGGACCAACAGTTTGTTTTTCTTACAGTTCATCCTGCTTCTGTGCCAGATGCTCAGGAATGCCATAAAATATATTCTCAGGCATGCACCTTTGTGGAATGTCACAGGATTCAAAAGCAGAAAAAGTCTCACAGGAAAAAAAAACATTTCCTATTAATCTGCACATTTCTGTGTGATTTGTAACACTAATTGATTTGTATTATATAGATGTCAGCAGTACACCTCTGCATGTCTGCTTCTCGGGAAAACTTTTCCAGAAGTCACTTCTCTGGTCACCTGGTTGTTCTATTTGTTTTCTAAATGACTATTTGCATTTGAGCAGCCTTATATAGTCAGTCTATTGGGAGGGTTTCACAAGGTGAAAAGCCCACTAGAATGATACCATTGAGGATATATATTTTCCAAAAAGCATGTGGCATTGCTCTGTTCCTTTTGAATGAGTTAGAAACTGACTCATTTAGGGATATCATGGAGGGATGGATAAGCAATTAGTTTAAACTGGGTTAATTACTTAATTGTAAAGCTGGAGGCAAAATGATGGTTAAAAGTTGTTTTTTCAAATAAAGAAATGTTTTTCTGGCTTTCACTTCAACTTTATAATCCTCAAATAATGCATAAATCCTCATACCTCACAAACAAAACCATTAATATTAGCAAATAATTTCAATGTCTTTAGGCCGCATTCCACTCCTGGCGCGGCAAGATTGCAAAAGCTCAATGCACCCTTCCTTTCCTTCAGCAATAAGCATGTTCACTTACTTCCCTGCATCTAAAAGACTGACATGGAGGCTTATCTGGCCCCACTGTTCTGCAACCAAACCATATTTTCAGCCTCTTCCACTCCATCTGTGGAAATTCTCCATCTGGAACCTGCTTTTGGTGGATTCCACTTCTGTCCCAAGAACTTGATTGAATGTTGGATATGGCTAGTGAAATAATGAGCCATCTATCTCCTACCTACCAAGCCTATTTCTGACCTGCTTTTCTTTCCTCATTCGTGTCTTGACCCCAGAACTAGTAAGTTTTTTATACACTCTGCCTGTAGGTAGGGAGGCTCGTATGGGCATTCATGGCCACTCACAACGAATTCCTTCCAGCTCAGTGTGTTCAGACATTAAGTTCCCAGACAAGAATTTCCTGAGACGCTGCTGTCTGGATTTTCATCTCTTGTTTCTCATGAGGGTATCGGCATCATCGTTCCTAACCTCAGTCATGTAACAATAGCACGTATATAATGTATTATACTGCAAGATGGCTCTGTGGGGTTGTTTTTTGACCTATGTTTTTAGGAAAAAAAAGCAGGCTGTAATAGATAAAGGTCAGCATAAGCCCTAGACAGCTCTCAAAGCCCTCTCCTCTCAAGGGTTAGGCTGTGGTGTACAAAAAAAAGGGAAACTCAGTTTGACAGTTCTGCAAGAAGTATGCAGAAACAAACACAAGGAGTCCTATGTTACTCAAAGCTTCTTTGTAACATAAGAGGTACTTTTAACGTGACATGACTCAATATAAGGACAGGCAATTTAAACACTTTTGCTTTACATATTTCCATGATAGTTTTGGAAAGCTACAAAGTGCTATATTACTCTGAAACAGAAATATCTTCATATCTGCAGGGAGTGAATCAAATTAACTACAGCTTAGCAACATCTGAGTTTTGGAAAGCCATAGCATAAAAAATTTCCACATCATATGCTGATGTAGTATTTTATAACATTTCATTCTTCTATCTAGTCCTGCATTCTAATGAATACTACAAAGCAAGTGATATTTTTAGGAGTCAGCGCATGGCTTCTCCAGTGACACATTTACCCCCTCATTTAGATGGTATTTCAGTATATTTTTTTCTCCTTCCTGTCATTTCAGGTCAGACAGCTCAGTCAGTCAGCCTGAGGTTCTGGACACATCCACTGTTCACACTCACATTAGCTCCATTGGGCTTGTGCAGTGGGAGCTACACTTTCTGGAAGCCACACAGGGATGCTCTGCCCACAGTGAGAATCAGTTGAGATAACACCCAAGTGTGTTATAAAAATCCTTTAACCAAAAGCCTGGTAAATGTAACACAGCACATCCCAACAGCATCAACTTTGCAAGTGCTGCTTGTACAGGCCACAGGAGAGCGCAGTGGCATTTGGGAGATGGACGATGTCGGATAGAAATATGGGAATATCAGTACTGAAGGAACAGAAAAAAATCCTCCTATAGGTCTGGAGCAGAGTTTCCTGTACTACCTTATAGTAATATTTCTTGCCAGTGAAGCTGTGGACATGTCCTTACCTTTTCTGTGACTGCCTCTCTCCACACTTGTGACTGATGAGCTGTATCTGAGCACAGCTTCTAAAATGAAAGTAAGAGGGGAACTCAATGTCATTAATTTCCATCTCTCTGTTATGAGCAAATTTCTATTTGGGAACAGAACAGTGTAAAACATCTGATCTAATTCTCATGGTATTAGGAAGGAAGATGTTTACCTTTGCATGGAAGTCTCTATACAAAGAGACAAAGGCAAAGCCCTGTGAAAGCACCAAGGCCAAAGCAGAGGAAGACAAATATCTGATGGGTCTTAGAACTATGGCTTTATTCTGAGTCTACACACATACATTCTCCTACCACATATAAGGAAATTTGAAGCTCAAAAAGTACACTAACCTGGGGCAAAAAATACTGCATATAACCCTGAAAGAATCTGACATGTATTCCCCATTAAAAAAACAAAATACAACAACTTTGTATAGTTTAAGGGCCCAAAGTAAAGAAAACTTTATTTATAAAATAATATCGGTCCTTAAATGAAAAACACAGTAATTTTCACTGTAAGTTCCATAGCCTCTTCCTCTATCCCTAACATGTGGGATACCTTGTGCTCTGAACATGCATTTTAAGATGAAATAAACTGCCCTCTGGAGATCTTTAGTTCAGTCCCAAAGAACTAAAGAAGAGGTATTCTACTTTGACCAGATACCTAACTTTAAGAGGTTGGGGTAAATTAATAAACTCCACTCTAAGTGTACACAAATTCTAAAAAGGTGCAGAATTTTAAAACTCTTAATCTATCTTTGTTTATAGTTCTGTACTTTGTTCTATGTTCCTTGAATTCCACACTCTTATCTCTAAGACATCATTATTTTCATTCATACTTACTGAGACATGGAGAATTTGTTTGCTGTGCATGAGGTAATCCTCTAAAACTAGAAAAAAATTGAAAACATTTTCAACATACTGTACTGTTATAGCACAAAAGACTCCACATAATTTCTAAGAATTGGAACTAATAGCTGCATTGTTTGGAGAAGGCCCTGGTGAACAACAGGGGCAACTTGCTTTGTTGCCTGTCTCGTGAATTTCATAGTAACTCTTGTCTGGACTGTGTAAGCACTCCAGTGAGTAGCTGGCAGAACAGTAACAATCAACAGCAATGCCCCGTTCAGTGAATCAAGCTTGGGCTGTGTGGGGAGCTGAATCACAATTCTACTGTTTTCTCCTCAGTAGAAAAACAGGCTAGCAGTTGATAGATTTGGCATAACTCCACATCCATATGGAGGAGGGCAGGAAGTGTCACTCTGCTTCCTCCAGATGCCCAGCATAAGGTGCATATGGATCAGGAGTCCAAGCTCCAAGTGCTTTGGGTATGTACTGCTGCTCAGATTAGAGCCTTCATACAACAGGTAGAGGGGATTGCCTCTGGCAGTTACATTTGATTAAATACAACATTTTTAGCTTATCTGCTTAAATATTATCTTCAAAATAAACTCTGTGTTAAGAAAACCCTGTTTAGACACAGACATGCATAATTATTTGCTTCTAATACATGTAAATGCTTGTTTGCAAGAACAACCACAGATTTTTGTCACGCAGATTCATTTCAGAGCTTAATAAAGTTTAAACCCTTCATATATTCTGAGTTGACTGTTCAGATTTTAGGTAATGGATTTTTTCACTCTGGTTGCCAGTGTTTCCTATGTGAAAAGGACACTTTCTATCCTGGGGACAAGGGATGACTAAGCAAAACCTACTGCTGCATTACATGCACAATGAATATGGAGATTTGGTAAGATTTGGTAGCATGTCAACTTGACAGCTAGAGTATGTGGCTCAGCTGTTGTGGAGCTACCCATATTTACTAAAACCAGAAGGTGGCAACAAAGACTGTCTGACATTTGCAGTAGAAAGCCCTGAAAACACACGGTTGGAAAGCTTTATTTTTGCTAACAGATATTAATATAATGTAAGCATGGGAAGTCACTTTCTCTGAACTAGTCTTAGGAACTTGGGGTAGTCAGACTTCTGGTAATCTCCTGAGATAGGATCTAAAGTATTATGACTCCCTCAACCCAGATAAATTATGTTTTAAGAATCATTGCAAATTAATCAATTTGTCTGGGATTAGTAAATATATAATACTATCATAATATCAACAAGTGTATTTGTTATCTGTAAGAGTTTAGTTAGCCATCTTGACAAATATAGCAATATATACATTATCTGTGCACAGGGTTTAAATGGCACTGTCCATCTTGGCTATCAGTCATCTAATCTAGGTTTTATCCCTCCTCACCTGTATTTTCTTTTTTGTCAGACTCCTGGACACAACAGAAGGGCAAAGTGCCTTCTCAGTAGTAGTACCTAGTCAAACTAACCTTGATTATGACAGGCTGCACTAGAAGTAAACTGAACGAGTTGATAACTTAATTCATCTATGATCATCCTGAAGCACCATTCACCACATTACGCCTTCTCTGAAAATCAAATAATTGATTCTGCCCTGAGTTCTATCTCATATCTCCATGCTATATCTGCTGCCTCATCTGCTATCTCTTAATTTTTCAGATTTTACCTACATCACTTCATAAACTTAAATGAAAGTTTTGTGGGGTATAAAGTGTATGAAACATATTTTTTTACAATTTCCAGATGTATTTTATTTTCTTTTTAGGAAATGTTACTAACTAGAGAAATTATAAACTGAATACAATTTCTACACTGTGTTTTTGCCTCTATTTTTTGTGGCTTTTGAAGACTGCAGAAAACCTGAGCAAAAATTATTGACAAAAATTCTGAAGCTGGCTGCCCACATGCTTCTTTATCTAAATTCATCATTTTACTTTCAGTTATTCTCTATACTGCTATACTAACCTTCTATCTATAATATTAGCAATATTTAGATATTTTGAGTCACTTATCATATCTTACTCTTAGTCATTCCTTAGTCAAACTATTCAAATTTCTCCTGGTGTTCCACCATAAAGTGATTATCTCTTTCAATCAGTTTTATATTTTTCTTCCGACCAGCTGCTCAATATCTTTCTTGCAGTGTTGTGTTCAGAACTGAGCCTCTCAGTTCTAGGATTTTGAGGTATTAACTGCATGGTTACTTGGGGCAGTGTACTATGCCTGCTCTGTCTTACGTGCATCCATGTTAAGAGCTGAAACATAAGGATTAGGGAGCTGCAGCCTGTCGAGGAGGAAGCAAAGAGCCATCCACATTCCATTCTTCAGCGAGCACACAGAGAAATCTCGTTTGGGCAAGTACCTGCTTACCCTGCATTAGGAACCACACTTGCATGTCAGTTATTAAGGATATCATCAGATAATATATATGGTAAAGTGTGCTTTTTGCAATTATTTCAGAACAAGCATGAAATGATGAGGTAGTGAAACATAATATTGGCCATGAAGTAATTATTTGGAAACTTTCCAAGAAAAAATGAAGTAGGGGCATTGTCAATTTTACTGCTAAAAGTCTGAGTTTGGTGACACAATCTAAAAAAACATTCAGTTCAGCCAGTTCAGCTCTTTTATAACAGGTCTTCTTTGGAATTACAGCTTTCTCCAACTCTTTTGTACTTTCCTGAAATGACTGGTCAATAAAAATGCAACCCACTGACCTTACTGGATACTTTTTGAATTCTCCTTAGATTTCACTAAGAAATAAGAGATGACTCACTAAAAGCATAGAAGTAGCATCAGCAAAGGAAAAATATTTTCCTCATCTGCAGAACTAAAGCATAATATCTGAAAGAATATTTATTCTCTGCATACGTCTCTGATAGCAGATACCAGTGTGTGACTACCAAAGATTAACGGTGGGCTTAAATACCGGTTCACTTATGATGGCCACTATCAGAGGAAAAGTATCAACTGAGTTAATGCAGAGGATTGACCTTGGCTGGCTGCCAGGCACCCACCAAGCTGCACTATCATCTCCTTTCCATCAATAGAATGGGGTAGAAAATAAGATTTAAAACTTGTAGGTGGAGATAAGAACAGGAAGATTAGAGAGAAATTACTGTCACAGGCAAAACAGACTCAGTTCAGGGAAAATAATTCAATTTAATGACAATTAATGACAAGTTGATAGTGAGAAATATGAACAAACATATAAAAACACTTCTCCCCACCCCTCCCATCTTCCAGACTCCACTTCACTCCCAACTTGTCTACCTCTCCATCCCAGCAGCACAGAGGGACAGGGAATGGGGACTGCAGTCAGTTCATCACATGCTGTCTCTGATGCTCCTTTCTCCTCACACTGTTCCCTGCTCCAACAGGGTGTCCCACACACTGGAAAGAGTCCTTTGTGGACTCCAGCGTGGGTCTGTCCCATGGGCTACACTTCTTCCCAAGCTGTTCCAGCATGGGTCCCTTCCAGAGTGGAAGAATCCTCAGGAACAGTCTGCTCCAGCATGGGCTCTCCATGGGGTCACAGGTCCAGCAAACCAGCTCCAGCATGGGCTCCTCTCTCTGCAGTGACGCAGAGCCTCCTCCAGCAAAACCTTCCCAGTGGGTCACAGCCTCCTCTGGGGCATCCACCTGCTCTGGTTGCAGGAGCACAGCTGCCTCACCATGGTCTGCAACATGGGAGCACTGGAAGCACCTTCTTCTCCTTTTTCTGCACTGACCTTGGTGTCTGCAGGGCTGTTCCTCGCCCATTTTCTCACTTCTCTCTACAGCTGCTGTTTTGCTGCTGTTCTTACCCCTGAAATGTATTCTCACAGAAGCACTCCCCTTGTCACTGGTGGGCTGGGCCTTGGCCAGTGGTGGGTCTGTCCTGGAGCTTGTGGGAGCTGGCTCTGTCTGACACGGGGGAGCTGCTGATGTCTTCTCACTGCAGCCATGCCTGCAGCCCCCCTTCCTACTGCTAAAATCTTGCCCTGTAAACCCAATACAGTTTCTAGAACTTCTTTCCCTGAAAATGCCGTGATGGATTTTAGTAACAAGTCAAATGTGTGAGAGGCAGGAGACAGAGATACACACAGGGAGACATTCTGTTATTTCTCTGAGCTTCATCAACAGAAACAGGCATCTAGTCTAAACTACTCTGGAAGTTAACCTGTGCAGTTAGCAGAGACTTATTTATCTATAGAGCCATTTATCCTCTCTTAAGGTAAACACCTTAGATCAGGAGGACAGCTCTTTGCAGCTGGTCTATCTCTCTGTTGACTTTTGGACAATTGGTTTGGACTAAGAACTTGACCTCTAGACAAACAAACTTAAGTCATTTGAATACCATCTGTACATATTTGAGTATTTTGAGTATTTTTATTTTTAGTGGAATAAAGGTAGAAAATATCCCTACTTCTAGCATAAAGAACAGAAACAGAGCAAAGACAGAGGTCCTCAAATTGTTGATAAGGGAGTAATATCACCACATACACAATTTTTCAGAATGACAGAATCGCTTTTTTGGGGTTGATTAACCCATTTAAGTAGATTAACTTTATTAATATTATTGAAACAAGTAGGAGCTACAGCTGTGTGATAGAAATTTGTACTGCTGGGATCTGTGCAACAAAAATTTGAGATCAGAATAAACAAACTGAGGGCTATAAGAAATAAGGAAAGGGAGGGGAAAATAAGCAGGGCAAGAAAGAAAGAAAGAAAGAAAGAAAGAGAAAGAAAGAGAAAGAAAGAAAGAAAGAAAGAAAGAAAGAAAGAAAGAAAGAAAGAAAGAAAGAAAGAAAGAAAGAAAGAAAGAAAGAAAGAAAGAAAGAAAGAAAGAAAGAAAGAAAGAAAGAAAGAAAGACAAGAAGATGACTAAGGAATTAATGATCCCTTCTGAGCATGAAATGTTATAAACTGCTGTATATCATATGCAGAAACATGCCTACCTTTTGTTTTCAGTGGTTATGCTTTGAAACAACAACTTCAGACAATACAAGAGCCTCTTGTTAGAGGATTAATTTTTGTCTGTTGCTTGTTGATGTGATCATTACCTGTATTAAGTAAATTGAGAGCACCCTATTACAAGAAGTACTGAGACAAGAGCCATGGATAGCTGAGAAAGTTTGAAACATGGATCATACAGCACATTAATTACCAGGAGTGAAAGAATCAGATAGAGCCTGATGTGCAAATACTTGATTATAACAAAGCTGTTTACACACATCCACTCACTTTTTTTCTCCAGGCCTTGAAATTCCTCTCCTTCAAATTTGAGCACTCAGAGAGAAAAAAACATTCTTATGTTTTCAGTGATTTCAGGCATGCTTAGATGAACCTTATTTTCATCTGCAAAGCATCTTGGCATTTTCCTGGGTTGTATATAAATGTTGGGGTCTAATTCTGTCTGTCTGAGCAATGATGAATGACTGATACCATCTGGCAGTTTTAGGCCTGTTATGTCAGCAACTTTCCCTGCTGAGATGCACAAAATAATCCATTATTTTTGGAAAGTGCTTTAAATAAAGTCTTAAAATCTATAGTAACATCCAATTAACCTTTGCACTGGGTTGACAAATTCACTGGAATTTGGTGTGATTATGCCCATTATCCTGGACACTTTAATCCTGCAACAAATTTTACAATTCTGCCTTCATGTGCCTTTCAGGAAAGAAGGTTTGAGCAGAGTCATCCATGTGCCAGTCACCTGGCAAATGTGCAGGACATTACCACTGAAGTACAGAGTGCATACAAAGAACAATAGCAAAGGTATTTTTCCAACACCGACAATTTTAGGAGAGATGCTTTTAAACAGAAATTTATAGTTGCTAAAAAGATTTAAGTTGGTAGGATTTTTTCCCCTCTGGCAATCTACCACGACAAGCATTCTTTTGGTTAAAAACTGTCATTCATGTATCACCTTAGTGACTGCATACTTTGGTTAGCAAACATTCAGTAATTCCTTTAAGTTCACATAACAGGAAACTGTATGTACTTGCACATCCTGAGATTGCTTATCTGGAGTTCAGGTGAGGTCATAATGTGGCAGGTTCCATGGGATATTTTCCCCTGACCAAAAGAAGGGGTGTATCTTACTTGATATTGGCTCCAGAGATTAATTTTGTGATTGAAACACCATCATGTTTTTGAACAAAGCAAGCGAAAAACAAGCAAACATTTCTAAGGGCTCATGAAAGATTTTAAAGCCATATCAGAGGCTACACAAGTCAGCTATTTTTTCACATACAAGGTTGAAGAAAATGCATCTTTGGAAGCTAGGGCATCCTTTTGCCCGGGGTGTTTTGGGATTTGAAAGAAGCATGGTAAACACTGGTGGTGTCTTCATTTGTGTGTGAGCTAAAGAAAGTCCAGCCGTGCATTATCAGTCAGTCCTGGACATTATCTGGACATTCCTGGTCCAGATCAGAGGCCTGAACAAAACATATTGTCATGTGCCCAGTTTTGTTAAGATTTCTTCTGGGTTTTATGTTTATACATAATTTACTCATATCTGGATGCTATTCAATTGCAATTAAGTTACATGGTCAAATAAATAAATAAATAAAACCAAAAAGCCTTTAAAAATGTATATAGCCAATTCTAGCATTTAAAAATAATTTTCTTCAGTATTTACGAAATGGAGAAAATTTGTAAACAATCTGGAAAAATGCTAAACTCCAAGAATTAAATCAAGTTTTCCTTAAAAAGTTGCCACAGCATAAAAAATACAAAATCATGATAACATTATGTTCCAGAAATTATTATTAAATTTTAAATTGATCAATAAATTATGTGATGTTTTGAACTGGTACAGTGGTGTAATAAATGCACCTTACATTGCACACTAATGATTTTCATTTCTTCTCAGCAGCTCCCTTCTCCAGACATGCCAGCAAGTTTTTGTTGATGCTGTGTTTTACATGTATTATTTCTACTGCTATAGCAAAAAAATCTCTGGCTATGAAGCTCATCTGTCACCCACCTTTTTAGTGGCCACAGGCTTTGCCACAGGGCAGTTGAATTCTCTATTGCTGGAATGTTTGAGACACTGGGACAGAGGACACTCTGCTCCTTCCTGTCTGTATGCATGGTACAAGAGAAGTGCAATATGGACATACTTGGGCCTATGCTTTCTTAGAGAACAGAACATTTGGTACCTCATGAAAGAGACCATGTGAATTTTATTCTGTTACTTTACTCTGTTGCTCTACCAGAATTTAAAACTGCAGATTGAGGGTAGCCAAAATGGCGTAGATCAGGAAGGAAATTCTATATAATTCTGGTTTTCTCTTTCCCAGTGTGTGTTTACTGTAATTAGCTCAGAACACGGTTCTTAGCTTGAAAGAATAATCCTGTTTACATTCATGTTCTATTCATTGTTGTGTTAGCTCCCACTACTACAAGGTGGCAGCTGTCACTGAGTGGCACCAGGGGTTTTGGATGACCCCTTAAGCCAAAGGTGGCAGAACTTTTCATGTCGCGTGCAATGTCCTCTTCTGGCATGTGTGCCAGATCTGACATATGTGCCACCAGTTTGTCTTCCCTTTGCTCTCAATGCTCTAAAGTTTTGACAGGTTTAAATTATCTAGAAGATCAGAATAAGGATAGCTGAATTAGCTGATGAATGGAGGCAAGGTTTGTGTATCAATTAGGAATATTATACATATGTTCATACAGATTAGTTCCTTCTCTGAAATTCTCTAACTATATAACAAAAGCCAATGATTTTCTTGTTTCAAAGCCTTTCATTTTACAAGTCAACAGCTAAGTTAAAAAAAAAAGGTAATAAATTTCAACGGTGTGAGAGAGAATACCCTAAAGGCCTCATAAACAGGAAAAAGATAATACAAATTTTAAATGTTTTAATAAAAAGCTGTTGAGTAGTAACTGTATTTTTCATTTGGGGGCCTCCTTGGAGCCTTTTTTACTGCTTAGAGTTGCAAGTACAGGGTACAGTTATTCTCAGCCTTCTAATTAATTGCAAAGTGGTTGAGGTCAGAATCTAATTTGGTGCTGCAAAAGTGTCTGGATTGGCACAAGTTCCACTATCATCATCACTTTGTGAATTTGTCTCTCTGTGTCTGATTAACAGGTAATTTAGGCAATCTAAGCCATGGTTTTGATTTGGTTTCTAGAGGTTTCATGTACGTAGGAGGCTGGGCCCTGAGGTTTATGCTATGCTTAAAACTATGGCATTAAGAAATAGATCTTGAGGAGTATCAGCACATGGAAGCTGATAATATTTTTAACCTTAAAGCATGGGCACTCTTGGTCAAATCTAGAATGGAAAGGTGAAAAGGAAGAAAAGGGAAGGGAGAGCAAAAGTGGAATAGCTAAAGAATACAGCCATGCTGAGCTAATTGTCAGATTTGAGAGCAAGCAGAGCCTTTGTCCTACCCTCAAACCCTGCCTAGGGAAGCCTGGCATATAAATGAAACTTTCTCTCTCTCTTCACACCACATCAATGAGGGTTTAAGCCAGGGTCTATAAACCTAAAATTACCTTAAGCCAACAGGTTTGCCATAAATTCCCAGGAATCTGTAGTTTTCTCTCTGTCTCAGTTTCTGTTTTCTACTGTGTCTGCTTGAGGTGGTAGAGAATGTGGGCAGGACCTTTGTGAATATACAGTGGTTTTCTGGGAGTTTCTACCTTTTATGTAAGAGTATTAAATTCAGTTTGCTCAAGCTCCACTACTAATGACCAGTCAGTATGTAAGACACATAGTTAGCACCTTATATATACAGCTCCTTACTGATGTCCCTACAAGTATGGTGCCATATGCCACCCCACATCCCATAGCTCAGTTCACAGCCTATGTATTTGAAAGCTTCTTTTATTTTTTTTTTATTTTTTTTCAAATGTTAAGTATTTAACACAGCCGAGAGAGCTCTATTTAAAACATTATCTAATAAATAGCCGTTTGGGAAGCAAAAAAAACGTTTCTCTAAAATTTAATCTTTACATGAAATGTCTGAAATAGACTTAATCAAGAGTGCTTGCCACTTTCCTCACCTCTGTTTCTGTGTGAAATCATAAACAAATATAAAATTTTACCAAATGTAGCACTTGGATGGACAAAGGAAAATTAGTGCTAATGGATTTCTGGAACCAGGGACATTTTTCTTGCTTTATCCGGGGGTACTGGAAAAGTAATATTTCTTAACTGTCCTTTTTTTTCCCTGAACCACTTCCTTTTATGAAACACTTTCTGAAATATTTTATTTGAGGAAAAATCATGCAAAAATGTGGCAATAAAGAAATTAATGAGAGAGCCCGCTTCAACACATGTCTTCTCATTTATTCTCTCCACTTTAAACGTGCTCTTTCCTTGGTGAGGAATTTTTTCAGGAGATTTATCTGTAAAGGCCAGATACATGAATTATGTGATTAAAACTACTGATAGGTTTTGTTTGTGACTTGTCTGTGATTCTGTGGAATGTAGGTATTTTACTGAATAAGGCTAATTATTACATTTAGGTGCCAGCTCTCTGCAATGAATGCAATGCAAAGTTTTCAATGGCAAACTGTAACTGACGTGTCAGATGATAATAAAAACATTAAAGTATGTTGAAAAATGGAGAAGAAAAGTCTCCTCTTTCTCACTTGACAAGTTCTGAAGCGCGGTTGTGGAAGTCATTCAGGTCTGAGCATCCATGCATGCACACTGAGCTCAAGATTCACAATTAATTCCCATTTCCACCTCCCCCACAGCCTGGCCATCCCTTCTGTTTGTGCATTAGCTGGAAGCCCCCACACTGCCTGGTGCCCCAGGCAGCAGCGGTGGCTCAGTGGCAGGTCATCTGGCTCACCCACAGCCCTGTCTGACACGGTGACTCCAGGGAAGGGGAACGGCTGTTCCATGCTGTCCTGGAGCCAGCAGCTCTGAGGCATTGCTTAGCCCTGTACCCAAAGGATCCCATCAGTTAAGGGCCTCCTGCTCTTCAAAAAGAGCACCCAGCCGCAGCCCCCGGGGGTTACCACGTGTGCAGAATGAATCTGACTGCAAGGCCTTTGTGAGAGATCTGCGCCTTCCTCTGGTCACATCTTGTTTCACAGCAACTCTCTAACTGACCTATTTTATCTTCATTTGCTGCTATGTCTAGTCAAAGGAAGAAATGTGCCTGAAGTGCTGTGTGTTTTCTGACACACAGCCGTGCTTGCCTACTCCTCAGGAGGAAGGAGCTCAGTGTATCATTCACAAGATCTGACTGCTCAGATCTTTGGGAGCCCATAAATGTGTGGAAACACATTAATGCAATCCATACAATGCTAAAGACAATGCCATTTTGGCACACATCTTAAACCAGTTTAGAAACATAAAATACATATTTATTTTAGCTCTTAGCAATTTTAGGCACTTTACATTGACTTAATATGACTACTTTTTTTTTCCAGTAAAAACATATTTTTTCTATGATAGTACAGCTTTTATTGGGAAACAAACCTTAGTGCAGAGAAATGTGTGAATTGCAAAGAAGATGTAATGCAATTTCATTTCCACTCTGAGCAGAGGAAAGTGTTGGGAATTATGCTACACAGGCTGACAGCCAAATGCTCAAAGACAGACCTGAAAATAATGTAGTTACAGCCATCCCCTACACCGCTGAGTTTTTTGTTCAAACTATTCATAGAAATATCAGTAAAAATGTCCCCACAGAAGAACCCTGGGCTTTGTGGAAGATTGGAAACTGGCTAATCATGTTAATTACAGACCACACAGCTTGTCTTAGCTCCCATTCAAAGAAGAGATTTATTAACGAAGCCATCACGTTTCAATAAAGACAGAAAGAAATCCATTTTATGTTTGATGTCCCTCTTGTTGTTTTATGACCAAAGGTCCTTTGGGGCAGGAATTTTTCATCTGGAAAAGTAAAGCTGATTCAAGATAATTTGTCCTTCAGACAGGCATACTCCTTCGGTCCTCTCTTAGGAACTTATCTGAGTTGCTGAGGCAACAAACACTTTGGTTTGCCATAGGTCACGCATACAAACTGAGAATCTCATCCACAGTTGTTTGAAGTTAATAGGATTTCTTTTCTGCTGGATGTTTACTTAGGCCATGTTATAGAGGACATTGAGTCTCCATGAGGGAAATTTATTAGAGCCTGGGGGGACATGACTGTCCTTGCCATTTCTCATTCTGAGAAGTAAGGACACCATCCGGTGACCAGACAAGCGTCCCTCACTCCCAAGCATGTAGTGACAGCACAACATAATAATTCATGGACTCCACTCAAATGAATCAGAGTAATCTCACTAAAGTCAATGAACTTGCATGAGGAGGTAGAACTTTGGTATTTTCCTTCATATGCTTTTATTAGTGCAATACAAGTGTCTGAGATGGGATTCATGTAACATGACTTTGGCCATCTGAAAGTGACAGCCTCTGTGGGGGTAGTGAGCTCACAGAACAGGATATGTCCAGTATCTGCAGAGGTTAATGTTTCCACACTCCCCTTGTAGGCACAGGAGACGTACTTGTGATCAGCAGTGCAATCTGGACAGTGATTCAGCTGAGCAGTCACTACTCCAGGGTGAATTTATGTGTTCTCCTTGGCTTTTCATCTCGTAAATAGAGAAGTTCCTCTTGAGATTAATTTTTATTTTTTTTTAAAAAGCAGGTCATTTAAAAACCAAACTAAACCAAACCAAACTGGGCATACTCTATACACTGTACTTTACAATCAGTTTAACTAGTGGTTTAAAAGGAAACATAACTATGGTTTAGCCTAGACAACTGATTTTTTTAAAAGCTACAATTGGTTAAACTGACTCCTAACCCCAGTATTTGTGGAACTTCTGAAAATGATGCTGAGAAGCATGTAAAACTAAGAAAATTATGTCCTAATGACAACAGCCCAGTGACTCAATGGGGCTGTTCTGTTACCAGCATAATTTCCACTGTCAGCTGTCAACTTGTCAGCTCATGTGAAGCCAAGTCAGTGAAGGCACAGGGCCATACTAAATGCTCTGGCATGAGTCCAGCTGTTGTGCAGGACAGCTGCTGAATTGCCCCACCAAAGCCCAGCATGGCATTTCTAATATTTTCTCACTTTTTAAAGTCTCCATCAAGAGACTTTAAAATCTCCATTGCCTCCCTCTTGTACTCTGCCAGGCTTCTTCCACAGAGCTTTCAGCAGCAGCTGAGGTTAGTGCTGTCAGTCAAGTACAGCATGCATGAGCAGGGATCACCCACGAAAAGCTGGCACCCCTTGGGCATCCAGAAGCCCAGTTACTGGCACACATTTTTTTGTCAGTGATTTATCTTTGGTATTTATCTGGACTCTTTATCATGTAAAACAGAAAAAAAAAATCCATGCACTACAATAGTGAAGCTTTCTTCTCCTCTGCTGCAAACTGTAAAATAATGTAACTGATTCACTACATTGTTACACTGCGATATTTCTGCCACTTCAAACCAGTTTTGGAGATGTGATCTAGAAGAAATAAAGGCAAGAAAATATTTTGGGTTATATTTGACTTAATAAATAAATAAATAAATAACGTAGTAAAGAGTTTATGGGATATATAAACAATATGGTAATATTTCTAATAGCACAGAATTGCCTGGGACGTTACTCACTGACAGCAGTACAGAAATAACCAGCAGGTGAATGTTAGGCATGAGTGTCACACTTGCTCTCAAGGTCATTTTGAGGATTTTTAAATCAGAAAGTGACTTTTAAAGCAAGTACAAAAGCCAATCCTTATATTCAATGCTTGATATCCCTCTCGTGCCAATGCTGTTTAAAAACGCAATGTTCAAACTCTTTCTGTCAGAGTGGTGAAGCTACTGTTGCAAAAGCCAACAGGACTTTGGATTGATAAATTTGACCTGTATTGGAGAGGTTCTCAGTGTCTCTTATTCTAATAAAAAAATCTATTGATTTCAATTTATAATTCATATCAAAGGTCTAACAAAAAACTTCAAAGAAAGATATTTTTGTAGCATAATGGGACCTTAGTAAACTTTTCATAGCTGCCTGTGAAAAGACTGACATTACACCAGTGACGACAAATAAAAACAAAGGAATTAAGACATTCAAGCATCTTAAAATTACTTGAGAAAAGGTTCATCTGCTGAAATACTTTTTTTCATGAAATGTATAAATATTTCTTTTAGTCTTCTGAGTCATCCATAAGATATTTTATAAGTTACCCATAGCTCTTTTGTATGGATCTTTATCAGAGACAGCTTCGCTAAATACTAATAATAGAACACCTTAAACCAAGAAGTTAAATCATAAAATTCCTACTCTATATAGCCAGGTTTCACTTGGATAGTCTGTCTGTTTTGCACTCTTGCTTTCATGCCTTTCCACCCATAGCTGATAGTAATAGCAGGAGAACAGCCAGAGGCTGGCCTCCCTCAGACCAGTGCTATGAGAGAGAGCTTGGCATAAGGGGCTCCTGATGCTTTGTATATGGAAATTATTTTACAGCTGCTGCATCTATGGAGCATGAGTTGTTCTCTTGGGGCATCAGTCCTTATACCAAAACACAGAGTCTGCTGAATATGGAAGATTGTGTGGCTAGCAGGAGTTAGGATGGTTACCACACATTGCAATGGATGTTGCCCTCCAACATACCAATACCTACCAAGGCACGCAGAAGTACAGACAAATTATTCACTGAACTGCTTTTGAAATGATGGCTTGCAGAGTCCAGCTGTCTAGTAAACCATTTGTCCCTTTCCCCAGAACAGGCTTAGCATTACACTTCTGCATTCTCTGCCTCTCTGGGCAGAGAGTAAGTGCCCAGATTTACAGTATTTCTTCTGCCCTTCCTATGATTTGCCATTTCTGCTTCTGTCTAAGTAAAAGAAATAAAAAGTCCCATTAAAATGCTTTTCATGCTTTATGGCCAGGTCATGCTCTGTGTGTGAGCCCAAGGGCCCCCATCCTCCCCAGGCTGAATATACCCTTTCTATCCTGGTACTTCCAAGAACGCAAATATGATCCAGCCCATTCTACCCTGAGTATAGAAAAGCCTGTGAAATACTACTTGGTGTTGTATTCTGGTAGGATACACTTCAGATGTGAATGAATGCCATCTCTCTGTGGTGTGAAAAAGCATTCTTCATGGGCTTGCCAAGAATTGGCCTTTTACTGCCAAGTTTTCATTTACACTTTTCAGGGGCAATGGGCATAAATGCTACTACCCTTCACTAGGCAACTTGCAGCTGTTAGAAGGAAGAAAACTTCAGCAAAAGCATGCATTTTTCTTCAGCTCTTTTAAGGGCCTAAAAGACTAGAGCACAGGGAAAAGCAGTTTCCTATTGCTGATGGAAATGATAAGCCATTATTGCTGATGAGCTCAAGAGTGGAGCTGCGGAAAAAGGGTCTGGCTGTTCATCAGACTGAAGGTGCAAGGCATTAAAAGGGATTAAACCAGCACAGCCTCTGCCAGCCTAATCCACTTGGCACCAATGAACTGTAGGGAGGCCTGGCTGCTTTGTGCTTATGGCATGTACAAGGAGGCTTAGAAAGAAAAGAAGTAGTAAGTTTAGTTGCTATGGAGGCTTTTGCTGGTAATTGACTTTTGTGTTCCTTCCTTTTCTCCCTTCTTTTTTTTTTGTAATTGTTGATTAGAAACTGTGCACTACTCTACTTCAATCCCCATGGAATAAAGTTGTTATTTCACAGTGAAAAATCAGAATTTTAGAGCTTGTGAATATGCCATGTGTAGTTCTTATATAGTAGTATTTGCTGTTACTCTGCTAAGGCAGGTCCAACTTCATTTGAAGCAATGGAAACACTCCATGAAGCTATCTGAGAATGAGATTGGAACCCTATTCCTTTTTTATGTGTCCAGAACACAGTACACCATAAACCCAGGAAGGCAGCTTTCAGTGGTGGTACATTGTCCTATAAGAAAGCAGGATCAGAAAAGAGAAAATCAGATCTTCTACAGTGAAATTGATCCTGATGGAGGCAATTTCTGTTCTGAATGTGACAGGTCACTTCTGTTGGCTTCTGATCCCAGACACGCTGGAGACAATAATGAAAGGTTTTATATGTCTGCAAAGAAAAAGAAAACATTATTCTATACATTCTAGGGAGAGAGATAGTCTCTTCTCAGAAAAGGTCAGAGGAGGAGCATAATTCCAGGTATTTGCACTTACCCAGGGAAGAACCATCCCTGTCCTTTGACTTCTGAAATGAGTGTGGAGAGTTTATGTTCCAGCCAACAGTAAAGATTAACCTAGCAGCATCTCCAGATAAAAATCTAAAAGCAGGTTTTTTTCATCTGCAATCAGCACTGAGGAATACATAATGTTGTAGTTATCTGCGAATAAAAGGTTTTTTCCTTTTTTGAGCACTAGATGTTTGGTTGTCATTTTGTTCTCTCTTTATTAATTCAGTGCATAAATTCAAAGGGTAACATGGTTCAGAGTGACTCCAGCAGGTATGACATGTGTGTTATTCTCTTAATTAAGCTGTTGGAAAGAACTGAAATTGCAGTGTCAGTAGGGACAGGCCTGGAGTAGTGCAGTATTCGCTAAAAGGTAATTTTTAAGGATTAATGTAACAATGGCTCTGAAGACCTTTCCTCTTTTTACTTTTACTTCTGACCTTTTCTGTCTAACAGAGTTTTCTGATTAAGCTTTTGAAGGGTGTAATATAAAACCAATTAATTACTCCTTTGGAACAAGAAACCTGTTAAAATAAAGCACTGGGTATATTTATTTGTAAGCTGAAGAGAAAGACAACATCAAAAAATCCACTAAACACACAAAAACTCAGAGGCAAAAGGTTTTTTAGAGGAAAACCTATTTGAAAGGCTTTCATTTTCTTTGCTTTTGGAGTAACCACTATGGATGTGAAGATAAGAGATCATTAGACCTACATCAGTATGTGGCATAAGGGCTGCTCTTCTGTAGCCCATCAAGCATGCAATAACCCAACTGAAATTCCCACAGAGGTTAAACAATAGCCGCCTGTTTGTAGCTGCCTCCGGTTCATTTAGTAGAAAATGTATAACCCAAGTTTTATCAGATTCAGCTATAAAGACGAGGTGCTCAATATTTCCTGTGCTAAGTGGAGTTCTTTGATCCATTGTCCTGCTAATTACCAATGGGGTTGACCTCTTCCTGGATTTAACTGCTCTTGCCCATTTTTTTCTGGCTCCCTGTATTTGCTTAATTAGACACAGCCCTCAATGCTCCCACAGTTCAAGCCATCTTGAAGCACTTTGACTTGTCTGCGTGGATCCAGCACCTTATGAGTTAAGAGTCAGTCCTGCTCAAGGACTTGATGCAAAGGCCAGGGAAGTCAAGGGGAGAATCTGAGTCAAATGGCCACATTCTGGTGTGGTAAATGAAATTCAGCCTGAGTCCATGAGTGTAACTTGAACAATGCCAATTTGTAGAAGCAGAGCATTTGGTCCAAAAGTTTCCTCTCTAATTTTAAATTCAGAGTAACATTGTTTACACAATGGATGTAAGAAGGACCAAATTAGGTGCTGGGGAACACTCTATGTGCAACCAGCTGAGGAAGAAAATATTTCACTGTCCTTAAAAATGTTCCATTTTCTTTGTGAGATTCAGGTGTGAAATGTGGTAAGAGATCTTATTTTACAGTCTATTTATTGCTGATTTTTAGTTATTTGTAGACTTGTAGACAGCTGATCTGGAAGACATGCTGAAAGGCATTGCAGTCCCAGCCTCAAGGAACATGCCTGTGTCATTTCTAGCATTTATTTATCTGTACTTCTAAAACCATGATAGGAACTCATTTTTCCTTTAGTAATATATTTTGTGCTTCTCTGAGCTAGCAATTAGTTCTTCCCCTTTATATCTATTTCTCCACAGCTGCAATATAGCCTCATTAGCTGTTATCTTGCCATTGGATAGGGAAAATTATTTACTTTTTTTTACTTTTTTTTTTTTGTGATATCCTGTTATATATTTGAAAATGGTTCCTATACTCTTCCCAGACTAAGGAAACTTCTCTAAGTCATCTTTGTTTTTATCTATCCTGGCAGTATGTAGGACAAATTCTTAGGATCTTAGTGTAGCAGAACTTGAGTTAGACCTTAACTTAATGTAAAGGCCCCATGATCTGTGGGAAGTATGTTCCTCTTCCTAAGTGTTGACTGGCTGCTAAAACCTACAGACAGCCTTAACATAATGCCTGCACAGATGATTAGTCCATGAAGGAGCCATATGGCCTTATTCTCCTCACTTTCATTAGGGGCCTGGCCATCCTGAGGGGTGTAGGAATGCAGAATCCCTTGTAGAAATTATGTAAGTTTGCACAGTCTATGACAAGATACATTAATGGGGAAAAAACATCCAGACAGTGACCATTTTCATACTAATGCATGGTGATGGACCAGAGAGAGATAGAATCAGGATGTTTCTTCCATGAGGGATGAACCCATGCAGGTCACTCCTGTGAGCAGGAATTGGATGGATTGTGTCATGTTTCGATTTCAAGATAGATCATGAGAAATTCTTCTGAATTTACAGGGTGGAAACAAAGATCTGAGATAGAACTGGTTTGGTTAAATCTAAATTTTACAGGTAGACAGAAGGGAAGCATAAGAGAATGGAAAAGGTGGGTAAAAAAACCAAGAAGGCCTCTTAGGAAGTTTTATTTACTGTGTGGTTGCATGCTTTTATCTGTTTAAATAAGTTTGAAGATTTTCCTTTGAGAAAGAGGCACAGATTACATATCATAGAACATTCCTTTCATCAAATATGTTTTTTTTTTCATTATCAGGCTTTGGTGCCTGTAAAATTAGGTGTGAACATTCAGTTCATCTATAGTATTGTGTGTGAATTTATGCTAGAGAAGAGCTTTTCTCAAAACTTAGGATATATCAAAGGCATTGCTTGGGATAGCCACATTGAGGAAGGTTAAAGATGAAGTGTTTTAACAGCTTCAAAGTACTCCACTGGTTAATTCTGTCTCAGCAATATCTCAAACAGGCAGCACAGAAAGTTAATAGCTGGTCTCAGTTGGGATTTGTTTTTTTTTTCTGACTACAGTCAGATTGCAGAAATTATTTCAAATTTGTTATTCAATTTGTTTATATTTTAGTAAATCCATGTGGTTTCTCATATCACGTGTAGCTGTTTCTTTAGAAAACTGCATCTTCTTTTGTAAGCTTTCCAAAATCTGTAAAGAATCCCTGGAAAACAAAACACATGTATGATTTCTTGGTGTGATAGTCAAATGCCCCAAAAGTCTCGCTAAGAGGTGGGATTCAGAGGATGACTCACTTCTAACGAACAATTCCTACACACTCATCTTTTCATCTCTTGATCCCAGTGCTTATAAGTACAAGATATTTGTTATACTTCTTCCTGTAAAGTTTTTTCTTAATTTCCACTTCAGAAATGAAGTGTGTATCATCCTCCATGTGTTACCAACAGACAGTCAAACACTAGGCAAATTCCAAAGCTACAGAGCACAAATGTAGGTATGACCTCTGTATTCTGTGTCCAGAGATATTCTGGTTCAGGGAATTTTGACTTTCAGATACTGACAACCTTCACAAGATTTCAAAGAGTGCAGCATATTCTTATCATCAAACTCCTAATTAATGTGTGCTATGGCTCATTGAACAGCTACCGACATCCTCTCCGAGTCACAGGCACTCCATGAAAACACTGAGCCAGATGATATGTTCCTCTGCTTCTCATGAGTTGATGAAAGCTAGTTGCCTTTACTTATCTTTTTTTTGTTTCTTTTTCTTCCTAAATAACAAGCCATTTTGCACTTTCAAAGCACAGTTCAATTGAGTGTGTCTTTAATGCTACAACCAGCTTGGTAATAGGTGAATTTCTTATATTTTCATGGTTAAGGAAACCAATATGGAAGCTTGAAAGAGATGATAACTAGATTGATTACTGTTACTGTGCACAATCTATACACAAAACATGCTGCAATTAAATTCTGTTCCTCCTAAGAGTATTATGAAGGTGTTAGCACACCAAACTCTAGAGCAATAGTTTCCAGTGAGAGAGAAATACATTTTTGACTGTAAAATCTATATTTCTGATCTTTTGTCCAGCACACTTGTTTAAATGATGTCTAAATGTTTAAATGATTACCTGCTGAGCCTTTCTGTGGCAGAGCACTGGTACAGTCTGCACATTACATTCTCACACTCTCCTCATTATAAAGGCAGGAAGAACTTGCAGCATATCCCTTCCCTTCCCTTCCCTTCCCT
>VXBU01009944.1:68223-269347 GCA_013400315.1 Bombycilla garrulus | reverse complement strand
CCCTTCCCTTCCCTTCCCTTCCCTTCCCTTCCCATGCTGGTGAGATGCTGTGTGCTTTGCAGACAGCCACGTGGCTCCTAATCAGAGAAAATCAAAAACTTCAACTGACCATTCCTGAAGTGTTAATCCTCACAGATTAAGCTTTTCATTAGTTTTGGCTGAAGGATCTTAACATTTCTATCACTAAGACAAAAATAACGTTAGCAACTGGCAAACATCTGAATGGGTTTTTTCCCAGTTGATAGAAATTTCTTTTGAAAATGGTAAATTACAGTTTTACTGCTACTGGGCTTCATGGAGATTGATAACAATACTGACAGATCTTAGGGACACATCTCATCAGGACTGACATTCCTGGCAGCACTGTCGCGCTCCTTGTATTTATCTTTTCTTTTACTCTAAACCGTAATTCTCAAAATAGCATGTGACAAAAAACACTCATCAGTTTCTCTATTTAGCTGAGACCATTTGGGCAGCTGGTTCACTATTCCTTTCCCAGACAGAATCTTCACTCTTCTGCACAGTTCAACGGGGGTATAGCATGAAAACATGTCCATGGTAAGAGCTGGCATTCAGAGGGAGAATTTAAATTTAGGCCTAGCTATTCTTGCCCCAAGCAAGCAAATGCCTGGAAGCTAGCTATGTTCAGATGCTACAAAGTGCTGTACTTACACAGAGAATCCCATTGCTTCACTAAAGGTATACAAGCAAAAATGTGGTTAAGTGTGCTGACAGGTCTCACTAGGGAAGGGATGACACAGACAGATGTCATCATGCTGCTGTGACAGTAGAGACCACAGAGCCTTGCCAAGAGTCAGAAGGCAATCACTTTTTTTTCTCAGAAGATATAATGATATTTTCTAATACTGGAAGAATTATTAAGAGAGAACAAAAATAAATAAAAATAGTAATAATTTAAAAAAGGGGATTCCTTTTTCCTGCTTGCTGGGGAGTCCTGGTGATGAAAAAGAAGGACCAAAGCAGCCAAGTTTTGAAAAAAAAGTAATCTTGTTAGTAATACTAGAACATGTTGAGCATTTCTGTTTAATAGAAACTTACATTTAGTGTCCAAATCTGTTTAGGAAAAGATCCAGTGACTGATATCTGGGAACAGAGGTAGTACACTGTGAAAAAAGTAGAATCACCTTTCCTGAGGTAAAGATAACTTAGAACAAAGATACACCACATCTTTACAGAGTTCTAACAAACATGTAGTCCCATCATGTAGTCCCATCATGTCCATGCAAGTCAGACAGAACAATCCAACATTTTTTCTTTGTTTGTTTGTGGGTGTTTTTATTTTTTTTTCTGTTTTGTTTTGTTGGGTTTCTTTTTTACCATTTTGTTTTGTTTTGTTTTGTTTTGTTTTGTTTTGTTTTGTTTTTTCTTGCATGTTAGGGTTTTTTATTTGCTTATTTTGCTGGGAGTTTTTAGCAACTATCTATCACAGCATTGTGGGAAATGTTTGAGGGTCCTTGTGCTGCTAATATTAAATCAGCCTTGGAATTTTCTAACTGTATAGACTACAGTCTCCTAATTCCAAAGTCCTATACCTGAGAAGGGCAAACACTGAATGAAAGCTCTTCACAAATGATAAGAGGTCACTGAGATAACAGTCAGACAGTGAGAGTGAGCACTGCTGGGTTATTTTCAGCTCTGAAAACAAGAAAGTCACAATGATTAATACTACTCACAAAGCTAAGAATGACTGTGAAGTGAATGAACGAGGAGTACAGGCATGGGAAAAAAAATACTACTTGGAATAAAAAGGCTTACTTTTTACTATTTTTTTTATATTTTTAAAATAAGGTCTAGTAAAATAAGAAAAAATGGAATCCTAGTCTTAAAAAAAAGATTTTAAAGCCCTCACACAACTAAAAACCCCACACAAAACTGCCATCCTCAGGGAGAAAATGGAACACAGTTAAGAAAACAAAATAGAAATATAAAATGTGGGGAAAAGAAACCTGATAGGCATGAACATAAATTAGAATCTACTCATTGTGGGACTGTACCAATAGAAGCATAAACAGATGAGTGCAGAGAGCTAGTCAGTGTGCTTATGAAAAAACAGAAGGCTTTGAATGATTTGTAACTTTTTCTTGAATAAAAGGAACACCTGTAGTAGGGAGGGGAGGTTTCAGCATTGAAAGGGTGAATTTGTCAGTAAGAGAGAAACAGCAGTTGTGCTCAGAATGCATATGTTTGTGTCATGTAAGTAGATGCATTCCTGGACAGGATTTCTTAGAGCTTTCCTTGGCCCTGAGGAGAAAGAATATTAACACTGATAGACTCTAATTCCCCTAGCTAGTATGAATTGCATTAGTGTATGAATTTTTAAATCTGAAAAGTGGTGTTTTGGACAGATAAACTATTCTACAAGATAAACCAGCTTATCGACATTTTCACTGTCAAACTATTTAAGTACATCGACATTATTCCCAAAGAAAATAGAGGTCCACACTTAACACAAAAATAAATTAAACAAAACAAAGGTTGCAAATGAGCTAATGTTTCTTTTATTTCTTTACGAAATTAGAATTCACCATTTCATTCTAAGACTTGCTTATAGCAGTGTCATTTTCCTTGATTTGTACAGTCATTGGAAAAGATTTTTCTAGCTTTGAAGACTAATAACTGAGCATTTAAGAGGAAATGCTCAGTAATGCTACGAGTAATGCTGCAAGTCCACATCACAAAAATTGAAGGAAAATTTTTGTTCTCTATATTCCTTCTGCAGGACTGCAGGACTACTTTATTAATTCTATATGCAAATAAGAAGAGAAAGCCCTGGGATCCCACTGCTTTTGCGGGACAATGATTTAAAGGCAGCATGAATGGGACTCATTTAACTGATTAGCAGTATCTGTATCTGATAGTATCTGATCTAACACAATCAGTGAAGGTCTAACCACTGAAATGAGATTCATTTCACCCTATGTAGGCTTCTGTTTTAATGTGATATGAATCTCATTCTCAGCTTCACAAACTGCCTTAATGTCTGACAATCGAAGGACCTTGCATAACTGGTTTGGATGTGGCTCTTTGAGTTGTATAAATCAGCATTTGAACAGGAAAAATCAATCCCTTCATCTTTTAATGCATTCTCTTTTGCTATTCATAAAAACATCCACAACTGACAACAGCATTTGCTGCATTATAAAAACCCACTTCATTCCTAATGATTACCTACTGATTATCTTTTTTCAGATTACCAGGTAATTTGATAATTTGTTGATGAGAACAGGGAAAAAATATCTGAGAACAGACGGTTTCATTTTCAGATTAGAGTAAAGAAATCCAAAAAGTAGTCAGTAAAAATAATTTATAGCTTTATTAAGTAACAAAGATACAATCCCTCAAAGTGTACATTTCCACTTCTGAGGGACTCATTGCTTCCCACTCTCTTCAGTGAGGATTGCATGTGCTGAATCTTTCTCAGAAGACATTAAACTTAAATGTTTGTAGTCTAGATTAAAAGCATCAAGCTGCCCACAGAACAGTTATAACAAACTGCTAAATCAAATTTGGTTCAATGATTTGCAAACCTTTAGATAGGAGCAATGTCCCTCTGCCCAGGAAATAGGGTCCCACAATTTATGTCTTTGTTAAATATTTAGTCATGAAATAACAACATGTAGTGCTGCACTGAAACATTCCATTTGAGATCAGAGACCAGAAAGTTTATTTGAGCCTGCAGTCCTGCTTGACAAGATTTGTAGCACACACTTATCAAGCCAGTTGGTATATTCACAAAGGTACAAAAAGGTTCCCCCTCACACATAGCTATGGGTGCCATCCATCTTATGATGCATTTTAACTCTGTTCTTTCCAGAAATACATAACCTAATGCCAAAACCTGCTTAACATAATCTGCTAGAAATCAAACATGAAGAAATTAAAAGGGAAGAGGTTATGTTTGGCATCACTTTCAGAAAGTGACTTGGGAGAGTTTGACCAGTATATTTTAAGTATTGAAATATATCTATCAAAGAGCATAGCAGTTGCTTTTGAAGTTACTGAATTCATTAAAGGATAATTCTGAGGCAAATGGAAGGAAAGGAGAAAAAGAGCTGAAGCTGAAAGATCACTTGAGCTGTAAATATTTTATTTATTTGCCCTTCTTTTCTTGAATGAATTTATGACTGACCTGTACACAAAGATGTACTCTGAGACTAAGGGCAGCTGTTCCATAAGGATCTCACAGGGCTGGCCACAATTCTTTTGCAATGATTAGGGGAAAAATTAAGCTATCTACCTTTGAGTACATGGGCAGGTGGCAACACCAGCAAAGGCTTCTTCTCCTGCAAAAGTAACATTCATCTGGGATTTAAATATTTGTAAATGTTTGACTTTGTAGATTTATTAATCTATTAATCTAGCAGGAGGAGTAAAGGGAGGAGAGAGGGAATGTTAATGGAAAAATCTTGGTTTTTAGAATAAAAGAAACTGACACCCTCAGAAAATCCATTATGTAACGTTACAGTGACCCACAAGGTTCATTGTCAGAATTTTGCTCTTTGGATCCCTTTTAGTTAATAGTGGCACATTTGTCAACTTCTGCATAAATCAAGGAGAAGAAATACATTTTGCCAGCAGTGTTTAAAGCTGACAGCAGAGGAGGCTCAGGAATCCTGAATCACTTCCAGGCTCCATTTACTAGAGACCCTTCTGACCACATTGAAGTTTTGCTCCATTTCCTCCCTTGTTCAAACAGGAGGAAATCTCTGCTCTTTCCACATTACCACTTTATTTTATCACCTTCAGGCAATACTCGCTCACCTCTCAGTCCCTTCTGCTTTCTGCTTTAGTCACTTTAATGCTTCTTTTTCAGCTAAGAACGAAACGGAAACTATCTTTTTACGTGTCTGGTGCCACAGGGGCCATTGAAGCCAGAGGATGATATGCAGAGCAAGCCTGGCTCAGCTGATGGCTTTCCAGAAAAATCCCTCCACTTCTTACCATCATGACTCATATAGGACAGTGCAAGTTTAGTGCTTCTTCAGGCAAACTTCAGAAAAGGTCTCTCTCAGCTTCCATCAGGGCCTTGAAGACACCAAGAGGTCTGACTCTGTGCAGCCTCCTGTGGGACCTGCATCCCTGAACCTGCTGCTGCAGGAGCTCCACAGCAGTATTGTTGGTGTGTCTGCCTCACGCCTTCTCTCATGGGTGTACCTTGTGCCTGTCTGCTGAATGGACCCATCATAAGCACATCTCATGCTAAATGAAATGCATGTAAATCATATTGCTCCAGGGTTAATACTTCTGAGTCTTACAGTATAACTAAAATGCAAAGAAGTTACAAACACATAACCAACATGAAAAGATGTGGAAGTTACAAAACATGAGTATATTCATCTAAAATAACAAGCACTGAAGATATATTTCCTGAGATTACTAGCTGGAGTATTTTAGAGTTTATAAAAAGGCTTGTAATGTCTACCAGGATCACGATTAGATGGCTTTCTGAAGGTCATCCCCTCTCCAAATGGAAAAACTCTGAAAGTCTATCTTGGTTCACTGCTGTTACTGTCACTGGATACTTATGTACATGCACATGAAAACATCAATATATTTAGGGCTGGCTGCTGGATGTGTGCATATGAGAAAGAACAGAGCTCCAATCTACTGTAAAGGCACTGCTAAGGTTATCAGGCCTTCCACTTGTTCCTGTACCTATAAATAGACTATAAATTTTATTTACTGTACAATTCTAACAATTTAAGAATTTCTGATAAGAAAAGTTAGGAACAGTTGTAGGCAGGAACAGTCAAACCCTTTTGCTGAATTGTTATAAAGCACTAAACCATGCTACTAATGCTCACTCTGTTTAATTACCTGTCAGAGTTAAGCTCTGTTATCTTTGCTTGGCCTGCTCATAATAAAAGCAAGCACAGGCTTCCAGCTTTAATGACAAACTATAATAGCAGTAGTCCTCCTTGCATTTAAAAACACAAACAAGAAATCCCACTCAAAATAACACAATGTAATTTTCATTACAACTGCTACTTTTGAGACCTCTCCTAGCAAAAGAGACATTTTTAGCTTAACACAAAAAAGCATGGTAGAAACAACAAGAGTATGCAGTCACTAATGATTCAAATTGTTGTCTCATGCCTTATCTTCCCTAAGTTTCCTTGTCCTTTCCTAGCCACTTCTGGGATTTTTGTCCCACCTCTCTCTCCTTTCCTGCCCAATTTAAAGAACTTTCAGTATTTCACAAACAAGAATAAGAGTACCATGAGATGTTTACATCTGTGGTGCCCAAACCTGACTTTCCTTCATCCACCTGTCCTGTTGTTCATTCCCTTCCTCCCTTCATCTCTGCTCATGCCGACCTGAGGCCCTTGCTCCTTGAGAGCAGCAGCAGGAGGTAGGACATGCTCATCCCTACTGTGCGGCCTCTCCTCACCTCACACTTCCCCTGAAGAAATTCTTTCATTCAGGCAATGCTCAGATCTGTTTTACAATCTTTGTTTGGCAGCCTACATAAGTCCCATACACCTCCACTGACCATGCAACTGTGTGATTTATCAAGAGATCACGATCCAGTCTAATCTAAATGAGTGATTTCAACACCCTCCAGCTGTTTCTAATAAAGTGTTAGGCATGTTTAGTTATTTCTGGTCCAAATAATGGATGATCCATGATCCAAATAATGGATTCTACTGGAATTACCTACAATAGCTCTCTACTATTTCTCCGATTTTCACCAGGCCCAAGCAGTCTTGTCCAGAAAATGCAGAATAAACTGTATGTGACGTCATTAGGACTGCTTTCCATGTGAGAAGGTCTCCTTTGTGTCCTGGCATCAGCTCTGGTGTCTGATCTCAAGGAACATGCTTGAGCTGGACCAAGGGTGGGAATGCCTGTGCTGCTCCCTTCTCTGCTTCTCTCAGCTGGCAATGTCTGCAGCTCTTATTTCACTGTGCTGGAGGCACAGCAGAGCAGCTGCAGCCCTTCATCTTTGTGTTAGAGTGAAGGACACACAAAAGGTTAAGACTGTGATAGCAGCAAGTACTTGTTGAGAGTCAGACATCAGGAAAAAGAGGAGCTGCAGGGTGAGGTGGCAACTGAGTTGAGTTTTTGCTTTAACAGTGAAGAGGGAAGCCTATTGTGGTTTTTAGGTCTTTTTTTAACTGAGGCAGGAGGGATCATGTCAGCAGATGATGCTGTTGACCCAACAGTAGTGAAGAAGTAGAGTTGAGTCCCTGGCCCCAGCTTTGCTAATGATTGTTCACCACCTGAGAATTCCAGCTTGTGTGTGTTTAGGAGGAAGCTGCTAATAAATCATTTATACTGGACACAGGAAATGAGGACCTGAGATATATGAAGGGTGCCAATAAGCATGCCCAATAGCATTTTTTAGACGCCTTTGTGGTCTTTTTCTTGCCTCTGTGCTTCATAAGATTGTAGCTGCTCTTCCATGGGTCCTGTAATATATTTACTAGCCCAGTTCTGTCTCGGTTCTGTGTGGCACCTCAGAGCACTAGACACCTATGCTTAGGCATTTGAATATCTCTCAAGGTATCTAACAAAAAAATCTGTGGGAAAAGGGACATGGAGTGAAGATATGAAGACCTAAGTAGCTGAATTTCCCAGCATTATTACTTAAGTATTACTTTACTTTTTTTTAAAGCAAACTAGTTTTTATATCAATAATTATTGAGAGTTTATATACTACCAGCATTACATGCAACACATGTACAGTAAACACCTAACGGATAGATCCCTCCCTGAGAGATTTCTGAGGGTGGTCTGATCAGCCCTGGGTATCACTAATTCTCTCTGTCTGACTGCTTGTTAGGGCAGAATTAATTTATTTTAATAAAAACAGATCAAATTGGTGGAGTGGGGGATGTTTCTATGTGTGTGCTTTGGGATGGAAAGGAGTTTAATCAGTTCTCTCCTGAGCCCTGTACTCTACTGATCATGCTGACTCCGATTTATGAGAATCTTCTAGGAGTATATGTGGCCTTTTGGACACATATTGGGCACATTTCAGATGCTTTAAAGGAAATTCAGGCAGCCCTGAAAGGACTACAGGACAAGTCTGTGACCCCTCCAGCCAGAAAACAGGATGTCATTGCTTAGGTGGCCTGAAATGTTAGAGTTTAGCATGAGTGCTAAGATATGCATCTAAAAGTCTTAGACAGCACTTCTGGAATACAGCTTGAAACACGTATTTGCACTGAATCTCAGCAAGATTAGGAACCTTTGTTTACTCTTCCGTCTCTAGGGCTGTGTTTTCGGTGGGAGACACTAACACAGATAATTGTATTTAGAATTTGAAGGGAAAAAATAAGAAAAACCCACTTGCTAATGAATATAACTCCATGTGTGTTGTGGGTCCTGTATCTCTACTGCTTATAAAAGTTTTGTTTCATATAAAACAGGCTTAATTTCTTGGGCATTCTATTTAATTTTCATTTTTGATCCTGTAATTTACTACTTGTTTGTTTTTTCCTGTGCAAAAGCCTTTTTGTAATATAAGAGACTTGCCTAGAACCATCCAAGGAGAACACTTCTGAACAGAAACACAGATTCCTGTTAGTCTTGTTTGGAAAGCAATGGAATGTAGCAACTAGGAAAATGTACCGATAACGAACCAAATGGCAATTAAATAAAGACAGCAAAATGTTCAGCTAGTGGAAACACAGAGGTATTTTCATTATTCCAATCGGAGCCCCTTGAGCACTGATGCCAAAATATTTAAAAGAGTGGGAAACTAAGACACCTTCAAGCAGAGTGTTATCATTTCTGCAAAATACAATAATAAAATTGTGTCCTCTTTAAACAAATCATAACAGAGCTACCAACACAAAGTGTTAGAGAGCAACATTGGTCCTTCATGGACACACACAAAACCAGAACATTACAGAAGAAGCCGCTTCCAAAGCAGCACATGTTCCATTAACACTCTTATTTTCAGATGGACTGACTATTTTAAAAGGGAGTGATGGAAAAGAACATGATTTTTGTCTTGGTTTTGTTTCTTTTGTGTAAATAAATGGTCTTTAAGACTGTATGGTAGAAATACATGTTTTGGCACAGGCAACCTTCTGAATTGCTGCAGTCTCTCCTATGCCATGTCAGGTGGATCTATTCCCATCAAAGAGTTTAACTGACATCTCAGCCTTTAGACTGTATCATTAAAGAACTTCTGGGATTCAGGTTGCCCTTCCTTGAGTGCACCATGTGTGCGTGGTGGCTCCCAGGCAGAGTGAGAGGTTTTGATCTGCACTGTCTCTATTTATGATTGACTAGCAGAGATTGCATGGCCTCCCCAGGCAATATGCTTTGTTGGATTAGACAAATAGGTATTTCGTCTAGGTTGAGTTAATCCTGCCCTAAGGCAGGAAGGTGGACTACTTGACCACCTGACATCCTTTTTAGTCCTATTTTTTCCTACAATTTTCTAATTCTTTCCTAATAAGTAGGCTGCTGGGCTCTTCACATGGTTAGGCACTGGAAAAATATGAGGATGAAAGGCGGAGTCCATGAATGTATACACAAGACTAAACTTCATTTATTTCTATGGAAACATATATATATATAAAAGAGATGTCATAACTTGCAAATGGATGAAGAAAACTCAATTATCTTAGATAAGGCTGGACCACAATCTTTCCTGAACAGCATTTTCCGGCTTTGACCTCTGAGTACTGCAGCTTCATTTTCAGGTGTATATGATAATCTACTCAGCAGAGTTATGTCTGGCAGCAAGCTACCTGTATGATGGTACTTCTACAGAATTTATCAAAGGAATGATGATCCATTGGGTTTCCTTAGCTGTAGTTTCAGTAACAGGGGAAGTTTTCTGAAGGACTGATGTCAGATTGAACATCATTACAACAATGAATTTAAGCGTGCTTTGGACTGCTGCCAGACCTTGAACCAGGTGCTCCCAGGGTCACCTCACAGTCATCTGGCATGGGAAGAGACCTATGTCATAGGTTCTAAGCTTCAACGCTTTGTAAATAAGATCTTTACCAAAGAACTTAAAACATTTTAAAAAAAGGAAAAATTTAAACTACAAAGATCTAATCCCTTAGAGAGATTAATTTAAATGTTCTACGTACTATTTAAACTAACTACATTAGAAACTGTTTTCGAGTATTCAGGAAAGGTACAGTGCAATTTTACCACACATTTACAAAAAAAAAAGAAAAAAGAAACGCTTGAAGTGCCCATGGCTGTCTACCTTTGAGCATTTTATCCTGTGAAATATTCCTGCAAAATATAACAAGGCTTCCACTTAATTCAAAGTATATATATACACATAATATTCATATTTATACATGTCTTGGAAAAGTATTTATTGCAAGATCTGTGTTGGTACAGTAGACTATCCCATTCCATATCAAACATAGTTTATAGGAGATTGTGCTGTTGTGGTGCATAATGGGCAAAAATACAGATATGGTGTAACACCTAATCATGAGTGCTTCAAAAAACTCCAAATTAGGAAAAAGGACAAGAAATGCATGGTCTTTCAACGTGTTTCATCTGTTACTGTCAAAAAAAAAAATTGTTTCTCTTTAGAAATATGCACCTCAACTACTGTAATTTTAGGGCATTTCAGAATTTCTAACATATTGTCCACTTCAAACATTAGGTGCTATTATTGTTACTTTGTAGCATATAGGAGAAAATATTAATAACCACAGGCAGTCAAACTTTAGGTCTCTGATATAAGCTATGTTTGCAGGTTCCCTCTTGTATATCACTCAGCATTGATAAAGGGCAATTCACTCTCATGTCACCAGTGTTCCCATTTTCAGGATAGAAAAGATGATCTTTTAGAACTGTCTGTCTCTTTTCATCCCTGTACTGCACCTGACCTACTCACCCAGGCTTTTCTTGGAGTAAATGGAGACAGAGATGCTTTCAGACCATTATTCATCTCATTCTAAAGTAGATGCCCAAGGTAGGTCAGATGAATTGCAAATTAAAGCAGCTTTTCTTTCCACTGATAAGAAAAGGAGCCTGGAGTGATGAGCACAGAAGAATCTTCACTGTAGGCATCTGCAGTCAGGTATAATGAACACTTCCATTCATCCAAATTCTCAGCTATCCTGGGGGAGCGTACTCACTTGAAGGGGATTGATGGTTTTTGCGAAGTACACAGCAAGAAAAGCTCCAAAGAATATTTCTTCTTTCTATCTTTCCTGGGTCTTGTCTAATTTTCAGGGCTGAGGTAAAGGAGTGGAGTCTTCAGCCATTAGATGGGACAGTAACAAGCCCTTCCTTTCTTTTCTCTGCTACCTTCACTGGGAAGGACAGATCTAAAAACTGTTCCATAGCTGGAAGTTCAGGTAATTGAGAGGAACATTTTAAGTCCTCTTAGATAGTCAAAAATCTAAAATCAACCTCCAGCATTTCTGGAGAAGGTGCTCTAATCACTAGTTTATTTGTACGTACCAGCTGATTTACCTTTTCCTTTAAACAAAGAGACCATAAAGACTCAAAATCTTCATGGCAAACCACTCACTATCTTATTCAGACATTTTACATAAACTCAGTAACAACAACGAAATCACAGTGGATGGTCTACAATCACTGACACCTTATTTTGTAGAGAGATCTGCAGGATTCCGTTGTTTGTGTACATGTTTTGGGATTTTTTCAGCAGATACACACATATCCTTTTCTTTATTTTCTTTCAGAGCATTTATTTTAGTTATTGCTTCTGTTGCTTTATAATATTCTGTATTGCCTGGTTTAAGATCTGAGAAAGAAACATTTGCTTCTCAGCTGAAAATTTCATCACTGAGAAGTTCTGGTAGTTATGGAAGAAGAGATACATAAGAAAATTCTCAGTTACAGACTTGAGAAATTGACAGAAAGAAAGTGACAGAAGAAATTTAACTTCCACAAGTCCAAAATATTTTATTAGACAAAACAATGGAAACTTTCTGGGGCATTTAAATGGGTTCTGAACTAGGAACGACTGACTGCTCAAGGCAATACTGTATTGCATTCATTAATGACCTCTTACCAGTCTACAGTAAGGTGCAGAAAAAAAAATCTAAACCTAGACATATTATAAAATGTACAACATTACAGTGATTAAGTTTTCTACATAAATGAATGGCCTGGAATACTGCACAAAGAAATGGCGACTTACTTTGTGAGAATTTTGGTTAATTCAAATGCTTCATAGATGTAAAACTCCAGAGAGGGAGAATTCTCCTATGGATGTATATTTTGTGTTTAGTGCTGATCTGGACATTCAGTGTGGAATTTAATCCATAATGGGCACAGAATNAAAAAAACGTAGTTTCTTCAAGCCCAAGTGCACAATACTACTTACTAAGTCTTAAAAGTAATGGGGAAAACTGCCGCATCCAGCAATGGTGCAAAGATACAAAGGTGTTTGTTTGGGTGCAGGCCAATCACAAGGCTGTAGGTCAAGCACAAATCTCCCATAAAGTCCCAGCAGTGTTTGTAGAGATATAGTAAGCATAAAAGGCCTGATAGTGATGCAGTTCAAAAATATCCTGTGAACAGGGGATCTAGCATGTGTATCAGCCACATACACCTCACCTTCCGGCTGAGAGTTTTTCAATAAAGCTGCCAATTTTACTTCCCTCAATATGGTTGGAAATAGCCCAAACACTGCAAATACTAAAGTTATCTGACTGCAAATACTTATTTAGCTATGTAAGGCAATTAGCAGTGCTGTTGCATAGCCCCTGCTGGAGATCTCGGTTTACCTGCTTAGCTCCAGTTTTACATGCTACAGCAAGAGCAAAGGTTATGGTGGGTCAGATACTGGTGGCCTCTGACCCTCATTATTTGGTGAATGAATGTTTGCTAACTGAGCTTTTTTAAAAAGAAAATAAGTTTTATAGCTAACTGCTTTTATAACTGGCAAAGGTAGCTGTATGTATTGTGTATTCAGTCACTGAGCATGTCCAGAAACCCCTACTGCAAAATTCTACTTGCTCTATTTTGTGCCATTTGGCTAAATATGTTCCATTTGGACTTGTCAGGGATTAATTTGGTTTACCAAGTTGTTTTATACAGAGATATAGAATGGTAGCTCAATCGTAGTTGAAACTGGCAGTTAACTATTTTTGTTTTCTTGTAAACAAACCAGTAAGAAAACTCAAAGGTTACAGCACCTTTGAACATGCTAAACCACCTGAGCTTTGGATTCCGTTCCATATCAGAGTGTTAAAGAGAGCTGCATCAGAAGCTAGCCTGAGAATACTTCACATTTGGCTTCTCCAGGAATATGAGTACATATGAAGTGGCAGAGCTTCTGGTAGTGCATCCAAACATAGGTTTTTTTTAATAATTTAAAAATAGAAGTCCTGGAGGCAACAGGCTTAGAGCTTCTGAATCTCTCATAATGTGGAGTGGCCTTTATCAGATTTAATTTTGCAAGATTAGGATTTAAGTACCTTGTCTAAGCCAGGAATGTACACTTTTCTATAGCAGAGATCGAAAGATAGGAGCACTTTTCAAATATCTTTCACAGGATGAGATGCCTCTAACCCCCACCTCGTTTCACTTATTATAGGAGGAGTGGGGTCTGACAGTTGTCCAAATTTCTCAATTTCTAATATCAAGGCAGCAACAAGTGATTCAAATCTCTTCCTATCAGGGTTGATAGACATTGGTTCAAAGTACTATCAATAGAGGAAGTGAGGTATAAGGTCTAAGTCAGACATCAAAAATGTCCTGAATGCAGTCTATGTCCAAAGGGGTGAGGAATGATACATCTCATATACGCTTATTGAATGCACATTTGAAAGACTGTCTCCTTACTAAAATGCTATAAACTCACATAACTACAAAACTAAAATTTAAAAAGGAGCATGTACCAAAGGATTATTCAGCTTAGGCAGCCATATTCTGCCTCTCACACTCAACACATACATAATTGAGATGGGAAATCTGAAACTGCCAATGCCCAAATTTTTGGGTTGTTAGGGTTCTGTTTAAGGGTAGTCAGTTGCACATTCCCAGCTCTGTGGTCAGCACTTTCTCTGAGAGACCTGTACCTCAGTGGTGCAAGTATGTTTCTCCAAACACAAATCCCAGCTGTTCTTTGGCATCCAGTTAATGTCTATGTTGCTTGAAGCTAGGCACTAAGTACTTCTCCACGCCTTCAAAAATCTTTCATCTAAAATGCAATGTAACCTGGAATTGGGGTTCTTACTTGCTAACCACTGTTCTTCCTGTGATGAATATCTGCAATCCTAGCAAGGCAAAATCAGTTTGATCTAGTGGTTCAATAGCTGTTGCTCCAGAATAGCTCATATTTCATAGTATATATTGATACTAATTGCTGGTTCCTTTGAAAGTCCTGAAAAACTGGTTTGAAACAATTTTACAGAAAAGTCTGGAAATCAACTTGCAACATTACAAAAATGCCAATTTTTAATAGTTATCCAGGTGAACAGATACCTACATCCATATGACTTTTATGTTAATAAAATCCTCATTTATCGTATTTTAAACTGATGTGATTCTTACCTTGGCAAAACTCACTGAAGACAATAAGGCTTACTTGAATGGAAGTCACAGTAGCAGACCCAAAAGTTTAAGATGTATTTAATACAGTTGTGTGTAAAATGTGAGTAAAGTTAACACTGGCTAACTGAGGGAAATCTCTGTGGAGAAAGGAAACACAGTAAATGGTTGATATCACTACCTGGATATGAAGAGGGAAGGGGGGATGCTGCTTCTTGTCCTCTTCACAATCTTAAGGCTCAGTTCTCATTTACTTTCCAGCCCATGGCTGTCTAACATAAAGAGCAGTAGTTTATACTCACAGGAAAATGTATATATGACAGTGATACTGTTTGAATTATAATACGATGAAACTGCCTGTGTGGGGTGGTTTTGTTATGACAACCAAAGCTACAAAGATTAGGTAAAATTTCTTTTATAAAGCACAACAGAAAAAAAAACAGTGAAGGGAATCTTAAGTGATTAAACTGCAGTTTTTTCAGCCTTTGATATACAATTTTAATAGTTATACAAGGTCAACTCAGAAATGGCAAGATCATTCTTCAAAAGAGTTTTGTTACATTTTATAACAAATAACACCGCGTCCTGAATTATTAAAAACATTCGATTTGGGGATACCTGACGGCTTGTTTGACTGAAGTTCTGGACTTAGTTTAACAGTCTTTGTCATGGAACATGACTGCATACTGTATAAAATGTGCAGGATGTCGTGTTTACAGTATAGGTATGTATAAAAAATATTTAGTTGATAGAAAAGAGTTCTATTATTAGGCAAAAATCAACATCTTGGCTCAGATAAATTAAAATAATTCTAAATATTTTTACTAAATATAATCCTCTGTCAGCTGCAGAATTACTGCCCTCTTTTCATCAATTAACTTACTCACAGACAAATACACCTCCCTCCATATAAACAGCAGACACCCAAAATATACATGAAAGATAGTAACATTCATCTAGATATTGCTGCAATTGTTTTGATAACATATCATGCTTATGTTATAAAAGCCTCACATCCACTGAGATCACTCCTCTAAAGAAAAATGGATTAACTCTTTGAATGAACCACCTTGACATGATGTGAGTACTTGGCACAATACAGTCTAGCCTCACCACTGATCTTTCAGCTAAATGTGAAACGTACAGAAAATAACTAACCATAGTAATCCATGATGGAGGAAGAGCATCTTGTGAATTAAATTTCAGCATGCCCAGCTTCATTCGATAGGAACTGCCAAACTTCTCTCTCAAACTACTTCACAGATTTACCATAAGAAAGTTAATTTGGGGAAAATATTCTTAATGATCTGTTTAGGGCAGGCCAGAAGATAAGACAGGCTTAAGTGGTCAAAAGACTTTCTACTTTTTGCGTAGAAATTTCTGTTAAATCTATTAAATGGTATTACTTTTATGTACAAGTCTTCCCTTGCTTATTATAAGGGGGTAAACCTAAAATCCTAAACAGAACACTGAACTGAAAATTTAACTGAATTGAAAATATTTAAAATTAAAATACTGAAAATTTTAAACTGTCATCAGTTTGTACTCCAAAAAGTTTCACCTCAACTTCCATTAATATCTATGCTAGAATGAAATGCTTTACCAATAATTCTTTGTTGAGACACAATTTCAGTTAAAATTCCAATTTATATAAATATATTTAACACTATACATAACCATAAAGAAGTATCTATTCTGGATTGTACTTTGAGATTAAATTTTGATTGTCACTGGTGACAGTACTTGACCACTTCCTGTCAAAAACATTTCCAACCCCTCACCAATTTTATCCAAGAGGAATCTGAGAGGGTCTCTAGGTCTTAAGGTCTTTAAATATTTTTTTTAGAAACAGCTATGTTGCTTAGAGTGTCTTTTTTCTTGCCTTTACTGCACATCAAAGAACATGCGTGTGTCAGTGTACATTTAAAAATAGATATACATTCCATAATCATAGTAAAAAAACTTCAGAGTCCAAACAGAAGACGTAAACTATAGGCAGAGAAGCTTGATGGAACTTATTTAGTCTAGTAAATGACTAAGTCTTTTCCCTTTATTAATAGATCAAAAAGTTGTATTTTGGCTTAAAACAAAAAGAGTGATCAAAAGGCAGATGAAAAAAAAAAAACATAAAGGAAAACATATTACTTCTGATGGGATCTTGAGTGGGAAGGAGCTTGAAGAAGGTTGACTTGAAAAGTAGGTTTTTAAAGAGCCAGGGTTGAGTAAAAATAGAAACATGGAGGGTGGACAGAACAACAGTGCCAGACAGGTGAAAACAATTACTGGGACAGCAGCAAAAGAAACATCGTAAAGCTAATATGACAAAAATCTCAGAACTTCAGAAAGATGGAGGGTGATTTTGGATTGGGTTTTGGAGTGAATGTTGGTTAGGTCATGTGGTCATATTTACTGCAAGTATGTGAAATGTACAAACCAGCACTATACTCATGCCAGCATCAATCCAAAATGAACAGACTGTAAGTTTCACTAGTCAACGAAAGCAACCTTATTCTGACAGAAACCAGTTACATTTCAGAAGTCATGAAAGAAATGGAGAACAGGTTCAAGACAATGCCCATTTACAGCATGTGAAGGTGAAGAAGACGTTTCAGGGAGGACTCTTGAAGCAGCCACCTGCCTCTAGAAATACCTGGCAGGAAAAGGATGACTGAAGGTTACAGGTTACCAACACTCTTGCATATACCCAGGCCAAAAACTATGCATGAAAATGTATAAATAGCCACTTGTGTAATAATTCACATAATGAAATAAGAGAAGAAAAAGAGTATGGAAGCAACAGAAAGGTTATTGGTTAAGTACAGCAACACACAGGCAACTGAAACACTCTCTCAACTGGCTGATTTAAAATTTTCAAATTCCTATTGTGTCTCAGCAGACTAGTTTTATCTTTGGTCTTGGAACAACAAATTGCTAGACATACTGTAAATGATGGACATTTGCTCTGAGCCACAGTAGATACTATACACCTCGCTTTTACATGGCCTCCAGAGTTGAATTGTAATAGCAAAATTATTTAAACAACCAATTAAGTATCCAAATATTCCCATGAATCACACTTGCTGTTTCCATTCTCTTCCCCTGCTTTCCTAAATTCCTTAGCAAGACAGCAAACACACTTTGCCAAGAGATGGCAAATCTTTTAGCACTTGAAAGTTACTAAATACCCACACTGTTGGAAAATATTAAAAAACGCTGACATTTGTCATACTTTGCATCCTTTACCAGTATTTAAGAACTAAAATTATTTAATTTTTACTAACTTATTTAAAGAGTGTATCTAGAATTGTTTACATTGCTTAGTACAAAACATTGTTTAGCTACAAAAAGTAATATAATAACAAACATCGGGCACTGCTACTGTTAAGTTAAGTTAAGATTATGCCTTATCAACAGAGGGCAGTCTTTGATAACTATACATTTGAATGAAGACTTGGAGAGCAGTAAATTTCTGTTTGTTTTACATAGGATTGTGAGTTGTGTAGGTTTCAATAAGGAATATACATCTGTGATCCATCATCAAAAGTAGAAGGCAGATGCCCCCAGGAAGGGTTGCCTTTAAAATAAGAATATATTTGCACTCTTGTTTAAACAAACAGATGTCTTAAAATACAGATTTACTCTGCTGATCCTCACAGGTAATTTATTTCAGAGGAAATATTCATCACTATTCATCACAGTTTTCCAGAGCACACATTTATTTATTAACGCTGTTAAATGAGGAAGTTTTCTGTACCTTAAATCTTTTTATGTCTATTTAGACTTGAAAGTTTATTAATATAGCAAAACTGCAAGCTTTCATGCAAAGATATGTATAGTTTTACCCTGGTCAAATACCAGTTCCTTTATTCACTAAAAATTTATTTTGAAAGATCAATGGACTTGTTATTGGGCCCAAATCTGATTTGCCATGCTAACTTAAGGAACAATTGGTAGGAAAACAGTTTGGATTTATATCTATGTTATTAAATCAGAACTTAGCCAAGATTAATTTTCTTCAGGTAGAATTTGAACTCAAGTGTTGGCACAAGCCAATGAAAATACTTCCAAAATTCTCATCAATTCTATATAATCTGGAGCATTTTTGTTTATGTTGTCCTGTGAAAAGAAGACGAAATAAAGCAAGTCTTGCACTTTGTACTTGGACTGTGGCACAAGAGCTCACTGACTTGTTTGACAAGACAACAACTCTTAAAAATAGAGGATTTCTGCTGTTTGTACATGGAGATTTACTACTTGGTGATGAAGATAACAGAGGTTGAAGAACCAGACCCTGTATCCATGGAAAATAAGAAACTTCTGTGTGAGACATGGGGCAACTCTATTCTTTTACTACCTTTTAATTTTTTTTTCTTTTTTTTTTTTTTAGAAGCAGCAAAATATTAAAAAAAAACAAACAGCTGGAACACCTCAGTCATTGATGCCTGGGACTCCACTTAAGTATCTTCCTTTGAATCTTATGAATATGACATTCATTGCTGAAATCCAGGGTGAATGTCTCACGAGGGTAGACAAATGGTATTAGTGTTGTATAACTTGCTAGACATCTAACTACTAAAATTACTACCCACTGCAGCAGCATCCAAGTCCATAAGTCTATTGCATAGATTTATTTCATAAAATAGCTTTCAGCAGTATTCCACAGGCATGTCAATAATGGAATATAAAAATATATCACAAATTAGAATAATCCAATGTTGTAGAACTGAATGTAGATGTTTACTGGTGTCCCTCTACCCCAAACCAAGCTGAATTCTTTATTAGAGAGAGTACTGAAATGTGAATGTACCTGACTGTGCCCACACTGCAAAATTCAAATTCCACACTCGAGTTTTGCCATACAGAAAGCAAGGTCACGTGCCATAATGTCGCTCTACCACTGAAGGATACGGTAAAAGATAATTTTAAAAGAAGGAATAAAAAAATTACACAAATGTCGAATCAGCCTTGTATCCGTCTCTTTGCCATATTTTCCGCTTCGTTAGAAAACTTTCTTAAACCAGTGTGCGGATCACATTTCATAAACAAGAAATAATGTCGGCAACTCTGAAACACGCTGAATCGAAACTCAGAGCCTGCTACCAGGAATTTTAAAAGGCAACGAACTAGGAACAAGTTCGGGTTCTCATCAATGTGCTTTTAACTACAGGCACAAGGTGGCAAGCACCGTGAGGCTTTCATTCACCCGCTGCTGTGACTCGCCGCCTCCGAGGAGTGGCACTGGGTACTAACTGGAACCAACTGGTGCGTTTGGCGCCCGACATATCTAGCCAATATTTTTTGTGGCGCACAGAACCGCGGTGCCGGCAGGCAACTCCGCCGCAGCCCCAGGCCGCTTGCACTCGTGTGACCCGTCCCGTTCTCGCTCGGGCACTTTTGTCGCCCCCACTTTTCCCATCGTCGGGACCCGGCTCTCGGGCAGCCCCGCTCCCGCCGCCGCCCCGCACTCACCCCGCGGGGAAGGGAAGCCCCGAGCACTGTCCGGCTGCGAGCCGGGAACAGCGCAGCGTTAGTTCTGCCCCCGGGGCCAGGCGGGAGCGGGGAAGCTCGGTGCAGGGGGCGGCGGGGGCGCGCTCCTTCGCTGCGGGAAAGCAGCGCCGCCGTCCCCCTGACAGGAGGGCTCCCTTCCCGCGGCAGCTGGCGCCATCCGTGACCACCCGCTCCTGCATCGCCGGGGCTCATCCCGCCGCTCTCCTTTCGCCTTCTGCTCCGCAACCTGTTAGGCAGCCGCGGGAAGAAAGGAGGGAGCGAGAGGGGAGCCCAGCCCCTCTCGTAACTTGCATGATTGGCACGCAGCTCTGTCCAATCGCGCGTGGCAGCTTCTCCCCCAGCGGGTGCCTATTGGCTGCTCGGCGGCACGGGGCGGGGCTTTCCGGGCGCGGGGCTGCCCTCCGGAGCGGAGCGCGGCGCGCTCAGAGCGCAGCGTGTGCGGGGAGCGAGCGGCGCCGAGCCGGCGGCACAATCGGGGCCGCGATTCGGCCGCTGCCGAGGGTCCCGACGCTTCGCTCCACCGGCAAGGACGATGCCGCCTCTCCCCGCCGGGCCGCGGCGGCTGCTGGCCGGCTTGCTACTGCTACTGGCCGGCTGCGCTTGGGCTGGGGCGGCGGAGCCGCTGCCAGGCAGCAGCGCCGCGGTCTCCTCGCCGTGGTCGCCGGAGGCGGCCCCCGTGGTGGTGGCCAACCGCGGGCTGCGGGTGCCCCTGGGCCGCTCCGCCTGGCTGGACCCCGCGCGGGACCTGGTGCTGCAGGTGCAGCCCGGTGACCGGTGCCACCTCACCGTGCTGGACGAGGACCCGTTGTGGCAGCGCCCGGGCCGCCTGAGCCCCCGGCGCTTCCCCTGCGACTTCGGAGCCCGCGAGGTGCAGTACTCGCACCTGGGCGGCCGCAGCCCCGCCCGGGACCGCGTCCGCCTGCAGCTGCGCTACGACTCGCCGAGCCGCGCCCTGGTGCTGCCCCTGGTGCTGGAGGTGGAGGTGCTCTTCACCCAGCTGGAGATCGTCACCCGCAACCTGCCCCTCACCGTGGAGCGCCTGCGGGGCACCAGCAACCCTCTGGACGCCCGCAGCTTGGAGTTCGCCTTCGAGCCGGGCCGGCAGCGCTGTCGGGTGGGGCTGCTGCCGCTGCTGGCCGGGCTGCCCCGCTACGGAGAGATCCTCAACTACCCGCCGGCGGCGACGGGCGGGGCCGGGGAAGCGGCGGGGGGCGGCCCGATGCCATCCTTGATGTGGGACTGCGAGGAGTTCCTGCGCCTGGGGCTGCGCTACCGGCACACGGCCGCCGGCGGCTCCCCGAACCGCGACCTGGTGCCGCTGGTGGCCGAGCTGCGGGAGGCGGCGGGCGGCGGGGCGCTGCTGAAGCGCGAGTACTTCCAGGTGCTGGTGCGGATCCGCGCCGGCACTGAGAACGTGGCCCCCAAACCCAGCTTCTTGGCCATGCTAATGATGGAGGTGGACCAGTTTGTGCTCACCGCCCTCACGCCTGACATGCTGTCAGCGGAGGATGCAGAGTCGCCGCCCGATCTACTGCTCTTCAACATCACCTCTCCCTTTGGTCCCGGCCAAGGCCACATGGTCAGCACAGACGACCGGAGCTTGCCTATCACCTCTTTCAGCCAGCGGGATGTGCGGGAGCTGCGCATTGCCTATCAGCCACCCGTGGAGGACTCTGATCGGGAGCGGCTCTTTGAGCTTGAACTGGAAGTGTTGGACCCAGAGGGTGCTGCCTCAGAGCCCTTTGCCTTTGTGATTGTGGTGAAGCCCATGAACACCCTGGCACCTGTAGTGACCCGCAACACTGGTCTAGTGCTCTACGAGGGGCAGTCGAGGCCTCTCTCAGGCCCAGGTCCCAGCCCCAACCTGGTGATCAGTGATGAGGATGACCTCGAGCAGGTGCAGGTGAGTGTGGTGGCAGGGCTCAGGCATGGCCACCTCACTCTCCTGGAGGACACCCCAGGAGCTGCTGCCCCTCGTAAACACTTTACAGTGGCTGAGCTGGCAGCAGGCCGAGTCATTTACCAGCATGATGGCAGCGAGTCTCCGCTCAGTGACAACCTTGTGCTGCGGCTGGAAGATGGTGGCTCTCGCCACCGCGTTGAGTTCCTTTTCCCCATTACACTGGTGCCCACTGATGACCAGCCACCCCTACTTAATGCTAACACAGGGCTTGCCATGGCTGAGGGTGAAACTGTACCCATCACCACCCGTGCTCTCAGTGCCACTGACATTGACTCACAGGATGCCATCCTGCTCTTCACAGTGGAGTCTGGCCCCACGGCTGGGCAGCTCCTGCTCCGTCAAGCACAACCACCTCCTGGCTGGGAAGAGGAGGAAGAAGAGGAGGGCTTTTCTTGGAGGAAGGTGCCAGGTGTAGCAGGGAGTTCCCTCATCTATGAAAAGCCAGTGAGAGAGTGGCTGCAACAGGACATTGTGGAAGGGCGTCTCTTTTACCACCACTTCGGGGCTCACAGCCCCGGCCCTGGGGTTGTGTTGGATCAGTTCATCTTTAGAGTCCAGGATGACAATGACCCACCCAACCGCTCTGGACCACAGACTTTTGTGATCAGGGTACATCCTGTAGACAGATTAGCCCCAGAGCTCCACAGTAGCAGCAGCCTGCATTTAATAGTTGCAGAGCAGCAGGTGACCCCCCTGCGGAGGAAGCACCTGTGTTACACAGATCAGGACTCAGGGGACCGTGAACTTCGTTACACAGTAATCCAGCCCCCTACTGACACTGACTCCAACCACCCTCCTGACGAGTACGGAGCGCGCCTTGGATCCCTGGTGCTGACTGAGGATCACTCTGTGGAAGTTACGCACTTCACCCAAGCCCAGATCAACCATCACAAGATCTCATACCGCCCCCCACAGGAAGAGCTGGGGGTGGCCCCTCATTTGATTCAGTTTCAGTATCAAGTGCAAGATGCGGCTGGTAATGCAGCCAAAGGGACTTTCACCATCTACCTGCAGCCTGTGGATAACCAGCCTCCCGAAATCACTAATACTGGCTTCACTTTGCCCGAGGGAGGCAGCCATGTCCTTAGTCCAGCTGAACTGGATGCCAGTGACACAGACACTGAACTTGGCCGTCTCAGATTTATCCTGACCCAGGCTCCTCGGTATGGCCAGCTGCAGCTCTCTGGGTACAGTCTGGCTCCAGGAGGTATCTTCGGCCTGGAGGATATCAGACAAGGCAGGGTGGTGTATGTGCACAGTGGAGCTGAGACCAACAGTGATACCTGCAGGCTTGATGTGAGTGATGGGGTTCATTTTGTGCCCATCACACTGAAAGTGAGCGTGCACCCAGTTGATGATGAAGTTCCTACGCTGCGATTGCCCCCAGGCACTCTTGGCTCCTACCTCGATGTGCTGGAGAATGGTGCTGCTGAAATCACTGCTAGTGTCATTCAGGGCACGGATGAGGATACAGATGACTTTATGTTAACCTTCATTGTAGAGGATCCTCCTCAGCATGGGAGCATCCTGGTTCAAGGGGTGCCTGCAGAGAGGTTTTCCCAGAGAGATCTGCTGGATGGTGCTGTGGTTTATGCTCACACTGGTGGTGAAATAGGCCTTCTGCCCAAGGAGGATGCTTTCAACCTTACCTTGTCTGACCTCTCTGAGAAGTGGCGAGTCAGGGGCAATGTTATTCAAGGAGTTTCAGTCTTGGTGACCATTCTTCCTGTCGACAGTCAAGCTCCAGAGATTTTTGTGGGGGAGCAATTCACGGTGACAGAGGGTGACAAACGGGTCATTACTCTTGCCTACCTCAGGGCTGAAGATGTGGATACTCCAAGTGATGATATACTGTGCACAATTGTTGCTCAGCCCACATCAGGGTATGTAGAGAACATCTCTCCTGCCCCAGGCTCTGAAAAATCCAGGGCAGGTGTAGCTATAAGTGCTTTTACCTTGAAGGACCTCCGTCAAGGGCATATTTTTTATGTCCAGAGTATACATAAGGGTGTAGAGCCTGTTGAAGACAGATTTGCTCTGCGCTGTTCAGATGGCATTCACTTTTCCCAGAGGCACTTCTTCCCCATTGTTATTGTGCCAATCAATGACGAAGAGCCTGAAATCTTCCTGCGAGAGTTTGTTGTGATGGAAGGCATGAGCCTGGTTATTGACACCCCTATCCTCAATGCAGTTGATGCGGATGTCCCTGCTGATGATTTAACCTTCACAATCATCAGGCCTCCCAGGCATGGCCACATTGTGAACCAGCTGGTCAACGGGACTGTCCTGGTGAAGAGCTTCACCTTGGATCAGATAACAGAGAGCTCCAACATTCTCTATGAACATGATGACTCTGAGACAAGGGTGGACAGTTTTGAGGTGCAAATCACTGATGGTAAACACACCGTTAGGAAAATAGTACCCATCATGGTTATTCCTGTAGATGATGAGACACCCAGAATGGCCATCAATGATGGTTTGGAGATTGAAAAAGGGGAAACTAGAACTATTAATAACAGGATATTGAAGGCTACTGATCTTGATTCTGAAGACAAAACCTTGACATATGTTATAAGTTATGGGCCAGGACAAGGCCTCTTACAGAGAATAAAGCCTTCAGGAGGAGTTGAAAATATCACCCTGAGAATGAACTTCACCCAAGATGAAGTGGATAGAAATTTGATTCGATATGTGCATTTTGGCCAACAAGGAGTTCGTGATCTTATCAAGTTTGATGTGACAGATGGAATAAATCCTCTCATTGACCGCTACTTTTATGTGACAATAGGCAGCGTTGATATTGTCTTCCCAGATGTCATCAGCAAAGGAGTTTCCCTGAAGGAAGGAGGGAAGGTAACCCTTACTACTGATTTGCTTAGTACCAGTGACCTGAATAGTCCAGATGAGAACTTAGTTTTCACCATTACCAGACCACCTGTTCGTGGTCATCTTGAATGCACAGATCAGCCTGGGGTACCCATCTCCACTTTCACTCAACTCCTGTTAGCAGGCAATAAAATCTATTACATTCATACTTCAGAAGACGAGGTGAAAATGGACAGCTTTGAATTTGAGGTGACTGATGGCTATAATCCTGTGTTTCGTACTTTCAGAATTTCTATCAGTGATGTGGACAATAAGAAACCTGTTGTCACAATCCATAACCTGGTGGTGAGTGAAAATGAATACAAACTGATAACCCCATTTGAACTGACTGCAGAAGACAGAGATACACCTGATGCACTGCTAAAATTTGTTATCACTCAAATTCCAGTTCATGGCCAGATCATGTTCAATAATTCCAAACCAGTCACCACCTTCACTAAACAAGATCTGAATGAAAATCTAATCAGCTACAAACACGATGGCTCAGAATCAGTTGAGGACAGTTTCTCTTTCACTGTTACAGATGGCACTCATACCGATTTCTATGTTTTCCCCAATACTGTGTTTGAAACAAGGAAACCTCAGACTATGAAGATTCGAATAATGGCTGTGGACAACAGTGTACCTCAAGTTGTAATAAATAAGGGTGCTCAGACTCTCCGTGTTCTGGCCACAGGTCACATCGGGTTTCTGATTACCAACAAAGTGCTCAAAGTGGAAGACAGGGACAGTTTACATGTTACTCTCAAGATCAGAATCACAGAGGGTCCACGCCATGGCTTCCTGATTCACCTGGGGAAAGGCAACCATAGCATCAGCCAGTTCACCCAAGGTACAGTATTTCATCTGCTTTCTTTAGATCACTGGAAACATTATTTTTCATGTTAAGCTAGATAATAATTGATGGGAGAAACTTTACAACAATGAGCTTATTTATAGTGGCTTCATAATTTTCTACATCTGTTTATTTTTTATTACATCCATGACAGCTTTAAACAGGAAATGTGGTCTGCTGTGTAAATACTGGTTAAATGAGCTTCATTTCTTTGGAGAACTTAGTCCCAATAACTGTGATTTGCACTTTCTGTCAGTCATAGTAATACAGGTATGGACAACATAATTGGGCTGTACATCTTAAGAGACAGTGCTTTCTTTAACCAGTTTTATTTAGAAAATGCTATGGGAGCAGCCAGGCTATTATTGCTGTACAGTCTGAGCACACAACTGTAAAAGCAAAATAATTTCCCCACCAGTGGGAAATAATATATTATGAGTGCATTTTTTGCCTTAATTACACAAATCTTTACCACAAAGTGTTTGTGGTAAATTAAAATGTGATGTAAACATTTTACAATTATGTTAGTGGTACTTTAGCATGGAACTAGAACATTTGGTGATATAAATAGGGCAAAAACCACATGTGTCATGTATTCTGAAATAAAGCCTCAACTCAAGTCTGTGAAGTAACTTTAATTGAAATGGGAGCATTAGCTAGTCTCTGGAGAATTTTTCCAAGTTACTTTGCAATGACTAGTTAACTAACAATGAAATATAGGCTTTTTTTCAGCCTTCTGCAGCTGTGGAATGAGCAAACAGAATGAGCATGGACACTCAGAGTTCAAGGGGCTCAGCCAGGCTGGGCTGTGTAGGTGGAAAGGCTTGAGGTGAACACTTGCAGTTGGCTGTGTTTCATTTCACCAAGCCTATGCTGATACATATCCATGTTACATTCTTGGCGGTAACAATGTTCTTGTCAGATATACCAAATCTTTCAAATAGGCCTGATGAAATCTGCAATGGCTGCAGTGTCTTAGGTTTTGCAGTGCTAGTGTAAAAAAGAGGATGAGAAGAGACTAAACTGTCCAAGCTCTGGGGACCACCAGAGTTCCTTAAGTGTAAGGCTTCAGTAATATTGAGACTGTTGTCAGAGTAAGTGAGAAACAAAAGAGAAAGGGAGTGAGCAAATAAACAGATTATCACTTATTTTAGTGGGTTTTCTCTTACATTGAAGAATGTGGAATTATTGAATAGGCATTCCTTGAAGACAGAGGAACAGTGATATCCCATTTGTTTTTGAGGATGGGGAGCGCTTGGGAGAGGTACATGTTCCATTCCCTCCTGTGCCACGTGGCCAGGCGTACATTTGTCTGATGACCAAAATGAAGTTGCTCCTTGGCTTTGAATTTGCCATCCAGATGTATGGCCTGAAGGCTATCTTAATATCCTGGGGCTACCCACCCAAGCTGGGTAAGAAGCATGCAACCCTTAGGAAAGGTTGGTTTTAAAGCTAGTGAGGATCTCCAGAAAGCAGTGTAACTTCACAGGTTCCCCGACAGTACTAGCACAAGCACTCTTAATTTGTGTTGGATTGAAGAGTGTTTTTAAAAAATACACATTCCTTCAATAATATTGGCCTTTGAGAATAACATGCTTATGCTACACTGAGACAAATAATTGTCTAATGTTCAGGGCAGAAATAAGCAAGACCCTCTTTTCTCATATTTATTATGATCCCAGTGTAAGTGCAGGTTTTGCAATGGACTTTGGGAAGCCTCTGCATTGACTGTTGGACCTGTTGTTACACGCTTTCTTTTTATGTTTTGATTTTCCCCTCTCTTTAGGCCTCTTATTCTGTCATGTGTGACCAATGCTGAATAGTTCCAGTTTCATCAACACATGTGGGTTCTTATGGGGCTTGTAAAACTTGATTAGAGTCTTCTCGTTTATGTTGGAAGAAACCTTTCGAGGTCATTTGTTCCTATCTCTACTCAAAACTAGGACAACTTTGAAGTTAAATGAGGCTCTTCAGGATGTCATGCAAAAAATTTTGAAAGCTGCTTGCTAGTTTGTAAAGTCCATACTCAAACTCCCATTTCTTGGATTTGTTCCTGTGGCTGTATGAACAGGCAGCCTGACCACTCTGAGTAGGGCAACAAGATTCATTGTGTGCAAGCAGCAGGAGCAGTCTGGTTTTCAGATTCCTGTAACTGAAAGAGAGGGCAGAGCAATTGTTTAGAGCACAGCTTTCTCAAAGTGGAGATGATATTTTTGAAATAGAAAATTATGCTTGATGTATTTGAAAATTATGTTGGAGAATTCCAGTATAAAATTAATTTTATCCGGCTGTAGTAGCGTGACTGTAGTTATATGGTTATGAATTGTTAACTAGGCAAGTTTTGATATAGTTAGCACAACCTAATCAGCTGTGGAAGGAAAGCACAGACTTGCTCAAGTGACTCCAAACATGCTCTTAACAGATAATTTTTTGCAATTATTTTGATAAAATAAAGGTCTTTGGATGGCAAACAGCCTTTTTTTTTTCCTTATGAGGTGGTCCTGGTCCTGGAAATACCAGTTCAAGTGCTTATCTTTATGTATGCTGGAACCATGGGTTTTGATAAGGCTACCCACATGAGCAGAGCTGAGTACTTGTGTGTTTGCCAGATGAAAGATTTATGTGCTCCACTGGCATGAAGAAGTATTTGTTTTCATCCTCTTTATGGCCCCATGAATTTTTGATCTTTAACTTTCAAGCATTTATGGAAGAGATTCTTCAGTTACATATATTTGCTGATAATGCTCTTAATTTGTTTGCACTCAAAGATGTCTGGTTACTTTTGGAACCGAGGATTTTGTGAAGCTCTAACTAAAGTGCTTTTGGCTTGTTTTTACTCATGCATCCACCCTAACATCAGAGGAGAACTTGGGTGGTACTTGAGCTCCACTTTAATGTGATTAATTTTTAAAACTTTTTCTTGAAGAAAGTGTCAGATTTGGGGTTTTACCAACAGCAGTCCTTCAAAAAAAGTGACAAAAATTAATTTTTATGTATATACATGTTTCTCATCACTACTCAAGGAAACCAGAAGACAAACAAGATTAGTAAATATTTGTTTATCTTTTACATGCTTTGTGGTAACTGCTGGTTCAAAATTGTACATTGGGGTTTTTTTCTTACTGAAGTAATTTCTGTTTACTTTAATTGCATCTATTTGGGTTCTTAAAAGTCAATCACTGTAACTGTCCTCTACAGTACTTTGCAGATTGAAGAATGACAGAATCAATATCATATCCTTGTGGAGATATGCCTCTGTTTAAGAAAATGGACCGCTTAAAATATGGAATAGTTCTGACTGTCAAGCCCATGTTTTTACATTTCATTTCAGTTCTTTTTGTAAATACAGCTTAAAAGAAAGAGAGCACTGGGGAGGGGGGAAGTAAAGGGAGAGAGAATGAATGATATCTGTAAAACTTCAACACTGTTAATACTGGAATTCCTCAGTTCTGCTGTATGATCTTGACCTCTCTCTTGTTGAAGCTAAACTATTTAATACGTGTCAAGTTTTTCGAAAAAGGGTTTCCTACCTTCATAATTTAAAATAAAGTCTATTTTACCTGACTCTTTCCAGCTGATATTGATGATATGAAGATATGCTACGTTTTACGAGGGGGTGACAATGCCACCAGTGACATTTTTCATTTTTTGGTTGAAGACGGTGGTGAGTACTCCTAAAATCTCAGTTTTTCTTGCTATTTAAAGACAAAGAATTTACGTATGCTTTGCGAGTTGAAGAACATCTAATTTAATTGAGGGAAGTCTGTGTTATCTCCTGGAATGTGATTTTTTTAAACGGCTTTCCTATATTTTGAACTATTTCTGATGATTGTGAAGAGAGGTGTCAATGAAATGGTAATTGCAGCTAGTGAAAAAACCTCAACCTGCTCTGGCAAGAAAGTGAAATTCTGTAAGTCTACTCAGATACCTGGACTTTGTGTAGTTTTACCTTTGTATTCCCTGTTCAGGCTCTTCACACGTAAATTCTCCTAAGTCTTTATCTTGAGAAACTTTTCATTTATGGTTATTGTTGTCTATCATTTTAAAGGTTCCAGTTCTAAGACTATTCATATCAAAACATGTAACTGTTGTGTACAGTTCAAGTTTTGATTCTATGTACTTAGCATAACAGAATCCTTAGTGGCTTGTCAAAGATCTTTGTCAAGTGATTGGTGTGAATTCTCCTGGCTATTACTGTTTTCTGTGATTGTGTTGGATGCAAAAGAAAATTACTTAAAAAAAAAAGAGAATACTGGCATGTACTCATTTAACAGAGAAATAATGTCGGGGATTTTTGTTTGTTTTAAAAGTACAAAAAAAGAACAGCTTAAGGGGTAAACCAAATGCATCAACAGGCTTTTTTTATACCCATCCAAAGTCTGACTTAATGTGGATACTCCTAAATGTAGATATTCCTGTGTGTGCTAACAGGTGGCTAGGTTATGTTAATTTAATGCCTTTTTAAATATGTGATACATAGCTCTATGTGTAATTGGCAGTGAATTTTGCTTGTTGATTTAATAATATATTTCTTAGAAATAATGCTTCAGGTTAGTTGATTGTCAGCTCATGTACAGCTTGTATTACTGTTTCCCGATTAAGCCAATTAAGGCTATTAAGATCAGTGAACAGGGATTTGTCTTGTCTGTCACAGACTGGACAGTTTTGTCACCATCTACCACTGCTGGAGTGGGATATTAAAACATGTTTTACTCTTTATTGTGCTGGACAAGCACAGAGGAGACTTTTGAGACTTATGGCAATGTCTTTGCAAATCTTTGTGACATTAGAGACTCAGCAATGACATAGGAGTTTTCAACACTAGACTTTTTTCATAAATGTTTTCTTTTCACTGATATATATATAGATACATAGAGAAAGCTAAAGATGTGTAAAGCAGAACATAGATGCTGTCTTTTCAAAAGTAATACTTTTTTATGACAGGTGTCACCACAAGATGACTTTGTTCATGATTCTCCTGTAACTCTTCTATTCCATTAGGTGAACAAGTATTCAGTTTTGAGATTGTTTCAAGGTTTTGTGTGATGGGAGTAATTAAAGCTGATGGAAGTTTGCTCTCAGTGAGCTGTTTAACATCAGTTCTTAAAACTGAGTTGCACCTTGAGAGAACAACATTTGTGGCACTCGTCTCTGTGCTATTTAACACTTCATAGTGGCAAATACATAGTTAAAGTGAATTGCATCTAATATATTCCGACTCTATACCAAGAATTCTTTTTTTCATTGGAAAGCTTACCTGTCACATCTGCTTCTATTTGGCAGAGTTGTAACAAACAGCCTGTCAATTCTAACAGCGTGCTATTTTTCACAATACAAAGAATGATGATAATAAGGTGCATGCTGAATTTTTTAGAGCCTTTCGAAGTTGTGACATTATTGTCTTAGACACTATTTAGCTATATGGTAAGATGGTTTTTGCTTTCCTGAGGCTATCTGTTGCCAGAAAAATAAGCTGTGATGCATTTCAGAGTATTTCTGACTTTGAAGATGGTAAAGATGCATTTAAAATTGATAAAGCTGTGATCAAAACATTAGTAGTTGTCTGAAATATCTCAAATTTATTAGCAATGTCTTTAGAATCTGTAGCAGATGAAAAATCCAGCAATTTTATCTATTTCTATTTCTACCCTCCTCTGAAAGACTTCAAAGACAGTGTTTTGCAACTCAGATGTATTTTGGTAGACTTTCAGTTGTACCAAGGCTATTGTTTAGGGTTTTTTTTGATTTTAAGCCAAATCATATTAAGAGACTTCACACAAGAGCTGAGTGAAAGATGGAGCACAGGTGATCAACATCCATTGTAGAAAGCCACACTTCAGACTTCCAACTCCTATATCAAGATTATTTCAGTAGTAACAGGTTTGTGCTACCCTGCAGTACCTAATGCTATAAATTAAATAAGTGAGACTTCACTTAAACTGCATTGTGTTAGAGTCCCTGAGTGATCTGGTACAAATCAAGAAGCATTTCAAAACACCATTCAATGAATGAATATGCGTTTGTATACTTCAGCTAATGTAATTCCAAATAACTAAAAAACCCTAAAGTAAGTCCCATCTTGCAGCCAAGTATTTTATATCTTCTAGGCTTTCGTGCCTCAGCAAGGGGAAGATACAACAGCAGCTCCTGCTCTTTTCATGTGACATGAATTAGAAAGCTATTTTTGCCCCAGACCTGTAGTGTTGCCTGTAAATACTTTTCTACATGTCCTGTGATATTTATTCATAGTCTCTGAACTGCAAATAGGAGAAGAGCATGACTTCCTCTAGGTTTGTCTTTTGGTGACTGATCTGCCATACTCATTATACCATGACTTGTGAAAACAAATGCAGCAACTTCTTTTGTCAGCCTCTTAAATGACAAATCGTCTGACCGGTGCCCAAGGCTGTTATTTCATGCAATTGCCTGGAAACCAAGTACAAGAAGTCATCAAATTGCTCTGGTGTGAACTTTGTTGTGGATTTGGAATTTTGTTTACCTGCTCACATGCAGTAGTATTTATGGTAAGCAAGTTAGGGCAACAGCAGACTAGGTGGGTAGGTGAGGGAAGAGCCAAGTCAGCCCTCAGCCAGCTCTTGGCCCTTTGCCTGCTCCACTTCTCACAGCTGGGAGTGAGTGCCATGCTGCATACCAAAGCATGACCTGGGATGAGAAAGTCTGAAATATGGGACTGAAGCTAGGCTGTTTGCTTAGTGGCCAGGGGGGAAACCTGAAGTATAGACAAATGAAGAGTAGCTTGGGGATTATGGCTAGCTCATAATAAACTCTGCATTGATAACTAAAGAGAACAGAAATGGGCTCAATATGAAGAAAAAGAAAGTCCATGTAAAAGGAAAGAAAGCCCTTAAGACTATAATTAGCCAGCAAGAGCATAGGCCTGCTGTATTCATACCAAAATTAGAGGTTTCACCAGGAAGAACTGGTTCAGTTTTAGAGCTCTGAAACAGTCTTATTGTCTGCATCAATTACCTAAAAATGTATGGCTGTAGAGATTTTCTGGCTCAAAATGGCATTTTTAATAAGAGCAATTAAAAAGTAAAATAAATTTGAGGCAATTCACCTGTTTATCAACACTAATGTTTTTTAAAGGTATAAAGCATTTTTATGCTTCCTATGTATGGATTTAGCCTTAAGATAATCTGCTATAAAGTGGGTGAGCCTATGTATTTCTATTATATTTAAAATAAGAAGAGTCTGTAGTGTATCAGATGCTGCTGAGTTAGCTGTGTGACATTTTGAAATAAACCACTGTGGTTCATATTAAGAATTTACTTTCCATTTTCTTTTGAAAGAAATGTGGAGGTCTTCTCTCATGTGGAGATCTTTTGATTCTGAAAAAGTGTTATGAGTTCATTTTCATGGAACCTTGAAGAAAGTGTGGAATTTTCTTTTTCACAAAGGTTGTAAAATAGTCTCAGTTGAATCACATTCCTCAAGAGTGGCCTCTACATTCCATTAAGAAGGTGGAGGAAAAAAAACCTTCTTAGCAAGTGCAAGCATGTGACAGTGGTGAATCCTGATGTTTATATTATTAAATTCTTAATTCAATAATTAATAAAGGAATGAATGCTACTAGAATGCAGGAAAAGCAGGATTTTTATTTCTCATGGGGAGGAAAAATGCAAATCTATACTGATAGTTGAACTCCTGCATGTATTTCTGGTATCTAAGTTTCAATGCTATTGAAAGACTCACTAGACTGAGAAAAAGATCCAGTTGAAAATGCTTGAGGCCTTTTAATAAGTGAAAAACACACTCGTAGACTAATTTTAAGGAGAAGCTGCAGTTTCTGCAGCAAGTTCACATTCCTGGAAGCTTGAGAAAATTTTGTGTGTATGGCACTGCATAGAGTTGGTGCTTCAGCTGTGCAAAATGGCACTAATGTGTATGGAATGAAAGTTGACACAGAAATTAGCTCCAGTGTGTTGAGCTCTGGTGCCTGTTTCAGGAAACTGCACACTACAGTTTTATGCTACATCCCTTATGAGTTGTCTGAGGCATTTTTACTCCTTACATGACTTGGGCACAAAATATATAGTTAAAACTAAAGTCTGTTGTTTACCTTCTCTTTATTCTTTGCTTGTCTGAGATTAATTGTTGTCACTGCAGTAAGTCATAATAATTGACTAAGAATATGGATTTAATACCCAGCTACCCATTCTGTATTAGCTATTTTCTCAGGTAAGGTGCTGTTTCAAATAATCTGAAACTGGTTGAACTGGTTTAAGGCAATTTTTTCACCAGATTCTGCTGACTGTGTAGTGTAAAACAAACATACCCCAAAACTGGCAGTAAACTCAAACCCAGCACAACCTCCATGCCTCCAGAGACAGAATCAAGGTGAAATTCATTCCCTTGCCCTGCACTGGGTGTCTGGGGTAGCAGTACGACTGTGGCAGAATGTGAACTGCCTGTTAGAGAGCAGCTATTGTATTCTTTTTAGATTCACATAAGAAAAATTCTTTATTCCATTTAGGTTTTGTAGATAACTCTGAAATGTTCAAAATCAGGTCATGTAAAGTCAGTGAAGGAATTTTCATCTCTTCTAAATAGTGGTCTCCTCACAGATATTTTTAAAAGAAGGCCTTGTTCTTGGCCTGTTTGTTCCTTGACTAGTGCTCTCATCACAGTAGTTTGCCGTGTTTGTTCTCCCTCCTCCCCTGTCTGTCTTCTGAAGAATGGGAAACTGTCAACAAGGATTGCAGCACCCATGGAAGAAATTTCTGTGTTGAGCCTTAGTATTTTTTGTTGCAAGAGGCTAGTGCCACACTTATAATACTTCACATTATAGTCAGTTCCATTAAATTTTCCTGTTTTGAGTAACAAAATGACATAACCCTGATGTGGGCCTTTTGGGTCTGGACCATTCTGAAAATAAACCCCAGTTTGTGTGAGGGGAAAACCCATTTTCTATTCAGCTTTAATTTGAACCATAATATGCCTGTCCCTTGCCTAACTTCATTCTCTGCTCAATGCTTAAGTGGAGACTTCCAAACTGCTTTTTTAGGACTGTTATGATATCTTGCAACACCTTGCCTCAAGGGTAGAATTGTTTCAAAGGGAAAGTAATGACAGATTCTGATAGCTGGTTTAGGAATGTGAAGATCACTAGGGAAACAAGAATTGTTTTATTTCAGGCTCTTTGGGCAGCTTTTCTGACTTAAAGCCAAAGCATTGCAAAGCCAAGGCTCACTAAAACTGGTGATTTACATCATTAGCTAAATCTTACTTAAACTTTTAGTTACAGATCCCTAAATGCCTTAGCACAGCACTGCATTTTGCTGTACTGACATTTGGCTAAATCCCCTCTGAAGCAACAATCTTTCAAAAATAATTCCCTGAAGTTAGCTTTTAAGCCAAATTTATGGGAAAATTTCATAGACTTTTCCCAAATATGTTTATGCAAGAAGTTCTGCTAAAGAATCACGTTCCACTACCTAGAGAAAACTCTCCATTAAGTTTGTGAAATACAATTATTTCATCTGTCATCCTTTGTTTTGCTAAACAAATAATATTTTTTTAGGAACTTTGCCATTCTGGTATGCTTTATCATTTTTTGAGGGAATAATATTTCACCCTTGACTTTAATTATAAAGCTATAACAGTTGCCATTGCTGTTTTTTCAAAGCCAAAACACCAATGTGTTTTTTCCTGGGTGAGCTATAATAATATCTTATCAGACCTTTAGGACTGACTATCTGATAGTTCTTAAAGTAGCAAACTGGTAAAACATGATGGGGAATTATTTGTAGCATCCTTGCTTGACCTCGCTTATGGCATTTGGGCACACCAGTCTTGGCAAGACACATCAACTACGTTTATCTTTGGCTGAAAAATGAGGGCATCACATGGTGGTGGTTTGTTTGCCATCATTTGCCAAGTACTGTATTGGATTCTGGTCCTTTGCCAGGCTTGTTGCTGCTGTTTTAGTATACTCTAGGATGGTGCCCAAACAATTTTCCAAATGTCACACTTCTTACTGTAAGTATTACCAGGGGATTTAAATAGTTATTTTGACACTAAAGTTTATATTAAAAAATAATCAAAATAAACTTTACTGTAAATAAAAAATGAGCTCATGGGGATGCTGTTGTGAATGTGGCTGCAAGGTCTCAGCAAAATTAAGTACCTGTGAAAATATACATGACTAAGAGATGCTTATGTGGGGCGTATAAAAAGTCTGGTACAAGCCTTACTATCTCAGTGGAAAGATTTTCATTGTCTTCTGTATTAGTTATTATACTGGTCTCCTTGTCCTGGCATTTTTGACTAATTTTTGATTTCTAACTTGAATATGACCTTATCCTCCAAATATGAATATAGAAAAGGTCTGCTTTGTCTAGTTGAAACAAGATGTTTTTTTGAGAGGAATTAAGGTAGCTGTATGATTTGGCAAGAGAATTTTTGTTTGGTTTTGATTATTTGAGTTCAAATGGTGATTTTATCAAGAAACAAAGCTTTCCCTCTGCTCCCCATCCTGGATTTTTAATAATTTTCTTTAAAAAACATAAACTGTGTAATTGAAGGGGTGGGTTTAGATATTGCCTTGGATTAGTAAAGTAGATCCAACTGTGGTTTTAATTGTCTTTTATACAGAACTTAGGGCACTTTGTCCAAACATGGAAGTCTCAGATGCAGTTCCTTCCTTCGAGAGGCTTTTCTTACCCATGCTTCAACTAATGTGCCTTTGCTTACATTCTGGCCTGTTTTGTATTGATTTTCTGTTTGCTGCCCAAGTATATGAGTTCTTAATTACTCTTTGGAGTATTGTCTGCACTTGGATGTTCCACTTTCAACTAAGTATTGTTACTATGGGGCCAACAAAATTTTTTTTTTCTTGTGTTCGTTCCTCTTCTCTTTCTTCTTCCTATACTTCTCCTTTGATGGTGATACCTGCTATGTTCCACAGAATAAAATGCCTTAAACAGGCCAGTTAGGATCAGTGCCTTTCAGAATAATAACCCTTAGGCTGGTGCTTTAGAGCAGGCAGATACTGATTCCATTCCAGTTCTCCTTGAGTCAGGTCCAATGGTCTTCCACATAGAATGAGCATCTGGACTGTTGGGTTTAGAAAGGAAATGTCTCAAACACCAATACCTGTTGATAGTATTTTTCTAGTTTCCAACTGAGATCACTTGCGAAGTAATCACACCTTCAAAGAACAGATACAGTTGCAACAAAGTTTACCCGTTTAGCACTTCGGGCTCAATCACGCTTGTTTTCCTGAGCTGAATAGTGCCATTGATTTAGTTTGACCTGGTCAGATGAGAAACAAGGAAGGTATAAGGTAGCCCTATATAAGTACTTAACAGGCTTTTTACTTAAAAATAATCCACAATTTAGCTTTTATATTCTTGTGATATAAGGCCCAGATAGCAGCAAAAGAAGCATGACAATGAGCAGTAAAATTAGGTCAAAATGCAAGAATTAAAGGGATTAAGGAGACACACTAGGCTTAAGTAGAAGAATTGAGAATCTCAGCAGTAACACTGATTGCCAGTGACATGAGAACCTGCAGAAAGATACTAATTCCTAAAGGGAGCGATAATAAGCTTGTGAAATTATCTTGGTAGTCAGTTGGAAATATTTTTTATTTAGATATTCGGAAGAGCTCTAGAGAAGGGGCACTGGCTGCTGTCAAGAAATCCTGCTCACAGCTTGTTTAATTTCCCAATTTATTTTAATCAAGGGGTTCTAAAAAGCCCTCATGATAAGTTTAGCTTTTATCCCTTCAATGACCAGTTAACTGTGTAGAGTCCTCTAGAGTTCCCATACAGGTTCATTCAAGTAGTAACAAAAGCATGCAGGAAATTTCTGGATTTCTTTAAAAATTAGGTTGGTATTTATACAAAGAGCAAAAAACATCACTGAAGCAAATGACATGAAAAACAGTATTCCAGAAAAAAAAGTTAGTGAGTATTAATATATGGAAAAATGCTAAGAATCAAATTTAAAATGGAGAAAATATAATGGTGACACATGTTGTCATCAAAGTTTCACAACTTGTGCATCTTAATTTACAACATTCTCACTGACAGAAGTTTCTATTTGCCTTGCTAGATATTATAAGGGCAGTTCTTGCCTCGTCAACCTTTGTGCTTTTTCTGGAAAAATGAAGACAATTATTTTTGTTTCATAAGCCCAGATTTTGCTTGGATACTGTTCAAATCTTCCTTGAACTTATATTACCTGTTCTTTATAATTGGCATTAAAGTATGTTAGGGAGTGTTTTGGTTGACTAGAGCTTAACGATGGTGTTAGTAAGGTAGAGGGTTTAGGGATAGGAATCAAGGAAAGGCCAGCAAGGTAGGTATCCTGGTGAGAGTCTGTTATAGAGCACCCAACCGGGATGAAAAGGCAGATAAAATATTCTATAAACAGCTATGTGAAGTCTCACATTCAGTAGCTCTTGTTCTCCTGGGGAATCTCAGCTTGTAGCATGTTTGCTGTAGGCCCAGTACAGCAAGGAGGAGGCAGTCTAAGGAAGTTTCTGGAATGTATGGAAGATAGCCCCCTGACACAGCTGGTCAGAGTCAACTTGGGGTGGTGCCCAGCTGGACCTGCTGTTTGTGAGCAGGGAAGAACTGGTGGAACGTGTGGTGGTCGGAGGCTGTTTTGGGCGCAGCTATCACAAAATTAATGAGTTTAAAGGAACAGGATCAGCAGAACTGCCACCTTGGACTTTTGAAGGGCAGACCTTTAGAAGCCTGGTTGACACAGTCTCCTGGGAGACAATTCAGAAGGCCGAGGGGGCCAGGAAAGCCACACATTCTTCAAGAAGGAAATCTTAAAAGAATTAGGATCTCCCCATGTGCCAGAAGTAGGGAAGATCACCTGAACAGAGAGCTTTGGCTGGAACTTGGGGAACAAAAGAGCTTATCACCTTTGGAAGAAGGGGCAGGCAACTCAGGAGGAGTACAAAGATAACATGAAGGTATGCAGGGAAAAAAATTAGAAGAGCCAAATTCCAGGTAGAGCTTAATCTATTTACTGCCATGAAAAAAAAGCCAATAAAAAAAGTTTGTATCGTATTAACAAGAAAAAAAGGACTAAGGAAAATCTCTGGATCCTGCATTGGATGTGGAGAGAAAAATAATGACAAAGGATGAAGGACCAAGTACATCCTCAGTAAGTCTGCTGATGACGCCAAGCTGGGTGGGAGTACTGATCTTGAATGCAGGAAAGTTCTGCAGGAGGGTTCTGGACAGGCTGGATCAATGGGCCAAGGCCAACTGGAAGAAGTTCAACAAGGCAAAGTGCTGGCTCCCATTTTTGGGTCAAAACAATCCCATGCAGTGCTACAGACTGGGGGAAAAGGACCTGGGGGTACTCACTGACAACAACTGGACATGAGCCAAGGCCAATGCACCCTGGCCTGTATCAGCAATAGTGTGGCCAACAGGACCAGGGCAGTGATTGTCCCCATCAGCACTGCTGAGGCTACACCTCGAATCCTGTTTTCAGTTTTGGGCCCTTCACTACAAGAAGAACACTGAGGTCCTTGAATGTCCACAGAAGTGCAACAGAGCTGGTGAAGTGTCTGGAGCACAAATCCTTTGAGGAGAGTCTGAGGCAGTTGAGGGTTTTTAAGTGGGAGGAAAGGAGACTCGGGGGGAGACTCCACTGCCTGAAAGGAGGGAAGGAGGGTGTAGTGAGGTGGGGGTTGGCCTCTTCTCCCAGATGACAAGTGACACGACACGGGCAAATGGACTCAAGTTGCACTAGAGAAGGCTTAGATTGGATATTCGAAAAATATTTTCATGGAAAATCTCATCAGGCACTGGAACAGGCTGCCTAGGAAATTGGTTGAATCCCCACCCCTTGACGTATTTAAAAAATGTATGGATGTCATTATTTAGTGGTGGACTTGGCAGTGCTGGGTTTGTGGTTGGACTCAATCATCTTAAAGGTCTTTTCCAGCCTAGATGATTATATGATTCTGTGAAATTAGATCCAGAAATGATACAAGCAAAGTGAAAATCCTATTAGAGCAAATTAATTAATTTTACTTGTGTTGATTATTGTTTGTGTTTGGTCTAGGTCAGAATATCTTAGGCTGGTATAGTGTGGCTTGTTTTCTCTTGGGTTCCTTCAGTTAATTCCATAATTTTTTCTTTAACAGATTTAACTAATTAGTTTTTTGTTTTATTACTAGAAAAGATTTCATTTAAAAGTAGGCCCTTAGGAAGCTCATTGAAAAGACCAAAAAATAATTTTCCCGTCCTGAAGAAGGATTTTGACTTGTTTAAGTTCAAGTCAGTAGTAAAACATTAATTCAGTCAGCTTGATACACCATTGCCCTGAATGTTTGCCAGGATTCCAATCTCAGTAACTCTTAACTTAAGTACCAGCATAGCATTTCTGTCACCACTGTATAATGCACATTTTCTTCAAGACTGTAGGAATGCTGTTACCACACACTTTGCTGCCTCACTAAAGCTTTGTAGTTAGGGAATAGCATAATAATTAGAGAGGGAATTGTAAGGATACCTTTAAAGAAACATTTGAAGCCTAATTCAGCCTCCAGTGAGGCTCTTTGTGCCTCAAGGTTTTTGGTTTGATCCTCCATTACTGAAATCTGTGAGAGTTTTTTTTATCACTCACTACTGTAGTGTTCGAAAGCAAGTTGTGCAAGATAAGATTCTCATAGCTAAAAGTATGCTGTTATTCAGTGTTCCTAAAACTATTTTGCCCTAGTTTTTATTTTACGGCCTTCAAAGTATTTGATTTCTTATTCTGATGTCTGCTTTTTAGGCAGAACTTGTGAGCTCAGGAGCCTGAGACACTGTAGCAGTGAAGAAAAAAACACAAAAAACCCCCACTGAAGTACTCTGAATATTATTTCAAGAATTTCCTGGGCTTTGTGTTGAATTCGGTCAATATCTATGCTGTTTAATCTCAGTAATGCCCTTCAAACTGGCTCATCATGACCAAGATTTTTAGTACTGAAATACAGCACTACAAATTTGAGTACAAATTGTGTGTGTGGGCAAATACATCCCTTCTGAGAGAATTGCACTAGGAGTGTTTTGGACAGAGATATAAGGTCCTAGTGAGAAGGAAACTAATCTATACCTTTTTTTTTTCCCTGACAGATGCAAGGTGCATCACGCTCAGCTTCTTTAGGTATTGATGATGCAGTGTTGTACATTTAAGATCCAAATGACAGAACTTCTTTAGTGGGCGTTTTGGGTGGAATTTTATCCTGGATTCATCTTAATCAAGTGGAGGTCCTTAAAGTGCAGAATTAATAGCCATAATAAATTTAGGTTTTGTTCATAACCTTGAGGGTGGGTAGATTTAGATGTGGCAGGGTAACAATTGCTCTGAATTCTAATCCAATTTTGTCCATAGTTTCCTTTTAATGTGTACTTAGAGTTGCATAAATCATGTAAGTATTAAACACAGCAGTGTCCTGCACTGGCAAGGTGTACATTTTAGTTGGTGAAGTGGACATTTTCAAGCTTGTTGGCTATTTTGGGCTTTACAGTAAACATAGGAAAAGACATGAGATTTCCAGTGCCTTGCTTTTACTTATTAAGTCATTGCATGTTGCATTTGTTGCACATATTTGAGACCTGTGCTCAATTTTCTGTGCTGTCTGAGGAATTTTATATAGCTATTTCCTACAAAACTGCTGTTACCTTTAGGCTATAGGAAATGTGAGTTAGCCTGTGCTCCTGCAGAATCCTGTTGTTTGTACACCAGTGGTTAGTGGGAATGAGACAAAGCAAAGTATTGCTTTTGTTACTATTTTGCTACCACTGAAAAAAACACAGGCAAGGAGAGGAAAGAGTAGCTGGAATAGGCAGACTTTATGCATTAAATGGAAATTTTGTGACTGCAGTGGTTGGAGGGGGCCTAAAAATTAGGGATTCCATTGGGATTCATCAGCCAGCCCATGAGCTCAAATATTTTTGTATAGCTCTCATTTCCCCTCACCCCCCCACGTAAAGATAGGCAGAAGGTCCTTTAGTTGTATGTCCTGCAGGTATTGTAGCAAGAGCATAGCAGAATCTTGTGTGTCTTAAGTTGCACAGTTACTATATGCATGGTTCTTATTTTAAAATGTACTGCTTCAGATCTATTGAAGGATCACAGCTGGACTAGATTCAAATAAGCAGGACAATTTTCACCAGCATTGTTATGCCCTGAATCATAGAATGCATAATTCTTGAGTTTCAGATTATGAAGAATGGAGGAACAGATCACAACAGAAAAATGTTTTATTTGTTTATTTAAGGGAAAATAGCTCTTTAAAAGAAGTACTAATGCACTTCTAACATGTAAAGAATCTTATTTTTTGTGTTCCTATTCTCCACTCAACACACACAGCCCAACAACCCATATCTCTACACCAAGGTAGTCAGCTTGCTGTGATTCCTTTATCATGTCTCAACCAACCCAAATTATGCTGCTACTTAAACTATTTTTCTGAATTGTTAGGTTCATAGCACAGGCAAATTCAAGATATGATTTATTTTGATAAGCTCATGAAGATATGTTGCACGATATTCCAGTTAATGACCTGGAAATGTTTACTAAATCTTCAGAAAGAGGATGAGACAGGGAAGAGAAATACTTTTTATGAGGTCAGGCTTTTTTTCTCATTATTGAGTTTCCTTACTGCATCCCCCAAAATAGCCTTTAATTAATTCCCTTTTTATGTCATTCAAAAGAGCTGTTTCTGAGAAAATACATCTTAGTGTGCTTGAAAACTGAAATAAGCCTCAAAAGAATCTACAGCTGAGAAATACAAACCCGTTGAATGAAATGTTAGTCTTAAAGTTGTAAAGATTTCAACATATTGAGTATTAAACAAATGTAGTTTTAGAATGTTAGTCTCTATGTAGTTACTGCAATTATTTCAAGTAGTTTGATAATCATCAGTCATAGGAACTCTGCTTGAAATCATATGATAAAATTATTTCCTTCCCTACATTGCTACTGTAACCACCTATTAAAGCAAATAACTCTTGTATGCAACTTCTGATTTTTTACGGTTCTTTACTCTTACCTTAATTACACACATAAACCAGGCCTTATTCATTGTTTTGGGATCCCAGATTAATCTAAACCTCTGAGGAAGAGACAGCCCAGGATCAATGCCTGGTTACTGAATTTCTGAGATCTCAAGTGACTGCCTTACTTTCTGATGCTGTCTGCTTCTAGGGAAACTTCATTTAACTGGGGCATTTCAGAGATTGCTCTTATGTGTGATGAATTCATTTGTTGTTGAACAGACGTCCCTTAGCTTCCAAGTGAAAGAGAATAAATCTAAATCTTCCGTGGACTTGAGTTACATCTTTAGTAAGACTGTCTGCCAAGTCTTTGGAATGGAGGTGCTTTTCTTGGCTGGGACATACTTTTGCAAATGCAGATGGAACCTGATTTGACCAAAGATGGCTTTGTTTGATTAGCCCCTCATCAACAGACAATGTATTATTTCAGTAAAATATAGCTTCAATACTTTTCTTTCCTACATTTCTTCAATTTTGTGATTTGCATGGAACATATGGACATGGGAGCAAAAATATGTTGCAAAACATCTGTATATTCTTTGTTTAAATCTTGTGGTACTTTTGAGTACTTTCGAAAAATAATAATTTTTGTGTAGGTTTTTACTTTTAATTATTAATTTTGACTTGGGAGGGTTTTTTTTGGTATTGTTTTGGTTTTTAAAAATATGTTTGTTTGGTTTGGATTTTGTGTGTTTGCTTGTTTGGGGGTTTTTGTTTGGTATTTTTTGGTCATGTTTGATGAAAGAAAGAGTATTGATATGGTAAAACTTGAGTATTAGGTATGCAGATAACTATAAAGAGTTAATACAGGCTTTTTTTCCCCACAGCATTTGACATAGCAATGCATTACAAAATTAGCTTAAACATTTAGCAGACACTGAGTTTCATAAAATTGACAGTTTGGACAGTTTATAATGTTTTCCTTGAAGGATTGTAGAACTTGTCAAGTTTCACAAAAGCTGGGAAGTGTAATTTCCTGAGAAGCCTTCTTTCATGAAACTTAGCAGTAGTGGTGATTTTGCTAAACAGAGTCTAAACTGCTCCTGGTCTGCTGGCAATTCTTGGATACTTGATTTCTTTGTTTTATGCATGTTAGGAGGTGGCATCAGAAGGATCAGTGGTTGGAATTTGAATGCAGAACAATTCAGCTTAGAGATGGGAATGTAGTTTCTAAGACCAGGTGGTCTTAACTGGTAACAGATTCTCAAGTCAAGTGGTGAATTCTGATGTCTTCAAGAACAGGTATGTTAAAGAAAAAACTCCACCTGTGAAACTACATCCAACAGAAAGTTGCTGAATAAACTCCCATGTTCTCTCAACACAGAAGATCAAGCTGAATCATTACAAATGCCTCTTTTGGCCCTGAAATCAATAGAGCAGGAATTTGTAAAAACTCTCAACTATTACTGATTTTTACTGCATCTAGAGACAGCATCGAAACTCTCCTGGAAATTTAGTGAGAAAAAACTGAAAAGAGAATACATAATTTGCAGGAAATTCTTATCAGTTCTGTTCTTCCAAATTGTTTATTTAAGAAATATTCCTTACTCCTCCTTGACCCTCCTCCAAGATCCTTAAGGAAATTAAGAAGTGCTATTGTGAAAGTCATAGAAAGACCTTTAAATCACATAGCTAAGAAGTCAAGAATTCAAAGATAAAATGAAACCTGAATGGTACAGAACTCAAAACCTATGCATTGTTGTAACTTTTTATATAGTCAGTAGTTATTATTTGTTTAGTATTTCAACTTACAATCTTATCCCTCTCCCACCTACACACATTCTTGTAAAGTATATCTTTTTAATCTTAATGTTATCTTAATATTTTTCACCTCAGGGAAGTTTTTACAAAGAATTCTATAAGTAAGCAGCACTTGCAGAAAAAAAAACTCAAAAAAACAAAGCACATATTTGATAAAATTGATTTTTAAAACCATTTGTATTTATGAGTTTAAGAATCCTTAGATTTTCCAATTATTTTTTATATTCAAAACCCCATGATGTGTCAGATACTCATAAAATAATATTTTATGTAAATGTAGGTGACAGTATTTTTATAGAATTGCTTTGTTTATCCTGTTGTTCTTAGCTACATCAGGATTATTCTGACATCAAGAGAAATAACTCCATCCTTATGTAGAGAACCAGACTAGCCAGATTTCTACCCCCTTCTCAACAAAATTATTCCCACATAGGTTATCCAACATGTGTCCTGCCTGATTAGTGTCTTGCTTGGAGGAGTTCAGCAGATCAGAGGGAGATGTCATATTCATCACATGCTGGCTTCTCTGTGGATGGTCTGTCACATGATAGCAAATGTGGGGATATGGATGACTTTCTGCTCTGACTATGGGATGTCTGACTTTCCTTCTTTACCGCTGTTTTTTTCCCCCCCATATAAGGCTGAGGTTGCTGTTGGATTCTTGGCATGCCTGAACTGGCTTTCCACCTGAAGAAAAGCAGGTATTCCTCCTTCAGTGCTTAGCTTTGCATAAACAGCTCCTTTCCCTGACCAGTTATAGACACTGTTATCCAGTCAGCTACACTGAGGGGAGACTGAGAGCATACTGTTTCTAGCAGCAGTCAGTTTTAAAAGACTTGTTTCTTCTGCATCAGAAAAACCCCAGTTTTTGATGAAAAATAATTATTTGGAGGGGAAAGATGGTCAAGAGATATTTTCACACTTCTGCAGAACGCTTTTTATGTCAACTTTTAGTTCTTACTGATCACAGTATCTGAAACTACAGCTTTCAAGCCCTACCCACCCTTCCAGTGTAGAACTGATAAGATATTGTCAAGAAGCTGATAAACACAAGCTTAAGGATTAAGGGTAAAATAAAGTATATGGGGTGGGCTTTCAGTGCAAAGTGGTGTCCAGGAGTAAATGCAGATTTTTTTTTTTGTTTTGGTTTGGTTTGGTTTGGTTTTTTTGTTTTGTTTTCTTTTTTTTTGTTTTTTTTTTAATATCTCTTTCTTTGGGCTTATTTTAAAATCTTTCTCTTACTTATGCAGCAGTTAAGTAGTCCTTGCCTTATTTCTAAGGCTAAGATTTAAAAAAAATAATAATTTATTTTCCCCCCCACAAATACATTACCTCCAAGAATTCCCCTTTGGGCAGTGTTGTTCAGCTTCATTCCAAAATACAAGGTCATGTGCTAAATGGCATAGAATAGGATACACAGAAGGAACAAAGGCATGATTAATTGCCTGTGCTAGCATATTTGTTTTACTTCAAGCTAGCTGCATATCTTAAGAATAGCAGAAGCCACGGCATGAATTCTAACATATGTCCGTCCAGGCACAAGCCTTCTGTGCGTTGTGGTTATACACACTAAATAAATAACAAGCATTGCTAAAACCCACATTTCAATCCCTTAATTGCTAATGTTTGGGTGCTAGCTAGATCAAGCTAGTACAGGTACACCGTCCTGTTCTCTTACTAGTTTCTTTATTTTTCTGAAGATTTAAGCACGCTTCCCTGGGCACATTTAGTTTTTGGGTTTTTAAATGCAAGATCTGAAGAGCCACATGTTTTTGTAGTCAACTCATTTATTATACTTTAACAAAAAGCATTCTCAATGTACAAACAAATTTTGCTTTTGGAAGAAAAATAAAATGGATGGAAGTCATGTGTTTTAACAAAGATTCAAAATGTATGGTTGCAAATCTAATGGTAATTTTGGGATCCCTTAATGAAGTTGTTAAGCTGGTTAAATAAGGGTGATTCATCTCAGTCTAAGAAACAAGCTAATAGATTAGTTGAATTGCTCTCCTAAGGTGTTCATTTCTCCATTTTTGTCATGGTATATCTTGGCTATTAGTAGAAATTAGAAAAAAAGTTGCATCTATGTGCATAGTTGTGTAACTCCCACATTTACTGTTATTTGCTGAAATTAATGTAGTGGAAAAAATGTAGTTGTGAAGCATATTAAAAAATGTTTATGCAGTAATTTCAGTGCATTTGTTTAATGTTTACCTATGTATTGCTTAGAAAACCTAAGTTCAAGTTTTGTGTTTTGCCTTTCTGGGAGCTTGGAGATGGTTCATAGTTTCATAGTTTTACTTTATTTCTTTATAAACTTAATTACTGAAAAATGTGTAGTAGATACTGAGAACAGTTTTAATGAGTTAAGGAAATTAATAAAAGTAAGACTGTGTTATCTTTTTCTTCACTGTAAGTTTGGCAAGCCCTTTTCATTTGCAGTGGCCATTCCTTTTATCTAAATAGTTGGGATAGAATACAGAGATAATTTTTGATTAAATGAAATACCAAGAAGTTGTGGTTCAGATAAAATAATGCTTAGAAGCGCGAGAAAAATTTTTATCTTACATATATAATCCCATATATAATCCTTTAATACATGAAAAGATTAGAGCAAATAGGGAGTTGAGCACCAGACTACAAAATTGAAAGCAAAGTACTGCAAACAGTTCTTTATGAACCTTTATCTATTTTTCTAAATACTTATGTGAGTATAGAGTGTCCTGATCATGTATGTTTATGTGCTCATTTATACAAAAAATGCATTGAAAATATTAGCTGTGAAGTTAAATAAAGACATATTGAATATTTTGAATATTCTCAGCTTTTAGGAGCATAATGAATAATATAAATAGAAAAGAATATTTTGCTTTCCAGTTCTGTTTGTGTCTCTAAGTGGAGAAAGGATGGTTTTGAAATGAAGTTGCTAGAATAAATTTTATTCCTAATTTTTCATACCTGGTATGTGACTTCATGCAAGCCACAGAATCATGGAATAACAAAGTGTTGGACCCATCCCTGGAGATCATTTAGTCTGATACCCCTGTGCAGAGCAGCATCAATTAAAGCAGATTGTCCAGGAATGAGTCCAGTCAGGTTGGAAGTATCTCCAGGGCTGGAGACTTCCACACCCTCAATCTGATAAAAAGCTTCCACACCCTCACAATAAAGAAGTGTTGTTGGCATGTTTGAATGCATCCTGTAATTCAGTTTGTCCTTGCTGTTTCTTGTCCTGTCTCTGGGCAGCCCCGAGAAGAGCCTGGCTCTCTCCTTACACCTACCCATCAGGTACTTACAAGCACTGTTAAGTATTCCATCCGAGCCTTCTCTTCCCCAGGCTGAGCAATAACAACTCTCTCAATCTCTCCTCAAAATTTGGGTGCTCCAGTTCCTTAATCCAATCCTTTGTGGCCTTTCTTGCTCCAGTATGTCCGTATGTCCATGTCCCTCACGTGTTGGTCTCAGTACTTGGCCCCACAATGCCCGTGTGTCTCTTCATGAGCAGAAAGGAAGAATCTCAAACTTCAATCTGCTGTCAAATCACCCTAATGCAGCCCACAAGGCTGATTCTGTTCATACTCTCATGGATCAAACTAAGTCCAGGGCTTGTATTGTGGCAGTAAGAAAAAAAATCTATTCCCTGTTACTTCATTCATCTGTGGAGAAGCAGTACTCTAGTATTCGAGTGTGCAAACTACTACAAATGTGAGTGGTTTACAAATTTTATGTGCAAGGAGCATTTCCAAATTAGTGTGAATCACTAATAGCTGAGACAGGGCTAGAGACAGTTTTCCATGTCCCACATGGAACTTGGTGGCTTGGTTAGAAGCCACCAACTTTAAGTAGAACTAAGTCCATCTCATAGAAGAATTCTGGGGAAATCACATACAAGGCTTTGTCAGCTGCTCACAAGATCTATTGGCATTTATTATCTTGGCTCATGACAAAACAGCTGCAAGCTGTTGTTTTCTCTCTTCCTTCTCTGTACAAATATTATATAGGCTGAAACATAGAGATTCATATTCATAATGGCTGGTAAAATTAGAAGAATAAGAGTTGGGAGGCAAACTCAAAAGTGTTAATTTTTCTTTCAGTTTAAGTATCTAAAATTAGGGGACTTGAAAAGAATAATGTAAGAAAGATATAAAAGAATATTCTGAAAGTGCCTGAACTATGATAAAAGTGTACCACTTTATAGTTGGAACTAATTCCAACCCTAATTTTTAATTTAGATTAATGAATGAGTTGCTGTTTGGGTGAGAGGAGTAGGAGGGGGATAGGGACTCCAAAATCCTTGCCATCTGGTTCTTAACACTAAACTTGATCCCTCCAGAGTTTTACTGAGGAAATGTAGGTACCTCTAGAGGACGTTTTAGGTCTTATGCAGGCCAAGTAGGCCTCTAGAGTTTGCTAATTCTCTCCATCATCTGTTTACAGAGTTTACAGTGGTCGGGTTCCTCCCTTAAAATGTGGCTCAATGATAATGTCGAATTTGACTTGATGACTTACTGCTGCCAAGCAAGCAAGATCCCTCTCTCCCTCCCTCATCCTTTCCTATCTCATCTCACACCAGTTTATAGCATACTGGGTTGATTCAACTAACTGTTCTGGCAGAAAGCCAGTGGGGTTTTAGGTTAAGTGAGTGGTAGGGTGCTGGACTGGTTTACCAGGCAGGCAGGGATGAGCAGCAGGGAGACCGTGCGTTTAGGAATGTGGGGACCAGAGGAACTGGGAGAGAAATGGAGTCTCCCTCGTTGAGGGCTTGAGGTGCTGTACTGGTTCAGCTCCGTTGTCCAGTTGTGCTGCTTCCCACTCAGTTCAGATGGGCCTTCTCTGGCTGCTTAAGGTAACAGGAAACTGTGCTGCTCGCTCCAGAGGAAGTGCCACCTCCTCATTTCATCTGGCTGTGCCCATTCTCTCTGTGCCAGCACAAATTACGGTGCAGCCACATGCAAAGCATGAATTCCCCTAACTACAGCATCCCATAATTAATCACCCTAAAACCATTTTAGAACTGTGTTCTTGGGCTCCTCAGGCTAAAAAGGTTTGGTCAATGAATGAACAAACAGCTTTCCAGCTACTGTTTTGAAAATAATGATAGCACATATTTTCCTGACTAGAGGCTTAGCAATGGAGAAAAGGCAGCTTATAAAATGAGTCCATTTCATTTGTACAATGACATTCCAGCATGATATCTCCATTAGTACTTAGGCAAATTTCTCTTGGAGGTTTGAATATGCTGAAAGAGACTGTTCATCTTATAATCATCTAAATATTAAAAAATAAGAAAATGAAAAAAATAAGGTGAAATATTATACACATATCTGTGCTATTTAGGAAAAAAATCTAAATCTGTACATGAGGAAAAAACCTCAAAAAAATAGATATAGCATTAAACACATAAAATAGAGACAGTTTTATGTCTTCTAATTAACAATTTCTAATATTTTTTATTAAATGTTCAAATAATTTGTATTCTTTAATAAGGGAAGCTCTCCCATTTCATTTAGAATGCTGCACTAGTGTTGGTGATTGATTTAGCTTGGAATTGAAGTAACAAGTGATGAAAACACAGCTTAATTGCTCTCATAGAAGGAACATTGTGCTGCAAGTTGATTATCACTAGATCAAAAGTGGGTTAAACATTTTAAGTACCTTACACAGGATGGTGGTTTGCGTGAGGTAGGAGATGCGCAATTAGATCATTGAAGTCATGGATTATGCACCTATATGTATTGGGATTACAATCCTATAAAATTTGTGCAGTAGAGAGATTCAGCTGGCTACATCTCATGTTCTACCATAATAAATGGCATCCTTTACCTCAAATATTTGATTAACAAGTTAAATATGGCATTGAAGAGATGAGTATATCATCAAAACAATCTTCTTTTGCGATGGCAAAGTACGCAAGGAATGGTGAAACAAGGCAAATGCTTTAGTGTTTCATAGAATCAGAACTATCAAGGTTGGAACAGAATTTTAAGATCATTAAGTCCACTTATCAACCCAGCAGTACCACTGAAACTCCAAAACCACAAAACCCTATCACCTAGAATTGAGTAAAGGCTAATGGAGAACCACAGCATCACAGGATTTTTGAAAAGGTTTTCTTCCTTTTTAAAAAAGAAATCAATCAAACAAACAAAACCCCCACAAAGTTAATTCTCTTAATTTTGAGGGAAAAGGCCATGCTATTTCCAGAATTCATACATGCTCTCCATTGCTTTGTGTAAGTAGTTATTGGTGTGTGCATGCCAAGACAAGGTGGGCTCCCGGTTTGTACTGAGTCGGTGGCTTTGTGGTGCTGGGGATGAAGGCAGGAGCCCGTGCTCACTGGCCTACACCCAGGAGAGAAGGGCTTCTTCAGAAATCAACTGAAGCTTTTGCATTGAGCTTGGACTGAAGAGGCCTTTTTCTCCTTGGAAGGATTTCTCCCTTGCAAGCTAGGGAGGCAGGTCCAGACAATAGCCAGAGATACTACTATAATAAAACAAGAAATTGCAGCATGTTTGTTCAGACATGCAGTGTCTGTAGAGGTGCCAGCTATCCCCTTTGCGTAACAAAAGCAGTGTTGCCTCTGGAGATTTCTTTCTGAAGGCATCTCTGTTTAGAGACATTGCATGCACGTGCATGCCATATTTCCTTTTTGTGTTTGTGCTTGGTTGCATTTTTTTTCAATCTAACATAATGTCATACAGTACATCAAATCACTGTACTTTATATTTTCATATTCAGTCGTGATGAGGCATTTCAAATTTTCCATACCCTGTAATAAGAAGCTATTTTACAGCTTAATAAACATGATTTGGTTTTAACAGAGTATCTGGAAATATTATATTATTTTTGTAGGTAACCAGGTTGGTTTTGCATAAAAACAGAATATAATCTTTCTGTACTTCTAGAGAAGGTGATCTGGTAAGCTGACTTCTAAAACTACTTTGAATATTCATAATGATCCTGGTCTGTGTCAAAGCACACCAAAAATCCTGTATTCTTGATGGATGCTGTGTGTCAATCACAACAGATTGATTCTAAGACTGAATAATCACTGTAGAGAGATACCTGATCTGAATTTACCATCAGGACGAGGTACCAATTACACTGTAACCACAACAGGTTGGGATTCAGATTGATCTGCAAAAACACTCTGCAGGTGTTTGTACTGAGTTATGCATTGCCACTGCCAAATAAGTTTTTTAACTAACTAGTTTAAAGCTAGGTGCCTTGTAGCTGTGCTGCAGTTGATTATTTGGACTCACAGTGGCAATGTGTGGTACCAAAAACTGGGAGCTGTGGATGGTTAGAGCTCCCTTTCTCTGTGCTGAGGTTAGGGTATGATGTAGAAACTGCTGTTCCTTCACAGTGTGGGGGTGTTCTGCTCCAGCGTACTCACTGGGACATTGGCAAAGCAAAGGAGCCCGTGTGAGGACAAGGATCTGAGCATACCCTTTTCTGGGGGAAAAGCATGACATTTTTTTTTCTGTAAACTAATGTATCTAAGCTTGCTGACTCTGCTTGTCACAAGTTTTGTCCCTAAGCTCTTCTTGAAGATAGTAGTAATGTAGTAATGACCACATTTGGAAAAAACAAGTTCTGACTGTCATTTGCTGAGGAAACAGGTGTGGTGGTTTAATATGTTACTAAATCCCCTTTTGCCAGTGGTAGCTGCCTCTTTACAGAGTCAGCAGAGTGGTATGCATATGTTAGTAAGTCTAGAGTTAGTGCAGCTCTGTAGCAGTGCAAGATTAAGATGCTGAACTATGGGTGTTTAGGGCAGGGACGCACACTCTGCTTCAGTAATGCTGCTAGAGGTCTGCCAGTGATATAGGAGGGGTTGAACAGCTGTGGAGTGTAGTATCTTAGAGATGCTATGGCAGAATTTGCCAGGGCTTTCCTGTCCAATATGCTCAGGAGATCAAGATTCCCATCAGAATGTACAGTATCATGCAATTCATTAAGAGCTTTTATTCACCACTCATTTCAAGTATATGTTGGTTTGTCTGGCCTGTCCAAGTTAGTATAAGCTGCCTAGAAACCTGTCCTGACTGCACAGAGATTTAAAACACCACATTCTAATTATCATTAGATTTAGATCACCCTCTTAATTACACTGTTTCTGTATTTTTCATTGCAGTGATGGACATTTGCATCATTGGTATGACACAGGACATAAAAAACATGTTATGAAAAGCAATCCTGTTTTTTAACAGACAAATGCAATTTTAAAATTTGATTTTAAAAGTGTGTATTTTAGCAATGTAAAATAAGTTCAGGTTCACCTATGAAGGGATTGTTTTCAAGTCAGCAATCTTCGGTCTCTGGGCATGACAAAGATGCAGTCAGACTTTTGCACTTTAAAGAAATACTTCTTATAAGTAGTGGTTATAAATAGTGCTTCATACTTAAAGAAGTAGTATAATATCATGAGCATTACAGTGTCAGCAATTCTTTTTACTACAGAAATACAGAAATGTATTGCCTGTATCAGTCATATCAAATGAAGGATATATTAAAATGTATTTAGATCTCATATGCTAACATGTACCTAATGGTAGAATGCTTTGTTGAGTTTGGACATAGTGATTGCCAAGACGAATTGTGAATATGAATAGCAAGTACAATAGGGAGTAACATGCAGCATAAAATAAAAGTAAGAATAAAGTTAGAAAACTATGGTTTGGAGGAAATGGGCAGATGTGTTTGTGTAGATGCAACTTCATGAGAAAAAGCTTTCAGATTTGAACAGTTATAGGGAAAGAGACGGTTATTAGCAGAGAAATAGACTGAAAACAAGTGCTGTACATCCAGCAACAACTTAGAAAAAAAATGGGGGTTTAATTTGTTAGAAAATTAATTTAAGTAATAGATGGAATTTTCCCTTGAGTAATATGAAATTAAGGTGCTTTCTGCGGTGCTGCAGGAGAAAAAGATAATTATTTATGGAGCCTACAGAATTAGAGTAATCAAAATGTGATTTCTATGTAATTTTTCTTTCTGTGTTGCCCTTTCTTTACCAGCTGGAGCTTAAAGCTCCATAACTTACAATGTAAGCTAAACTGGAATTTTTTTGGTTTTGTTTTTTAAATAGAGTTTTAATTTGGAATATCAAGGTTAAATGTCACTCTTTACAGTTTGGTTACTTTTGACATGTTTTTTTGTTTCTCCTTATGTGTTTTAATGAGAGACCTATCATCCCAGGCAGAAATGTCTTCTTAACAGTTTTACTTTAAAGGAGAATAGGTCTTTTTTGGGGATCTTTGAAGCAGATTTTTAATGTGTGACTGAGAATATTCTTTGCCTTCTACTTTCATCATCAGAAATATGTCACACTTTGTAAGACATATTATAGGAATCTAGAATCATGTGTGTGTTTAATCATCAAATCCTTTATTAGATGAAACTGGTGGGGTTTCCATGAAGTAGATTGGGAGATTTACCTGAGTGCAGGCTGGCCATTAGAACTAAAGCTGTGCTTCTCTGCACTGTCACCTGGGTCCTAGAGGAGATTTTGGCCTGCAAGTGATCTGGGTCTGCCTGTGAGTGTTCATCTTGCAGGGCTGGAGTCAATTTCACAGCATGTAGCCATTCTTGTCAAGACTTCCAGTGCTGAGCTTGTTGAAGCACTAGAAAGGATTCTTATGGCCTCACTAAACTGCACTGCTCTAGGATGTTTGTTTTCTTAAGTTGTGAGAGTCTCTGGACACACTAGTGTTGAACTGGTGTTCTTAGCTTCATTGGCAGTGTCCTACTCTGTCTGTCCATTCCATCAATTCCAGTATCCAGAGCACTGCTTTAGCCAGAAGGATCTAGAAATTCAGTGGTACAGGAGCCTCAGAAGGTGGGATAAGTTTTAGCAAGGTGATTGCATAGTTTGGATGTAGATGTGGTAAAGTGGAGACAGACACTGGGTGAAGCAGTGGCTGCAGGTGCTCTAGATGAAGAGCTGAGCTTCCAGTGCAAATTGCAATACTAGTATTGCTTAACCAGAGTAATTCCCCCAGACTGTCTTTTTGTTTGTGTTCTACCACGTGATTACAGTTTTAGACAGCCCTGGAACAAATGAAGCATGATAATTAGAAATTGTACTTATGGATGTAGAGCTTGCTGAAGCTTTTTGATAATCTGCCATGAATGCTAGTTTGCATTAGGCTGCCAAGAGCTGTGGCTGATCAGATTGTTATCGTCAAGTAAAACAGAGATGTTCTGTGTGGAGTTGGAGGCTTAGGAGTGTTTTCTCTTTTGGCTGCCATATTCTTTGGCATATACTGCAGGCACTGAGCATGAGGCTTAGAGCTGTTGTTAGGCAAGTGCAAGGCCATTTCACACTGTTTTCTCTGGCCATTACAGAGGGTGAGGAAAGTACTATTGTCATCATCTAGGCTGCTTCCAAGGAAACAACCAACATAAGGAATGCTGTGTGCTTTCACACACCTGCATGGCAGGAGGAAGGGAAGCCATTTCAATGGAAATTTGTGATGCTATTGAACACTTGTCTGCTTAGGTACTTTTGGTTTTATGAGAAAAATTATGATCATTCATGAAAATTTAGAATGAAGTCTTGTTTTCTTCCCAATGTTATTATGGGGAACAATTCAAGGAAAGAAGTCACTCACTAAGTTTTGCCAGCAAATAAAGTGTTAAAATTAGAAATTATTAAATCAAGCAGGGAGAAAGTTAAATGTTAAAAAAAAATGAAAGTAGACCTAAAGCGTAGGAATAGTGCAACCCTTTGCAAGACAGGTAGAGTTCTTCATTATCCTAGAAAGATAAATTATTTTGTTGTCTTCATTGTGATTGAATTCTGCAACTGAAGCTGTCAAGTCTTCTGGGTTTCTCATCTCTGAGCCCTGAGAAGTGGAATTGACACCTTGCTGTATAACTGGAGATCTTGGTGCTGTTTTACTAGTCCCTTTGTACTGGAGACGAGTGTGAAGTTTCACCAAAAGCTAGTTGGCTTCTGAGTCACTCTGATGTTTTTGAAAATTTTATCTGGTAAAGAACTTCAGAGAGGAATTTAGGATTAACTATATAAGCAAACTCACAGTTTTTTGTGAGCTCAGCTAATTGCTTCCACCCTGGGCTAAACTTGACCTGATGCCCTACAGAGTTGCTTGTCTATCTGCACATCATCCTCCCCAGCGTGTCTCATAATTCCCTTGTTATTATTTTTTCTATTTTCTGGGTTTTCCCAGGCCCCTTAACCTTAACCTTGAATAATAAAGAGCTAAGTGTAATTCTGTATTACTGGAACAGTACTTCAAAATTTACAAGAAAGAATAGAATGTTGGTTATACCCACTCCTAAGTCTTAAAATTTTATGCTGTCTGATTTTTCTTGTGGTGAGAGAAATGTCAGCAGACTGGTCTTTTGTCACAGGAGTGTATATAGTTACATGTGTCCTTTGTGTGATAGGATTTTTTCAGTGACCTGATTAGGGAGGCTTTTAGAAATGCATTTTTCATTTTAATAGAAAGCTGATCCTACTTTAAATAATTGAAGCAAAAATAACTCAAACTGAGTCCCTGCAGTGTGATCATACAGACACATTTACGATTTTTTTTTTCTAAACCTATCTTCCCATCTCCCTCTGTCTTCACTTCAGAAGATCTTTATCTGTTGTGCTTGAGGAGAAAATAGGGGGTTGGAGAAATGCACCAGACCAGGCTGAGATTGAAATCAGTTTTTCAGTCATGTTTCACCTGGCTGGTAATCCTGGGTAGTACGCTTAGTCCCTCTGTTGCAGTCTCCATTGGTGGAAAATCTCCTTTTCATTGTCCTTATTTAGCCTACAGTGTCTTCAAACAGTCACTAAAGGAAAGGATTTATTTCATCTAATTTAGTTTAGATACATGTTTTGGGATGAGATTAATCCCACATTTTTCCTCTGTTGTCAAAAGACACACCTTGAAGGAACTGAAATGTGTTTATAATGACTGGATTGCTGTACTATGTCTTCAGTGTAATGAAATTTTATTAAAAATTTGTATACATAACAAACATGGAGTTGCAAATATGGATATAGGCTATAGAAATAAAAAACAGAAGAGGTCTGTTATAATGGGCTGCAGGTTGCAAAGCCTCAATTTGTTATCCAGCAGGTGAAAAAGCAGTGACCACTGCAAAGAGATGAGCTACAGAGAGGGGTTCAGAGAGGATGGCCAAGATGGGATGAGCAGTGTGCAGGAAACCTGCAGAGCAGTGGTTTTACTGGAGCACACGTGGTAGAGAGCCAGGGAAACCTCACCTTTGTACTCCTGCACAGGACTGCCCCAAGGAAATGTGTCGGAAATACGCGTTTGATGTGTTTAGTGGAACTCTTAAGGGCTGTGATGAACACCTTTGTGCTGTTTATTACTGGCAGGCCTCGCAAAGGAATTTTCATTTTATTTGGAATCCAGGAGTGGTTTGGGGAACTGGCAGAGGGTTAATATCTGCAGAGCTCCAAGGTATGTGAAGTGCTCAAGGTGCCTGCTCACAGCCTAATATGCTGTTTGCAGATGCCTGTGTCATGTCACTTGGTGACAAGTCCTACGATATAAGCTGGGCTGTGACACTAAGCTGTTGATGGAGAATATATATATATAATATATATATATAATTTATATTTTAGCAGGACACTGTTGATCGTGGATCACTTGTACATCATTGTACATTCCTTGCTGTATCCTTGTGGATACAAGATAACAATATCTTTCTCTGACAAAATAAGCAAAATTCTGGGACATGGGTGTTGTGAAGCAGAAAAAGAGCTAGTGTAGGGTTCTGCAGGTGTTCAAGGTACAGGCTCAGCCATGGAATGGGATGTACTTGTATTGTATTCCTGCTCACTTGATGAGTTTTGCGCTCATAATTAACCGACCCATCTGTAAATCCTGAAGTGACACTACATTATGAAATATTGCATTGTTTTTGCCCCAGATCTGGCACATTAACAATACACTTTTTTATTGTCTCTCCCTCCCCCCGTATTTTATTTTGTTTGGTGGGTTTATCTGTCGCCATTGGAAAAGGGTGCTTCAGCTTATGGCACTGTGCTTTCTTCAGAATCAAATATGGGATGTTTGCTACATTTAGGGAAGATTTTTAGGTAACTTTGTAAAATGAAGAGGTAATCACCTGACCATTGCCACCATTTTTATCTCTCAGAGTTGAATACGTGGAATAAATCTTGTAAAGTATTGAAACAGTAATTACATGAAAGCTTTGTCTTTTTCTAAAAAGTTATTGCTTAAATCCTCTTAGGAGCAACATTAGCATTAATACTCCTTTTCTCCTAGATGGTGGCATTAGCATGCACATCAAAAATATTTGTTAGAAAACTGACAGATATTTTGTGATTACTGCCATTTAATTTCACACACACAGGTTAAGCATACAACAAGCAGGTAGTTCAATTCACCCTTTTTTTTTCCCTGTCCTTTCTAGCATAAAGTACATAAACCTTGGAAGATAATTTTTAACCTAGGAGTTACCCATTCATTAGCAGAGTTGAAAGCAGGATACATTAAGTAGTTGTTTCCTGACCTCAGAGAGAGCTGCCTGTGTGCTCTCAGATCTGTGTCCAATAATTGGTCCTACCTAGGGGGAAGAAAAGAAAAAAGAAACTACACAAGCTGACTGAATGAGCACTGAAGGGTGCTTCCAGAGTAATAGCTGGCTTCTGGCAATGCTCCTGTTCATGTGACATAGTTTGAAATACCTTTCTTGTTACCCAGGGGTATCTTCTGCCTTAAGCTTTTAAAAAGGTCATTAATGAAAAGCAGGAATATTGATCAGTTAGTGGGCTGAATTTTTAATCTTACTGTTTATGTTGTGATCAAAAAATGTTAAAAGGCCTTTCAGTAAGTGAAAATATGTGTTTGTGTGATTTAATTTTCTGAACTTTGTTATCTACAGGTATACTAGACTGCTAATAGCAAACTTTGCTCTTTGTTAAATTACTTAAGTACTTTTTATGCAAGTCATGATTTTAGAGTTATCTTTAGATTGTTTCATGCCTATGTACGAAATCTGTTAAATATGTCAGGTTAATGTTTTTGCCTTGAGCTAGCTGCTATAACCAGGCAGTCCATTCTAACTCTCTTTAGGGTAGCTCCTCAGCTACTTGCACAATGCCTTTATCCTTGAGAATCATTCTGGAGTGCTTTCAGTTTTGTCCATTTTCACTTAGCCTAAACTGACTTGAATGGAATGAATGTAATTATATTGTGAATGTTATGTCAAAGGAGAAAATAATCTTACAACTGCAAGGAATTAGGTTTTTTGGAAGGTTTAGTATGTGTACTTTAAAAGGAAGTTAGATTCTTCGACATTTTTCTTCTGCTCTTTTGAAGTTGTTAATCTTCAGAATAAGTAGAAATGAGAGCATATGAAAAAATCTCTTTTTTCTTTTATATAATTTGTTTGCATTTTGCACTTCACATACCTTTGTTTCATGTGCTGGATTTGGTTGGGGTAGAGTTAATTTTCTTCACAGTGGCTGGCATGGGACCATGTTTCGTATTGGTGCTGAACACAGGGTTGAAAATACAGAGTTGTTTGTATTTCTGCTGAGCAGGGCTTACACAGAGCCAAGGCCTTTCTTCCTACATTTTGGACTGCCAGGCTGGCAAGGAGGCTCAGGGTGCATGGCAGGACACACAACCAGGACAGGTGACCCAAACTGACCAAAGGACTATTCCAGACCGTGTACATCATACTCGGTATATGAAGAGAGGGAAGAAGCAGAAGGGGCGGAGGGCACATTTGGAATTACAGTTCTTGTCTTCCCAAGTCACAGTTACAACGTGATGGGGCCCTGCTCACTGGGTGATGGCTGGACACCTGCCTGCCCATGGGAAGCAGTCAATTAATTCCTTGTTTTGCTTGTGTGCATGGCTTTTGCTTTCCCCATTGAACTGTCTTTATCCCAACCCATGATATCTCCAGCTTTTGCCCTTCTGATTTTCTCCCTGATCCAAATGGTGGGGGAATGAGGGAGCAGCTGCTAGCTGAGGTTAAACCATGGCAGTCCTTTTGCACCTAAAAAGGGGCAACCACAGACACTTCAGAAAATTCATGTTTACAGAAGGAAAAAAGGTAGGACTGAAAAAAAGAAAAGCTTGAAAACTGCTACAGTAAGGTAAAATTTGTACCTACAAAACATTCAAAATACATATAATCACATGTCTATTTTGCATTTCTCTTCTGTGTGAGAAGGTAAGATGCACAGTCAGAATAGGCATCAACAGCAGAGACAGAGTTTCTCAATGGGTCCTTTTTTCCTTTTGATTTTAACCTGACCTTTCTGAGGTTAGATCATGTATCTAAAATGTTCAGGAACAGAAAAAGCTGAAATGGGCTTTTCTACAGGTGAGTTAGTGCCTTTGAGGTTAGCCAGTAGATGTCATCACAAGACAGCATCTTTGTCCAGGAGCTCTGCAGCACCCTTCCCTAATCCTGCACACACTTGCCAGCTCATGATTGGCAGAAACTTCATTGCAGCACTTGAGCATGTTTTTCTGGCTGGCAGCAGGTGTGGGCTAACAAAGTGGTTCAATGTAGAAGTCATCTACACAGGAAGTGCCACTGGCTGAGATACCTTTCCAACAAACTGATTCTCCTTGAGCTCTGCTGGTAGTGTGTGAGAAGTTTAAAAGACTTGTTTTCAGTAGAGGAGGAGAACAGTGATGCCTGTGGGAAGTAGGAAATAGCACTGACAATAATCTTAAGGGCTCACTAGTGTCTTATCTATAAGACCACAGATATATTTACACCTACAGGGGCAGAATCTTGCCTGTATACTGTGTTCCAGAGTGGAAGGGTATGATCTGAAAAAGTGTCCAGTGTTAATCTTATTCTGTCATTGCGGAGTAATAATAGGAAATTTACCATTGATTTTATCAGAGGGAAAAAAAGGGTTTAAAAAAAATCCTTTCCTGAATTTTGATTTTCAAAATGCATTCCTAGTCCTCATAATCAAGCTAATTGTTTTAAGAACGAATTGCACAAGTATGCATATCTTGCAATAATCCAAGTACAGTAGAACCAAGAGGTAGCCTTTTGGTCTCTAGCTGTCCCTTCACAACAATCCAGGTTTTCCATAAGCCCTAAAGCCAGCCTGCATTGACATCTGGTTTCCATAACCTTTAATTGCACTAGTTGTCAGCGCTTTGGCATCTAAATCACATCAATACAGTATTCTTTTTCTCCTGAAATCTGTAAGCATGCTGTTTGTGGTAGCATATGTTTGACCTGCCCTGTGTGTGAATCTCAGTAAGTTAACACTGAGGCCCTCTCAGACAGTCATCACAAAAGCAGCTGTGGTGGTTTAAGATGTCCTTGTCCTTCAGCTGTGCAGTACTAAACCACTGTTAGAGGCTGCATCCCACACAGGATGCGGCGAGACAACAGAACTCTTTCTCTTGTTCAGCATAATGCTTACCTCAGTTACCTTAACTTGTTGATGAAGAGGCTTTAAATTAAGCTTGTTAATTTGTGCAGAAGATGAGAGAGGCTCACAAGAGCTGTTGATTTATATTGCTAGAGGAAGCCTTCATGCAAAGAAGCAGAAACAAGTAGCCAAGGTATATCAGCTTCTAATACCATCTCATTCATTTCTTTAGTGAATATCTGGCTGCAGCTTAAAACTAAATATAACAATTTAAACAGCTGCAGTGGTCTAGCTAATCTGTTTCGTATGTTCCCTCACTGTAGTGTTTTAGAGTATTGCCCCTATCAAAGACTAACTGGACATCACAATCTCTGGCTTGCCATTTGCTCATCTCTCAGGATTCCCAGCTGCCCCTGTCCAATAAATACATGTATACTGGAGTGTGACTTTAGTGCCCTGAAACCAGAAATGAAGATGCAACATTAAATGCTCTGCATTTTGCATCATAGCTTTATAAAACAGGAATTGTATTGATTCTCATAAGAATTTACTTGAACTCAAGAATCCTTTTAGACTTTGGACGCATAGCTGCATCTGCTGTGGAATTTCCACCTGTCTGTAGTAATTCATAATCTGCCTATAGCATCTAAGTTCAGTTTTCCATGTAGTGTGCAGCATTTTGTTTGCTGCAATTTGTCCATGACAAGTCCCATAGAAAGCAGCACGGCCCGTGGAGAGCTTCCAGGGAGGTTCTGGTTCAGAGAAAGAGAAAAGCCTCTCTGAGAGTTTTTTGGCATAAATGCTCATCTGGCCAGCTTTGCCAGCACTGAGGAGGACAGGTGGGAAGCACCTTCTCCCCATCTTCATTTTGTACTCCTCTATTCCATAGTGCCAGTCCTTCCCTTCGTGAGAGGACAAGATCTTTAAGGGTATCCAGTCCACAGCAGTGAGATGACTGCTTGTGTGCTACTTTTGTTGTCTGAGGCAATCTGAGAACAGGCCGGTGTTGCACTAAGGACAACTTAGCAAAAGGAAGTAAAGTCCTGGTAGGAGGAAAGTATCAGTTCCATAGGGGAACTCCTTACATTAGTAGAGTACTGCTTGTACAAATGCTGCAATAAATCAAACTTACTGGTTACTTGCCATAAATTGCTTTCATGATGCTCTTCCTTCTAAATCTTTTAGGCTGCGTGATAATAATCTACTCATGGTAATTCTTGTATAAAATGAAATGTCTTGTGTCATAGTCTCTCTGTTATTTTTGCAGGAACCAATATGTATTACTAGAGACCAGTTCTGACATTTTGAAGTTTTGCAAATTTCACATTTATTTCAGTACCTGGATTGACTGTTTGGAAAAGACTTTAGTCCTAAATGTACAAATAACACCAACAAATCTCTTTAAAATGCTGGTTATTACTATTGAAACTGTCAGTTTGAGAAATACGATGAGATTACAAGGTCAGTCATGACAGAGGCTTTGTTAAATGAAAGCGTATGTGACAGAATAAAGCATGCAGAATAAAGTTTTATTGTCAGTTTGGTCAATTTGTAAAACTGGCTTGTGACCATTTTGCAAGATACACAGTATTTTCATGCTGTCTTTAGTTTCACTTATTAATCAAATAAAGTCAACTGGTCTCTTTCCTTCCCCTGTGTTATGCCTGCAGCTGGATAAGGAGTACACAGATGTCACTTGTGGCAAAATCATACAACTGTCCATTTTCCAACAAGGCAAGTTGGAGTGGAAAATGGAGATTGCATTTTAGCAGCAGTTTTCTGGCAGAGGATTAATAATCTACTACTAAACAGAAATGTATATCTGAAAGTTTTACAAATTACATGGGTTTGAAAACCCATCAAAAGGGCATTGAAAGGATTTACATCTGAACAAATGTCCAGTATGGAACTGTCTTGAAATAAGAATGGATAAACTAAAAAACTTCTGAAATGTTTTGGGAACAGGAAAATTGACCTTGAAAACCGTATTTGCTTAGTAGCATATGCAGAAATTTGTGGAACTTCATGTTATTGACTGAATTTATTGATAACTCCCTGTACTGTCAGTATTACTTTACATTCCAATTTTTTGTTTGTTGATAATCATAGTGAACATTTACAGGATTCGTTGTAATGTTTTTAGGATTAGTAATCTGGTTTGATGAATAAACCGTCAGGTTCATTTTAGCTGTGAGCCTGTGGAGATGGCAAAGAGAATGTATTCCTGATAAAGCACAGAGCATTGCCCTGGGAGAGGGAAGCAGCCTTATAGAACATGTTGGGACATGACTGATGGTGTGGCTGTTCTCTTCTGTGTTGGTTCTTACTGCCCTCCCCCCCGCCCCTTCCTATAGTATCCAAACACTTTTCAGTAGTACATGAGCAAACACGATTAGCATCTGTCACAAAATGTTCTTTATTTCATCCTTTCCTTGGGGCAGAATTGTGTATGCAGTGTAACCAAGCTTTTTTTTTTTTTTAATGTATTTGTTATGTTATTATTATGTTTGTTAAAGAAAAATCAGAGGTGTATACTCTGACTTAAATTAGAAGATCTGTGCGTTATTCCTGGGGGAGTTCATTTCACAAACTCAGACCAGCTCCCAAGCAAGCTGTGTTTCCTGCACAGACAGGCTTTACCTTCAGGAGAAAAACAAAATCTATTATACCTGAAGAGTATTGACTAGCCAGTTGAACTGGAGCTTTAAGCAGTGTTTTAAATATTCTCAGCCCAGAATAATGAGCCCCTTGAAAGAATGTTTTTTTGGTTTAAACATAAGTCAAAGTTCACTGTGAAGTCATCAAAAACTGTTTAACAAAAAGACTGGACACACCCTTTATAGTCTCTGTTGGTCAGATGAATGGGAGTGTTTGGTTATCATTTAGCATTCTCTGTTGACTGAAAGACTCATGTTAAAGATAAATCACATCACTGTGACCATGACAAGAGTGATAAAAACAAGTATAGCCTTTTTTTTCTGTAATTACTGGTAAAAGCAAAGCCTTGCCCCGTGACATAATCCTCCTTTTTGCCATCAAACATAAAACAATCAGAGCTGTTTCTGAAGAAACCAATTCTTGATAAATTATTACAACTGAAATTAAGTTACATTATCAAAATCAGAAATAGGCCAAATATACATTCATTTTTCAAAGTTAGTATCTTGAACATGATGAAATTTAGTTTCAGTCCTGGCTTACCACAAAACCTGATATAAAGCTTTCCAGCACAATACAGCCCTATGGTAAAAACACTTGCTGTGAAATGTTCAATCCAGTATGTGCTTCCTTACACTTTCTTTAGAGATGCCACCTCAAGCTTAGTGGCCCCTTGAAAGAATGCAAAACAAGTATAGCCGCTCGTATGTTTGCCTTCTTCCATTTCTTCAGCACGATAAACTATCACCCAATTAAGAGGAAGGTTTAAGACTGGTATGCTGTATCACATACTAGATATATCTGTCTCCAAAAGGAAGTTGGTTAGTGTGGAGGCTTTTTACCTGTGAATGAGGTGAGGACATTCCTCTTTATGGTTTCACAGTTATAAGATATCAACTTTCATTTATCATAGCAAAGGGCCAAATTNCTCATGCAGTGATATCTACAAACAGTGCTTCCTGCCATCTGTTGCTCGTATGTTTGCCTTCTTCCATTTCTTCAGCACGATAAACTATCACCCAATTAAGAGGAAGGTTTAAGACTGGTATGCTCTATCACATACTAGATATATCTGTCTCCAAAAGGAAGTTGGTTAGTGTGGAGGCTTTTTACCTGTGAATGAGGTGAGGACATTCCTCTTTATGGTTTCACAGTTATAAGATATCAACTTTCATTTATCATAGCAAAGGGCCAAATTTTCAGGCTTGACTGATGTTGACAGAGAAGACATGAGATAAAAATACAAAAGAGCTATGTAGGAAAGAAAGCAAAAGCAAAATAAATGGTACTCTGCAGGAAGCTACTCTTCAGGTTTGTTACATTTATCTATAAATAGCAAATAGAGAAATTGATAAATATGCAATAAAGTTTTTGCACCTAAACACCTGATGAGATAATACAATAAAGCCAGTTGGTCTTGGTGTTGATCATTATGTTTCTTATAACAAGGTACAGAAATGTCATGCTGGTGGCCCTTATCCTTCAGATTTTATTGCTGTTTTTTTTTTTAATTTGTGGACCTATTTTCTATGTGTCTGGAATGATTGCCATTATCTTTTTTGTGTGGATTGTACATGTTTTAAAGATGGATTCTTACATTCTCCGAATGTAAGAAAGAAAAAAGAAAGGCAGGAAGCAAGCCTTGCTTTGTTGTAGGCTCAGATTAATCTAAAAGCAGTGCTATTGAATCAAATATGAGATTCTTTCCATACTCTCCATGATTTTTGTTATAGAGAATATGGTGATCCTCTTGCATGCACTGTCAGATGTTGTTAAAACATCTCTGCATTTAAAGCTATTTAAACAAACATGAAATTATGAGAGAGTTTAATTGTTAAGGAGGTTAATATGAAATTTATTTTGCATGTGTGTGTCTCAGTTATATTTACTGTAACACAATCAAGAGAAACAAAGGAAACTAAAGAAAACATTGTTCAGATTCATCCTGCTCTCAGTGCATTTTCTTGCTTGTGTTTTTCCTGGTGTCTGTCGGTCAGGCAGATCTGTTTATTCTCTAATATAAAAGTAAATAATTTAAAAGGGATTTTCCAGCAAATATCTGTTTCTGGGTCAAAAATTAACATATCTATATGAATACTTTAATATGCATTGGAGTACTGTACTGGAGAAGGTCACTTGTGGTGGGCTAGTGTCATAGAATCAAAGAACTGAGAATGTTTTGTGTTAGAAGGGACTCTGAAGTTCACCCAGGTCCAACCCCCTTGCCATAAGCAGGGGCACCTTCTACTAGACCAGGTTGCTCAGAGCTCCATGCAACCTGGCCTTGAACACTGCCAAGGATGGGGCATCCACAGCTTCTGAGCAACCTGTGGCAGCTTCACCACCCTTGCAGTAAAGAATTTCTTCCTGATGTCAAATCTAAGCTTACTGTTTTGCAGTTTAAAGCGGCTCCCCCTTGTAAATTTTGATTTTCAGATGAACCTTGTATTCCTTGTCCTTTATTGTGTTGTGAACTCAAGATGTTGAATGGTTTAGTAACAAGGGAACAATTATGGATACATTCAGAAGTGACTCCCTTAACATATTTCTCAAAATAATGAAGTCTATGAAAACAAAATATGTTTTTAATTTCCTAATACTTATCTAGACTTTCCTATTTAACATGGTAATCAAGTAAACCAAGCTTCAGTCCATTTAGCTTCTTTTGTAAATTATACATTTGACATGGCCCTCCAGAGCCCGGCTAGCTCTGACCCACCACACTATGGTCCAGAAGGGCCACGCCAAGTGGGGAACTGTCACTGCAGGTGTTGTGTCAGTGACAGAACCTTAGAGCTTTGGCTCTATGGAGGCAGAGCGCTGTCAAGGGAGAGACGAAGGGGAGAGAGGAGGCTCTTCTGCTCTCGGGTTCCAAAGACAGAACCTACTATCACTGAAGGAAGGAGAACAAAAGAGCTCTGAACACAGCTGTGCAGGGGTTTTATAGGGTTACAAATGAAGGGGTGGACATAAACAGTAAACCAATCAGGGAGCCATAGGGGAGGATCATAGGGTGGGGTTTACAGAACACAATCCAATGGGGACAAGGGGAGGAGAAAAGGGGTCACATGGGCTAATGGGGTATCGAGGTTTAGGGTATTTCCAAGGCAGTGGACACTTCAGGGATTGGCACATGTGGGGATTGACAAGCAAAGGTCTGGAAGGAGGGGCAGGGTTTGGGTGATGGATGGGGAAGGTACTGGAATAAGGGGAGGAGACACGTTGAAGGGTGATTTAGGGGAGGGTACAATTGAGGAAGAAACCATTGGGACAAGCAAATGGGGAGGAACATAGGAACAAATACAATAATACAATAATATACTTGTTTAACTACGATACTATAATTAACAATGAAATCAGGAAAAAACATGTGACACAACATACTTTTTCATTCTGGTGGGTGCTTTATAAGCTACATGTTTGTCTATTTTTAGGTAGGTATCTGTGTGTATATAAAGCACAAGTTTAAGAGAATTAATTTTTGTAGAGGGTTAGAAATTTTTTGTGTGTTTTTCCTGTTCAAACATCAAATCTTCACTTTGTGGAGTGACCTCTTACCTTTAAAGGAGGTGGCTGGTGGGTAGTTAGATGCAAGTAGTGCCTCAAAAATTATCAAAAGGAGCAAGTTGCAATATTTTAGAAAGCTCTGTCCTTCATTCACATTAGTGTCCTGGCCTGTGGGTCTGGTGGAAATGGGCCTTAACAGAAAGCCTGGTTATCTGTAGGAATAACCTTGGGAAGCATTGTAAGGCAGGAACCTTTATGACCTCTTTAAATGGTTGCCACAACAACTCCTGCCTTCTATCAGGAATCATTTTCATGTTGTTAAAAGTGATGGGATTTGTGTCACCATCAAAACATGTGTTGCATGGTTTCACTCTCTGTTAGGAATCAGACACAGGTATGAAGTTGTTTCGTAGTGGAAATAACATGGAAAACTGGCTTCTCAGGTTAAGGGGCAGATTTACATTCTAACACACTGATTTATACCAGCAAGGAATGTCAGCATGAGGGCTTGCTTCCAGCATCAAGACTGCTGCCAAGCACAGCAGTCCCACTTTCTCTCCACCCCTGGTATTTATCACTGTACTGATGCCTCTCTTACACTGGCACAAGCACAGTTACTGTTGTGCCATGAACTCTGGGTCAGGGAAAACACCCAGATTAAAATTAAACTGTTTCTTTCTGCATTTAGTTCTACTAGAGATCATTTCCCTAGAGCGGTTCCTTAAATGGTCATACGGCCACTTGTGCCAGTGTAAGGGAGGGGACAGTTCTGAGAGCCCTTGAGGGAACAGGGACTCTTTGATTTCTTAGGCAGCGCTTATTCTGCATTTTCTGGATGCATAATGTGGCTCAGGAATGCATGTTTCATCAGTTTAATCCCATCTGAGACCAGCACTTAGATGGGTACTGTCTCCCTCAGAACTTTTCCTGCTCTGAGATATGTTCCTGTCCCACCTATAAGCCTGTTGTTTCAGGCTGCCTGTTTGATGCAGGCAAACATCCTCCCATTCATCACAGATATGGTGCCAAGAGGTAGGGCTTGCAAATTTTCCTTTTAGTAGAAGAGTCAGATGCCATGTAATATGTTTGCTTTACAATTTGCATACTCCCCTCTCTGAGGAAAGTTTTACGTCCAGTTTGTGCTAGATTGAGAACAAATGAAGTTAGATGACTAAATGCAGGTTTCTGAATGTGTCTAGTTATCAAAGGTCCCATTGTGGTCCATGAAAAACGAGATGGTATAGCCATCTATCTAGCCAACTATTCAGCCAATGCATGTCTTCTTTAGGATAAGCTGAATAGCTCTCCAGAAACTGTTGTGGATGTTTCAGTTCTCTCAGCATAGGACCAAGTATACTGTGAGGGCTCCAGGCAACCTTCCTGACCTCTGTCCAACCCTACTGAAGGGCATGAGTTTCCTGTTAATCATGTGTTATATTTGCCAGCTGTCTGCAGATGTCTCAGATACCTTAAAGGGTCTCAAATGACCCTGAATACCTATCTTTAAACAGTAGGATACAAATCCACTGACTGGTCTTCCCTGGATATAATGGATGCTTAGGATAGCTATCTTAGGATGCAGACATCTACCTCATCCAAAGTTATTTGGATTTATTTCACCTAAATGCTTTTCAAAAATACCTGTCTAACATAGCATGAGTGTAATTCAATGCAGTAATGTCTCCCTACATAGAGAATTCTGAAAAGTGGATGAAGGCTTCCAGCTGATGCTGGCAAGAGCAATGAAGGAACTGAAGTTACTAGAACCAGCAGGTCTATAGCCTGGATACTCCTAAAAGGGCAAGGATTTGGGTTGTGATTATAACTATGAGCTGCATATAGCCAGATAGCTCACTGTTATAATCATAATTAGTAAGGTGTAAGTATCGTTATTTCAGTAAAGGGTAGCATGAGTATAGAAGTTCAGTGAAATGAATAGATAATAGAATTCCATGGACATCAAAAAGAGTTTTCTGCTCAGGATAGNTTTTTTTTTTTTTTCCCAGAACATTGCTCTTTAAGATGTCTTTACTTACTGGGATATTTCTAGTGAGTCAGGCTGTGCGGAACCAGCAGTGTTCACAGCCAGTGTAGTGTCCAGGCCAAGGGCTCAATGGACTGCAGGTCAAAGTCAACTAATGGGAGAAGAAAGGTCAGTGAGTTATAGCAACCTAAACTGCAGGATTGAAGTTAGGAGAGAACGCCTGACATTACTGTGCCGTTTTCACAAAATAAACTCTTCCCTTCAGAACAGGCTGCTTAGTCTTGGTTTACTGTCAGAATGTGATGTATTTGTTATGTGTCTTGGGAAAATGTATGAAATGATTTCTCTTGTGTGAGCTGTGGGAGCCTGCTGCAGTCCTGAACTAGGTTCATGAAGAATTGCTCTTGGAATTGCTTTTTACAGGGGTTGGAGTGTAAGCCAGGTAGAATGGAACCATTAACACATAAAAAAATTACTCTGGAGATCAGCATGATAATTTATTTATTTATTTATCTATAATTTTTTTACTTCATCCAGCAAAATACAATTGCTATCCATAACTGTAATTTTATTATCCATGTTACTGATTTATTTTAAACAGCTGAAGAGAATTAATCCTCAGCCTGTTAGATAGATTATTCCAGGCCAAAATGAAGACTTAGATTCTCTGTAAGATGAAAAATAAATCCCAATGCATAAATTCAACATGAAAAAAATGATAAATTTGTATGGATATGGTGCTGTGAGCACATTTATTCCCATTTATGTTGGTGATATGAATATCACTGGTAAGCAGCTACTATGGATTCTGTGACGTCAGAGAAGCACAAAAATTGTGGACCAGGTCTTTATCTTAATGAGCAGTTACTGCTTCGTTTGCTTCAACTGAGCTGCAGAATGAGACTGATTTTGAATACAGAGTGAAGGCACTGTACTAGGTGAAGTTTAACTGAGTTCATTCTTACCTGTGTGTATGTATCTATATGAACTTATGTATTCATATATCATTATTTTGATATATATATATATAGTGAGAAAGAAAGAGACTTGCACTGTAGGAACATATTAAGGAGTATTCCATGGAAGTAGTGCATCTCAATTTTTTTTATTAATGTAACTATGTACAAAGAAAGCTGGCTTAATTTCATCAGTTGAAACACACATAGTTTCCAAAAATATAGGATACATTGCTGCTGGGAAGAAATTCAGATTCTTCCCAAAACTTATATGAAAAATGTAAGTCTCAATAGTCGAAAAATTTGGTGTCAATCATTTGAGCATATCAGGTGTAAAATACTTTAGCATTAATTATATTCTCCATAATCCATGCAAATTACCCTTAATGCATTGGTTTTTAACTCAACTGTTAACTCATAAATTAATACTCATACTGCATTCTTTGATGATTGCACTCCACACTATTGGGGAGATTCAAACCACAGAAATGAACTCTGGCCTTGAGTTCACTGCTAGTGTTTGCAGTTTAGTGCTGAAATGCTAGGAATAGAGGAAATTGTAGAAATACTATTCTCTAAAACATGGATTTTATAATTTTTCTTTTCCTGAATTAATAATATCCTAGCATGGGTTAGAACATATAAATATTATACTTACTACAGTCAAGATATTTATACCTTTTTGAGTATGTCTCTGAAAGAACTCTAAGCAGTCTGAGCTATTTGTTTGACACACTATTTAGTTTTTGTAGGAAAGTAATGGAAGTTTTCACTGTTCTATTATTGGCCTAAATAATGTCGATTTCTTGACGACTAAGTGTCAGATCATTTTGTGTATTGACTCAAATATAGAACTGTAAAATCACAGAATCATTAAGGTTGGAAAAGACCTCCAAGATTATAGAATCCAACTTTTGTCTGAACAACACCATATCAAGTAAGTTCCATGTCCAGTCATTTCTGGAACACTTCCAGGGATGGTGACTCCACCTGCACCTCAGGTAACCTGTACCTGATAACTCTTTCATTGAAAAAAATTTTTCCCTGTTGTCCTTCCTGAATCTCCCTTGGTACAGTTTGAGGCCATTTCCTCTTGTACCGTCACTACTGCTTGAAAGAAGAGACCAACCTCCACCTTGCTACAACCTCCTTTCAAGCAGTTATAGAGAGTGATGAGGTCACCCCTGAACCTCCTCTTTTTCAGGCTAAACACCCCCAGCTCCCTCAACCAATTTTTATATGATTTACTCTCCAGACCCTTCCCCCAGCTCCATTGTGCGTCTCTGGACATGCCCCAGCACCTCAATGTCTTTCCTGTAGTGAGGAGCCCAGAACTGGATGTGGGATTTGAGGTGTGCCCTCACCAGTGCCAAGTACAGCGGCACAATCACTGCTCCTGCTGGCCACCCTATTGCTGGTAAAGCCCAGGATGCCATTGGCCTTCTTGGCCGCATGGGCACACTCTGGCTCATGTTCAGCTGCTGTTGAGCAGCACCCTGGGTCATTTTTCACTTTCCAGCTACACTGCCCCCATCCTGTAGTGCTACATGGGGCTGTTGTGACCCAGGTGCAAGACCTGGGATTTGACCTTGTGGAATCTTACACAGTTTGCCTCAGCGCACGGATTCCGCCTGGCCAAATCTCTCTGCAGAGCCTTCCTGCCTCAAGCAGATCTGCAGCAATCTGCTGCATCATATCAGACTTAGTTGTCTTTCCATCATGCTACATCATGATTCTTTGAAACATTTTACAAAATCCCACAGAATACTTGGTTACTGCTGAATTTATATTTATTTATAGGGGTTCACTTGTGTATCAACCATAGACAAAAGAATTGTACAAAATATTAAATAGTAGATTGCAGAGAGCATTCAGGAATTCACAGGAATAATTCACAGTAAGATTTGCATGATTTGTATTAATATGAATTTGTGGGTTTTTTTGGTTTCTTTTTTTGTTTTGCAACCACTGAATGTGAAGAATGCTAAGTGGCAGGGAATATTTTATCATCAAATTTGATATGGTGTAAGCAGAAATTTTATAAATATCGTAATATTTATAAAATATTATAAAGCCAGTTTCACTCAGCACTGCCCAATATAAGAAGAGAACACATGTTTACTTTCAAGCTGAAATAGAGTATAGCCACACTGGGATATGCTCAAATTTCAACTGTTAATCTGGAATATTTTCATCGTTATTTATATATATAAATATATGTAAGTATACTTAGGTGCAGTACAAATCAATATGCTTTTATTTTGAACTACCATGCACTTCTGAATAGCATTTATTTTATTCAGATCTTGTTGCATACTTGGTAAGGGAGCAAAGAGTTAACCTAAAAGGTTATGGCTTTCCCATGTTGTGTACTGTCCAAATCTCATTCTCAAGATCTCTTAGGAAGAAAAAGTTTAACCATAGTGTGAATGGAAGTCCAGGCCCACTTTCAAGCCATGAGTTTTGCCAGCCTACTCTCCAGTAAATTTAAATAAGTGTTCTGCTTATCAAAATGTGACTCAGAGAAAGCAGTGCCCTTTGAGAGGACACTGGTGTGAAATCTGGCTGTGAAACTTGTCTGACACATATGTGGCACATCTGTAGTTGTTGAATAATGATAAAGGAAAGTGTAAGAAAAAAGGTTGGAAGGCTTGGCCTGTATTGTATGTCTGTGTAAGCAGCTACTGTATTTACCGCGAGAAGGGCATGTGATGACAGACTGGGGAGAAAATGGTTTCTGCCGCCATACATGAGTAGGAAGGAGAGAGACAAGTGTGTCCAACAATCTGTAGAGTGCACTGGCAAAAAACACTGGGAGAACCCAAGATCAAATCTACCCTCATTTATTTCCCTCTAGCCAAAACTAAACCTTTTCTGTCTATGGAGCAGCACAGTCCCTTAGAGAGCTACTCAAGACAGAGCTTAATGAGCTATCTCAGGAATCAGCAGGGTTGAGGAGGCTCAGCAGAGCATCCACCTGGCAAAGCTTTGCCTCTGGCAGGGCTGAGTCATGTGGCACGATCCTTTGTGCCATGAAGAGGTACCTGCTCAACTGGAGCTTGTTTGTGTCACTCTGACAGGATGCACACACTGTGTCTTGCCCCCATGTTCATGTGCAAAAGCACGTTAAGGTATCTTGGTGACTGTAGATGGAAATACCCATTCAATGAAAGCACTGCAACCTAAGGCTCTTAATGTAAGCAATACTAGAGCAAATGTGTCTGCATTTAACAAGTAGTTTTTGAGACAGTACGCACACATTTCTTTTCACTTTTCCCTTCAGTGTTCTTTAACATAAGGACATTTATCAAACTTGTCCTGAAAGTTGCTCATTAACTAGAAAGTGAAAAGAAAGTACTTTCCCATGGTTATGTTAGACTGTATTACCCTCATTATCCTCTCAAGAACTTAGGGAGTATGTGAAGAGGTAAAGAACAGAGCTATTGCTTGTGTCTCAGCAGCTAGGAAATCTAAAATATATATTGGCTTATTAACATGAGGTAAGAATCATGTCCAAAGAATTAGAAATATGTTTGGACAAAGATGTTTCAAGGTCACAACATGTTCTCTTGAGATATTTTTGTTAAAGTGTGAAAAAAAACTTATTGTGAGTCCTCCTTTGGACTACAGAACCCAGTTTTAGAATCACTGAATGATTTTGGGTTTGAAAGGACCTTAAAGTTCATCTGGTTTCAAACATTTTGTTCCATTTAGTCAAAAAACATCTAGTTTCATCTGTTCAACAATTTTTGGAGTGTTCCACCATAGAAGGTGGAGGCAAGGGTAAGAAGCCCCTGCTTTTGTAGGTGGAGATTAGTGAGAATATCCCTTTGGTCAGTTTGGATTAGCTTTCTTATTTGTGCCTCCTGCCAAGATCTTGCCATCCCCAGCCTACTGAAGGGTGGTAGAAAGTTGGAGAGACAGTTCTGATGCTCTGCTCAGCAGGAGCCAAAAACACTGGCTATCAACACTAGTGCAAAGCACACCACTGTGAAGGCTGCTGTGGGGAAAATTACCTCCATCTCAGCCACAAACAATGCAACCTTATAAATAACATTAATAATATTTTCCCTATTTGCAAAGGAAGGAAAAAATTACCTAGGTAGACAAGTGATTTTTTTTAAATAGACAATGTGGCAGGTACTTCTTTGGAAAGCTTAAGGCTAGAGCCCACCCTTCCAAGTGACAAGATAGGACTGACCAGTAGAATTAAAGCAGGAGAATTTCTCTGGCACAGAGAAACTAGTCAAGGATCTGATTTAGCAAGGGTGTGGGCATGAGTAAAGTTAAATGTGTAAATGTTAGAATGATTTTTATTATGGATCACATAACTCTTCAGATCTATCTCTAAATAAGGGGTTACTGCCATATTTTTCTGTAGAATGTGTGGCATAGATTGTTTTGCACAATCAGTAGATTGTTTTGCACACAGGGTCAGCAGTGTATTGCTTTCAAACTGACCAACTGGTCACTCAGCTTTCATAGATGGGCTGAAATGGACATCTTTCAGAGGTGTCAAATAGAGGACCAGCAATCAGTGACATTTTATACATTGCATAGTTGTCTATATGAAGGTTGATACCTTTTCCATCTCATTTTCTGCTCTTAATTCATATCCACACCTGTTTGATCCTACAGAACAGAGAAAAAAATCCTATGAGTGTAAGTTATGCACCTCTTATGTACCTCTCATTATCAATCCTGCTAATTAAGACATCTGTTTCCTTCTAGAATTAAGGTAAGAAGAGAAAGAGGTATTCTTAAAAGATATCCAGGGAAGAGGCTTTCACAGGTAGCTCTCTGTAACCATCTATACTTACACAGCTGGAGGGCTGCCCAGGCTGATTCCATCTGAGATGTCCTGTTAATCTCATTGAATAACCAGTGAGCTTTGTCATTTTCTCACCTCTGCCCTGTTCTCCAACCTCTGCTGTATCCTTTATTCTTCATGGCCCTATGGTGCACGGGGCTTCTGCAGCATTCCTGGAATGGGCTTCCATGGACCTCAGCATGTTGTTGCATCCTACAAGAGGCAGAAATCCTAGCAGGTAGCAAGGGCACTGTCACATTTAGTGGGGGAAAGAAAATAAAAAAAATTGAACATCTTTGAAATCAGTTTAAAATAACAAGTTTAACACCCCCAGCCAAAAGGAGGAGGTAGGTGATGACAGCTCAGTACTGTGTCATCAACTTTGTTCAGATTGCTGCAGGGAAGAGTTTTCCCAGCGACTTCTCAAGTGCCCCCCATGGTGCTGCAGTCCAGGGAGCTGCCCTGGTTTGTGTCTCAGCAACCTCAGCAGCTACAGCAGGTGACATGTGGGAGGCTGAGGTCGTGTCCCAACAGGTGAGTGCTCTGCAGCTCCCTTTCAAGAAAGAGTGGGAGACAGCTTTCTTTAAATGTCATAAACATTTGTGCTGGCTGGCAAGTTCAAACTGCTGTGATTGCACCTCTGCACATTTCTGTGCCAACTCTAAGGCAAAAAATGTAAACTTGAGACCAGAGATACCCAGGCCTTCATCTGCCTGTATGTGATAGCCAGCAGGTCTGGTGGGAGCCAGACTTGACTTGACTTAAGAAAAACATTGCCTTCCTGACCCTTGGGAAAAAGCTGAAGGATTTAATTTTTCAATACATATGGGGATAGCAGTGGTGTAAATCTTCATCAAGGATTTTTCAGAAGCTTGAGAGATGACAAATCAAGTAAAATAGCTAAAACAGTAATCTCTTTTCGAGCCAAATAAAATGTGAACCATACATAAATAAGTTGTTAAAATCTGTTTTATAATAAAACCAAATTTGATTGTAAAGATGCAATTTTTCAACTGCTGATTTTAATTTAATTGCTACTTTTCTCAAAGTGTAAGTGAAGATTTCATGCAGAGAAGAGGGAGAAAGAAACAATGTGTTGGAAGCAACATACTATTAAGATTAAGTTGTCATAATTTCACAGTCACTTCTGTCCCCTGTCCTTCTGCTTTATGTCTGTTGAGCTTCTCTCTTGGAAAACTCACAGTGCTCATATTATTCTGGACTCTCAACTCTGCTTTTCGTTTCTGAAGTACTTTTGTGCAATAATTTTTAATATTTAAACAGATTTCTGACATCTTGGCTTGAATCTTTTAAGGAATTTTGGCTTCTTCCAGTTTTGTTTTTCCTTCTTGCAGTATACATTGTGACTACAGCATAGGAATTTCTGATAAAATAATACAGGAATATATTATAATTACTGCCATGGGAATATACAGTTCTGCTCTTTAGGATAGACTTCAAGTACCATTAAAAAAACTGTCATGATATAAAAAAACCCCCACATTATTGCAAAAATATTTCTTTCCTCAGCAGAACTAATATATTTGACTATTCTGCAAGGCTTGTCTCAAGTCCAAGTTAGTGACTTCAAAAGGAATCCTTGTTTATATCAACAATTTCGTATGTTTTCTGTTTTTTAATCTGCCCTTGCTGAGCAGGACTAAATCACCTGCAAAAGCTTATAGATTTGACATAGTTTGAAAAGGATGAAAGGCACCACAAAGGAGTTTCTCTGGTCAAGTAATATTACAAGTTAAATGTTTGAGATTACCTGGTAAAATTACTCTGAAATTAATTAAAAATTAATGTTAAATGAACCTGCCTGGCATTTGTTCTCTTCCAGTCAGTCAGGCATTTTATTTGTTGTATTGCCAGAACAGAAAAGAAACCAATTCAAGTCCCTGGAAGTAAATTCTTGTTAACAAAAACCAGTTCAATCACTTGAACACAGAGTTAAAAGAATGCTTTTTGTGTCAGTGCTCAGTGAGTTGCAGCAAGTGCAGTTGATAAAATGGAAATGCTATTCCAACTTGTTTAAAATATGTTTTGCAAATAATAACAACCTCTTAAATTCATCTTGCATACATTTTTCTCTTAAGTAAAGTTTGAGATTTATGAGTTTGGATTGTGATCTGAAATTGAGGGAAATTTTCTGCAAAGGCAGTGTTCAACAGCTAGAAAAAAAAAGGTTGAAAAGTTCAATTACTTCTTCAAGGGAAATTTGCCAATTTGACACAAAAAATCCAATTTAAAATACATTTTGAAAAATGAGAGGTCTTAGTTTCAGATGATATCCCCTCATGCACCCCATTTTTAAGCATAAAAATGATTTTGCAAGCACTGAAATATTAGGCAGGTATGTAGGAGTCTGAAGTAGTGGGTTCTAAATGAAATGTAATCTAATGAAAGGAAATTGGTCTGTTCTTTTCCCAGAACAGAGGAATTTCTTAAACTAGTGCAATATTAAATGAGATAATATTTTGATTGTAATTATATTTCTCCTGACTCTAGTTCTATTGTAATGTCTTGCATTTTTGAGGTTGCAGTACACTTTTCTGTTATTACTCATACTACTTAACATAAATTGACTGGGACTTAGGATGTGTCATGACCCTTAAATTAACACTTTGTCTGAGTATACTTTAAATGAGAGTAGTTTTCCTATGGGTTAATACATGTATACTTTAAAGGTATAAACCAAAAAAGAAGTCTCCTATGTGACAGTAACTAAGCTAAACCCGTTATTCTGTGAGCAAAGGAAATGAACCTTGCTTCAATTCAGCCAGAGCCTCTTGGGAGAAGTTGTCTGGCGCCACAAAACAACTTAGCAATCAGAGACTGAAAACTATTAAGTTTATTTTAAGAATGTGTTGTCAGAGATCTAATAAATTTACTTGTTGCTGCAGGCCATGCATGTATGAAGCCGTAACTAATCCAGGTGGTGTTTTTTCCTTCAGAGGGAGGTGCAGGGTGTGGATCTTTAGGAAAAAGGTATTGTGCTTTAGGTAATGTGGGCACAGTTTAATGATAGACGTGACATCTTGAGTGGTATGTGTGGGTTTTCTCTGTTAATTCTCACAAGGCAATTTAAATTAATTTTCTCATGCAAAGTTAGTGACTACACAAAATGCTAATTAGTTTAATGACAGCATGGCAATAACTTTTTAGTAACAGAACTGTTCTTCTAAACCAAATAGATTTCTTTTGTTGTTGTATTTAAATATACTAAAGATGACTTTTAAAGTGTTCAAATTTACAAGTTTACCATATTACTGTTCAGGACCAGGTATGCCTTTGAGTTTTCTCAGGGCCTTCCTTTGTCAAGAAGACAACTTAAGTGGGTTTTAGTTAGCCATGTAGTTGAACACTCTCCCGTTACATTCAATGCAGGGGGTCAAATCCTTCCAGAAGGTGCTCCAGCTGTTTATATAAGATATGCCTGCACTTCCTGAAGGTGTAGTTCTTTCCATTCCTTGTGCCTAGATGCCTAGACAGCTAGCTTTAATTAAACATACATCTTTTATAGGATAACATTAGATGATATGAATCCTACATCTAGGAAAGATCTCTTGTAAGGATCTCTAAGGCAGATATCTTGTCTTCACCTTTTGTTGAACAGGAGCCAGTTGATTATGTTCCTGTGCTCTGGAACCTGAGCAAAAACGTACTGTGTTTTTCCAGGAATGGTTGGATTTATTTGCTCTGAGTTTTTTTCTGCCCAGAAGCAGTGGTCATCCTGCAGAACTAGTTCCTTGCTTACAGGACAGAATCCAAAACCAGGATGTGAATTGTTTGGATTCCTTAGAAGTCAGTTACAAATTAAGTATTTAATATGCATAAAGGTTTTCAAACACACACAGTGCTTCAGCATCTTTTTTGATGATTCAGATGAAGTTGCTCTTTATCCACTTCGCTCTTTCCTTTGAAAAGGAATTCTTTTCATAGTCTCTTGGTGCAGCCAATAGAGTGACAGTATCCTGGCTCTCGATGAACTAATTTCTACAGAGCTGATTTATACTGAAATTAATTTAAAGCTATGAAATAAATTGGCTGAAGAGACAGTGCACATTTGCTTGCACAGTTTTTGATAATGAAAATCAGGTTAATCTCTTAACCAGAACCCAGTTAATCCCCTGCGGAAGAACTGGACATAGACTTGAATTGGGAATTCCTTAGATTAAGCCAGCGTGAATCTCCAGACTGCACTTAGAGACATCCTTAGTGATGCTCAGTTGAATTTTGTGAGGATCCAAATTTAATATTAAGGCACTAGGTAACCTTGACATTCATGTCTTGTCTCTCACTTCCCCTTCCTTTTTCTAACAAAGCAGCTACATGGTATTCTTCAGATATTTCTTCTGCTACCTAACTTCAGGCGTTTGCTTATTCTGAGCCCTGGCAAATGTGACCCTTACACCCTGTTTCTTGGGGGTAGACATAAAAGAGAAAAAAGAGTTACAGAAACTACTGAAAGATGCAAACTGTCTGCAGTTTATTGGATACCAGCAATTATACTCTAGGCAAGCTAAGTCCTTAATGCTGGAAAGTGTGTGTTTTCTCATGAGAAGTTCAGAGAAAGCATTGTTTTAGTCCCTAATCACCAGGGGCTGGTTTAGGGGGTTCATTTGGCTGTTCTGCAAATATATTGAATTACAGCGGCAGATAGAGTGCAGAGTGCAGGAAGTTGTTTTAGTGACTGAGGTCTATTTTAGTATACTTGAAAGACACTTATAAAGGTGAAGCATTTTTAAGATTTTCTAATCAGGTGAAATCATTGCATTATCTTATGCATTGATAAAGTCAACTCAGAACTTTCTAGTGGCATGTGTTACGTGCTGGCTTTACTTAAGCATTTCACTTCTGCACTTTCCTTATGAAATTAAAGCAGTTTTATGGGATATACCCTTTCTGATGGTCATAGCAGAGGGCATAGTATTTGATCATAGAATCATAGATTAGTTTGGGTTGGAAGGAACTTTTTCAGGTCATCTAGTCCAATGGTGTGCTGCCTCAATGCATTGAGAGAAGAACATTTATTGTCTACTTTATTGCTGGGGGCAGCAGGAAGGAGTGGGGGGATGAATAGTTTGGCAGAAAAAAATATTTACTTGAGATTTTTGCCTTATTAACCTGAAGCTAAAATGCACTGGGACCATTACATGGCATGGCAAATCAGAGTTGTTGAAACTGTGTGCCTTGAACTAGGAATATAATGCCTATATATTTATTCTGACTAGTAGAATCACCTAGGATTTTTATGTTTCTCCTGTAGTCTGGTAAAAATAGCCTTATACTTTCCATGAATGACTAGGAAAGTAGTGTGGGGAAGTGGGAAGTACTGAGATTCACAGGAAGCTTCATGGCTAAATGGGGAATCATGATGCCGGGGACTAAAATTTCTGCATTTCACATCACATTTTGCTTCTAATAAACCTGTTGATGTAACTTTATCGTGGTGCATATTACCTGACTTGGCTTGACGCAAAAGAGGCTAATCAAAGATTAAAAAATAGAACAGATGTCTAGAAATGGACAATTCCCTGTTCTTCCCTCTCTCTATATCTTTGAATTCAAGTTCAGGTTTCTGTTTTCAGATGCTTCATGTCCCTGCTGGAAAGAGAAGGATAGGGTAGTGCCAGATTAAGTAACCCTGTCTGAATAAGGCACCAGATAAGGTCAAATATTTAGAACCAAGGAAGAAGGAGTGCAGCAGACATGGGGTCATGCAAACAAGTCAACAGGTATTGCATTGATGTACAGTGATTCCTGAACTGTAGGCAGACTGTTAATATGCCACAGTTGTTTGATTCTCCTTATTAACATCCTTTCACAGTCTATTTAGAAAGCAAAATAAGAAGAGGAAGGAGAAAAGACCAGTAGTAAAAGTTTTGAAGAAATTATTTTTTTCTTAGTGCTTTATTTACTGCTTGGGTTTTTTCCACTCTTTCTTGTTTTTGATATATGTTCTTTGTCCTGGAGGAATTTATAGGTTGCGTTTTTTTCCCCATTAAGCAACCTTAGCTAATGACTAAAAAGAGCAGATACATTGTACCTTGAAGCTCTACAGGTCCCAGATAGCTGTATTTGTACAGACATATCTTGTGCACACAATGAGTCTGTGTGGCTCTTTTGCTGATTCATCTCTGATTTATGCCATGATAGTCAGCAGGGAAGTCAATATTTGCATCAAGATGCATCAATTTCTGCTTTTATTTATTAATTAGGGTCTAGGGCAGCTCCTAGGGGCAGCAAAACTACAATCAGACTTTGTTTACAGAATGGCCATGTTTTATGATCCCTCAGGTCAGCAGTGCTCAAGGTAGAAAATTTATTCTTAAAATTATTTTTTATACTGTCTTTGCATAGCTCCATGATGTATGGAAAAAACTGGAACTGATTCTTTCCTTCTCTGAGCTCTTTGCACCTTGATAGAAAAGTCTGACAATCTAATCTGTATTTTTTCATTAAGGATTTGTAACTTTAGGATACCTGAGCAGCATGGCTAGAAAGATGAATGCTTGAATGGGAATATTAATTTAAATATTTTTCCCTTCAAGCAGTTGACTGGCTAAGTCCTCCTCCCTCTCCTCTTTTATTCGTGTTGTGTAACTGAAACTATTTTTTCCAGATGTCTTGATCTTTTTAGTAATTTCTTGTTTGATGACTTATGCAAAAATAATACATCACTGTTTTCTGACAGGCAAACAGTTTTCTGACAGGATTTCTTTAAAAACCAATGCCAGGTTATATCTATCTTTGACTTGTCATATGCAGGCAATTCTTTTCAGAGGGTTTTGTCCTTAAAAGCCTCAGTCATGAAGTCACTTTGTGACTCACTCTCAATCCTTACCTTCAGCTCCTTACAAAGTTTCTAAACTCTTGCTATCTCATTTCTCATTAATATCTCACTGCACCACCTCCTGTCTAGCATCTTCTGATTTAGCACTGCTGCACTCTAATCTCTGGCAAAATTCAGGAAACAAGTTTTCATGTCTCTCTTTAGCAGCATCTTGCCAGCCACATCTCACTGATGCAAAGTTCCTTTGGATTTACCTTGTTCTAACACTGCTCTCCTTCCTTTTGTGTAGTTTTAAAAGTAATGGCTTACCTCTTCGGACTTGTGATGTATTTGTACTGCCGGCACTTGTCTGGGAGAGGAATAAAAGCAAAACTGTCACTGGGGTATAGCAGCTTAATAATTTGCTCAGCTGCTAAATGTCTGACTGTGCCCAAGGGCAGTGCTTGTGAGCAGGGCACAATCCATCTGCTGACAGAAATATTATTGTAGGGCAGATACCTATTTTAGTAGTGAACCAAATTAAAGTGGCATGTTCTGTTTTATTTCTGACATTTTATAACTTCTAAAAGCTATACTCTTAATATTCTTCACAGATGTTTTGTTTGTGTGGTGCTTGGCTCTACCATGATGTAGCGGTTTCATCCAGATTAGGCAGGGGGCAATTCATTTTACCAGCATTAGCTGGCTATGATGAAAGTGTCTACAATGTCCACAACAGGAGTTTTTGAAAGCTGCTGAGGAAAAATGCAGGTTTTTGGGTTTGTTTTTTTTTGCATATTTCAAGGCAAAGGAAATCCCATTCAAAAATAAATGCCTAAATTAAGTCATAGTTTTCAAAATACCTCTTTCCTGGGTTTGGCTATAGAGACAGTTTAGGATTTCTAGCCCCAAAATAAATACCTGCAATTAGGTAAGGTGTATCATATGCTTCCTGCTCTGTTTTGTTAGAGGTCTGTAGTAATAATAATAGTAGTAGTAGCAGCTAATAATAAGAACAGTGGTTTTATTCTGTGGGACATTGGACTGTGAAATGGCTTGTATAAATTAGAAAATATGTCTTCTTAACATGAAAAAAAGCACAAAATGAGGACACAAAGGTTTAAATACCTTTATTCCTTTCTTTAAATTTTAAAACTGATGGGTTTGGTATTGCACATTCTAAAAGGTGAACAGTGCATATTTCAGGGACAGAAGTAGGTCTGTAAAAATGACACTTGCTGTAACCCCCTTAAGAAATATACTTTTTGTTTGGTTGTTGGAGTTTTTTAATTCTATGAAAAAAAAATAGAAGGAAACAGCTAAAATCAAGAAATAGGTAGAATGAAGACAATACTAAATCTTTTTTATTGCCTTTCTGGTGCTGTTTTTCTTCCTAAATTTCATTCATAAGAGACCTGTATGTAAGACGTAGATTGTGTGCCTTTGTCCACAGCACGTTTAACCTTGAGTTCTTTGGATAAGAGGATAAATTATGCCAGATTTTTCTTTGGCTTTCTGTCCTTTGGTTAGAATCTTTTGTTTAGAAGGATGCAAACTCTGCTAGAAAATTTTCCTTTACCTGAGCAGTTTCAAATATCTGACATTCCCATTTGTAGTAGGCTCATGCTGCAGTATTTCTTCTCACTAGGTGGTACAAATAGGTTCTCTCTCCTCTAACATAAACTTTTATCCTTCTGTTAAATTATGGTCGAATTGGGCAGTGTGTTCAAGGGTGGCACACAGATGGCTTTTCTCACTGGGTTAGAGAACAAAAGATACTGTGTTACATTTGTGCCCAGAAACTCATGGGAAGACATAACACACAGCTAACTTAATGTAAGTGCTGCTGTAGTTACTGCTGTAACTCCATAGCTGCTGCGTCTCTGGGGTGCTCATTAGTTTTTGTTATGTGTGTTTGTAGCCTTCCCCTTTGTCAGTAACAGCAGAGATTTCAAGAGCAGAAAGGAGCAGGGTGAGGAGTGCAGGGAGATACTCCAGTAACCATTTCACTCCTTTCATTCACACCGTACTTTTGCCTCTGGGTGAGAATGCACAACTGTAGTTCCTGGGGTTTTCTAGTAGGCAGGTCACTAAAGAAACAGAGGTTTATCTTTGAAGCAGAGTGAAAGCACATGGAGTGGCTGCCTCATTTTTCAAGAATGGAAGGAACTGGAAGGGGTAAACCAACCTTCATTTGTCTCTTCCTCCAGTAATTAAGCCATGAATTAATTTAGATGCATAGATATGTCTCTCCGCTGTTCAGAGGAATTACCCTTTTTGGCTTGGGTACAGAACAGTCAATTTCTAAAGGAAATTTCTTGCATGTTTAAGACAGTTGTTACCTGAGCAAACCTTGTTCTGTAGCAGCACCTTGTGGGAAGGAAGTCAGACTACAGTTTCCTACACAGGCCAGCATTCCCAGAAGATGGTTGCTGAGTGAGCATCTGTCATCAATGAGCTGAGCAGCTTATTTTATTATTGCTATAGAACTTAGAGGATTCTAGAGTAATAAAATGCATATCCATTAGGATGATATACAGAAGACATCCCCAATATATTTTTACTAATTCTTGATCTTTTTTACTTGAGAAATAAAAAAATTAGTGTACTATGTTTGTATGCATCTAAGAAAAAAAATTATTCCTATGTGTAGCAAATGTGTTATGGTTTAATTCTTGTAATGTCTTAGTTTTAAATCTTTAAAACCTTTGGATTCTGATGTCGAGATAGATACATATATTACCCAGGATACACCTCAAAAGACAAAGTAATCTTTAACAAAAGTGAAAAGTTATAATTATATATTTTTAATTTTGTTTTGCAGGAGGCAATAAGCTGAAGAATCAACATTTTCGCCTAAACTGGGCATGGATCTCCTTAGAAAAGGAGTATTACTTGGTAAATGAAGAGTCCAAGTATCTTGATGTTGTTCTTAAACGGAGAGGTTACCTGGGAGAAACCTCTTTTATAAGTAAGTTGAAGTCTAACCTTTTCAGTTGCTTCTATAAATCACTGCCCAGCTAGCTGATATAATGTATCCATACATTGTATCCTATTACTGCTGTTTCACAATAAGCAAACTATATTCAAATGAATAGTCTTATTTATTAAAAAGTGTATGTTTTATATGCTGTGTATATGATTTCTTTAGTTAAATAATGAAATTTTCCCTTTTGTGTGTCTTTTTTTGTCTTCTGCAATTAATTTTTGAATAAATAACCCGAGACACAGTCCTTCTTTCTTTGATTTGATTGATGCCACTGTTCGTTTGTTTCACAGAACACAGTTCCTGTCTAGATCTTCTTTTCCCTATAATGAAGAAATACAGTTGTAGCAATTGAAAAGACAACAATAAACATGTATCATTTTCCAGGAAGGCCGTTGTGAGCTGGTCTGACCAGCAGCTACGAGCATTAGGCTCATTTTTTTTCACTCAATGTTGGCAGTCAACTGAGGCTGATACAGGAGCTGTTGAAAACTGTTTGCAGCGTCTGGGGAGTGAAAAGGTGAAAAAAAGGTTGTGTTATCACATTCTGCAACCTCACACCTGTTTCTAGCTTCTCGATCTGTTTCTTCCTCTGATGCATTTGCTCTGGGGAACATTTTCCTTGTACAATTTCACATTGAAACCTATGGTGAACTTACACTCCTTAGAGAAAACACTCAATTTGAAGCTGTTTTTGCAGAGATATGTAAGCACTTACCTGGCAAGTTTCTGTTTAGGGCTTTTTCTGATTAAAAATCTGAGTTTCAGATAGTGAGATGCAGTAAGGACACCTATTTTGGCATGAGATTTAGGAGATATAGACCTTGACCAACAGGATCTTACTTAAAAGACTCCGTTTTGAACAGTGAACAAATTTTGGTATTTCTTTTAAAGAAGGGAAAATGGAAGAGATAAATACATAGTTAAGGATGTGTGATTTAAATTAATTACTGTTACTGAATAACACATACTGATGTGACTTCTGATCGTTCAAATCAGAAGTTTGCAAAATTTTCTACCTATGGATTCAAGGTCAGTTTCAGTATTGAGCTGACTGAAAAATCGGCGAAACCAGTTTGAGTAACTTGCCTTATGACTACCTTACTCCTAAAAATAGAATTACAGAATTTTTAATTCTATGACACGTACTGGTCAAGATGTTTACTGCCTTTCTGGTCTGTATGCAGTGCCCAAGTGACTGAAGGTATGTAGTCTATATAAAATTGACTATGGCTTAGGATGAGGCACAAGCCTGAAGAAAGAAAGGCAAGATTTGTAGGGAAAGGTCATATTTTCAATACATTAAATAATACACCTGGAAGAAACAGTAAGAGAAAGGAGAAGTTTTAGGGATTTTTTTTCTGAAAACCTGAGAAAAGCCTTTAAGATTTCAGTTGTACTGTGGGATTTAAACAAGGCCAAACACATGAGTTGGAGACAGTTTTGAAATAATGTCTAATTTCCATGAGGGTCTTTCAGAAAGCCTTAAACTGGGAGTGAAATGCCTATGAAAACCTCTTTCAGAGTAGTCTGAATCTGAGGCTGGAAGGCCTGTGTCATCTCTCTGGCTTGATTTGTTTGAATTTTTTTCCCATGGTCTTGCAGCTTCAACTTTACTGTGACCTAATGATTGTCATTATGCAAACACTGAAATAAGAAGATAGTAAATTTTAAAAAATTCTTATTGCAGTGGCAGTGAGGGCAATGGTTCAGGTTTTGCATGTTCTTTCATTTTTATTCAGTGTATTTTCCCTTGTGTCTTTGTGTTTTCCTTATCATTCCCTTTAAAGTCTGAACTTTCCAGAGGTGTTTTTTATTTTTTTCTAACAGAAATAAATATTTTCTAGGGTTTCAGGCAGGATGCTATTTAAATGTTCTGGAAAAGAAGAGAACCCAGAGTGCTAAAAGGAGAGAGAAAAGTCTATTGTCCTTTTTAGGCATCCATAATTGAATTATGGGGAAATGGAAACTTGATGTGACTTCAGAGAATGTAGAGTTTTTCCACCTCTAGGCGTGACACCCAATCAATATAAAATTGATCAAGAGTAATGGATTTAGTTTGAATGTTCTCAGGTTGTGAAAAGTATACTTTTCTGTGTGTCTTTTAAAGATGACACAATGGGAGAAAAATTACCAGTGATTTTTATAATGACCTGGATTTCTGATTTTAACAGGTATTGGCACCAAAGATGGTACTGCCAGGAAAGATAAAGACTTCAGAGGAAAAGCCCAGAAGCAAGTGCAGTTTAATCCTGGTCAAACCTTAGCTACATGGCGAGTACGGATTTTAAGTGATGGTGAACATGAACATTCTGAGTTCTTTCAAATTGTTCTTTCTGAGCCCGTCATGGCAATTCTGGAATTTCCTGCTGCATCCACAGTGGAAATTATCGACCCAGGAGATGGTGAGAGCCTTTCCAGAACTGTACTGCCAATATGTGCATATACCAAAAGATAAACTGGAGGGCAAATGCTGTGAGTAACAGTGGATACTAAAGATTGAATGTGCTCAAAGTGTTTCTGAAGACAGACTTGGGTTTCATGTAGCCATTTGTCCTCTATCACTTTAAATGCTTGATGAAGGGCTTACTCAGGTAGCATGTTTTTTATGAAATACCTGCATTTTTTTTATGATATGTTATTCCAAGGGGCTGTGTTTGTTTGTTTTCATTTTGGGTATAACAGGTTTTCTATTAAATGTCTTTGCAGACATGTGTCTGAAGAGTTGGCTGAAGGCTGACTTGACTTACTCTGCCATGGTAATTCATGTGGGAGAGGAAAGTCTAGGCTGATTGATCACAAGTTTGGTCTTGGAAAAAACTATTTGCATCAGTTAAGCCTTGATACCAACCTGAGAAGCTCAGTATTTTTAAAGTTCATTAGACAAAGTGTGGCTCACACTGTGTCAAGAACAAATAAAATAATGGTTAAATGTAAATTAAGAAATAAGCTGATTTAAAAAAAAATTAAAGTAAGTTGAGCATGTTCTGGTTGCTTTGCATCTTTTCAGCTGCATACAGACACTTGAACCTGTGGGCTGTAGTCAGACAGAACTGTCCTTAAGAAATCTTTTAAGTACTGGACAACCATAACAATTTGAATTATATAGTCTTCCCTAATTAACATTTGAAGAGTGTTGGGCATGGAAATTATCAGAGGTGTCTTAGTTCCTAGTTACAAATACAATTTAAACCAGAGCTTATCTCACATCCATTTTTAGTCATTGAGAAAAATATTGCTTAACTTGAAAAGCAGCATGTATGAGACAGAAATAACTTGAAAATGTGTTCAGTCTCTGTCTTTTCTGTAATCAGTAAGATAGCATAGTTAAAGGTAATTGGCTGAGTCTTCTTTATGCCAACAACAGTATTTTTTTGTTTCTTACATTAAGATAAAATTACAGTCCCGGAGAATTTGTATTCATTATACATAAAGTGAAATTGCAGAGGACAAAATCAAATGCACAGCTGCAAATCAAGGAATAACTAGAAGAAAAATAGAGAGAACTTTGAGGGGAAAGACTGTGTTTCCTAACAGTCTTCTGAAGCTCAGGGTTTACTGAGCTCACTGAATAACAACCATCAAAAGTTTTATTCTGCTTCTAGTGAAAAAATCTTGATTTGAGTCATGTAGCTTCAGGATTATAACTGTGAGTTTGTTCGGAAGGCTGTACCAGCCTCTTGGGGTATGGGACATTAGTTAATGTTTTATTTGAAATATAGATTGGATAGGGATGTGGTTCTTTTATACAAGCTGTGATGGTGTACCTCATTTTCCTCCAAGCTTTTATGTTGTTCGTAAGGTCTGTTAAACTTTTATAATGTCATTTTACTTCTAGTTGAGTAATTATGAGAGAGAGAGAGAGGAAACTGAATAAATCAGATTCCTGCATGTCTTGGAAGTTTAGAGTTTTTTATTTTGCTAACTAAATCCTAAAGGGAGAAATAGAAGGAATAAAGTGGTTTTTTGTTTGCCTTTTTTTTTTATTTTTTAGTGCTGACTTTTGCTTTACTTTAAAACAAAAAAAGTAGGGATCTGGTATTTTTCGTGTTGAATTTTTGTCTTGCTAGGATAGTGAGTAGTCTAGGTCTTACCAAACCTGAATTACAGCATTTTTAAGGCAGGCTTTTGACCTTAAGTCATGCTAGTAGTAGTTGGAGAAATCAAACCTGGAACATGTTTTCAAAGAAGTCACTTGACAATTTTCAGAACACTGTTTACCAAAGTAAAATTTTCTTTGTGCAGTCAGCTGATGTCACTTAATTTGATATTATACAGAATTATATTCTGTTTGGGTTGCAGTCATATGATGAAACTGTAAACGTGCTTTATAATTATGTGCATAGCCAAAAACAGTTCTTGAGTTTTTGAGAGAACAAGAATAAAATTTATCCTGAATCCCAGTAACTGCATAAACCCCAGCAATCTGATTATATGAGCATGAAGTAATGAAAGAGTTCAGAATGCATCTTAGTGGTTTTTTTCCCTGAAAAACAATCTGATATCCTTTTTGCATGATACATTTTAGGGTGAGATTACTCCTCAGACTTCACTGGCTGTATTGTCTGGAACTCCTTTTAGTGAAAAAAAAAGGAGTGTAGACAAGTAACCAACTCAAATCAAATGTCCAAGTCAGAGTAAGATGTCAAGAGTTCAACCTTGCTCCTCAATGCCAAATGATTTTCCTGGTTATCTTGATGCAGTAAGTTAAAGAATGGCCTTGGTGAACCACAGCGTGTATGTGAGCTATGCTAGTGATACTTCTGTAGTTAACCGTTAATAATTAAATGCCATGGAAATAATAAAAAGATATACTCTGTGGACAAATTCTCCAAACACCCTTAACCCTAGATAAACAAATCAGTCACATTAGAGGCCACTTAATAAAGACTTGTGAGTTCAGATCTAATGTTCTGATTTTCTTTTCCATTTCTGAAACAATAAGAAACTCTATTTCTCTCACCCCCCAAGATTTACTTGCAATTTAGTGGCATTGCCAATAAATGTGAGTTATTTGTTGCATTTTAGAATATTCAGAAATGCTCTTAGCTAATGTACAGGGGACTTTATGAGGTTCTTTTCTTTGCAGAATCAACAGTCTTTATTCCTCAGTCCACTTATACTATTGAAGAAGATGTTGGTGAATTATTTATTCCAGTCAGAAGAAGTGGAGATGTGAGTCAGGAACTGATGGTCATCTGCTACACACAGCAAGGTAGTAAAATCTACTATAGAATAAAAAATGGCAAGAGTGGAAAAGAGACAGAAATTTTAAAATATTTTTTCTATCTATTTTATAATAAAATTGTTTATAACTTGGTTAATTACTTTTTCATCTAAATATCTTCAGTCTCATCTGGAAATGTATTAATCTCTGCAATCTGTCTAAGAGTATTACTGAACACAGTTTAAAAATCATAATGGAGACGTGAAAAGGATCTGTGTTCTTTGTATTTCTGCAAGAATTTTATATGCAGCCCCATATATCTGAAAGTGATGACAACTGAAAGCACTGCAATGATTGACCTGGCTCTCCTTCACTTGTTTGTATCTTGAAAAAAATTATACAAAATAATATTGCTTAATTGTCATACTTGTCTGTCCTCTGACTTTCAGTCTCTTACTGAGGAGTTTCTACATCTGTGGTTTTATTGTTATTTTTTATCTGGAGAGTTGAAGCAATATTTTGTGTAAAGTGATCTGGAAACCAAATAATTTGTTTTCATGAAATTCTATCTGTTCCAGTCCACTGGTATCTTCAATATGGGTAAAATATACTAGGGTAGTTAGCTGATAATCCACACAGGGACCATTCTGTCAGTCTGTGTCTCCCATGATAGGCAATATTCCTTCTGATTGAAAAGCTGCAATGATTTGAAGAACCACACTCTTCCATTGTATCATATACAGAAGTAGTACCAACCTCATAAGTGAGTCTGTGGACCTCTGACCTTGTCCACAGCCCATCTAATCACCAAAAAGTAACCAGAAATTAAAAGATAGTGAAAATAAAATTCCACTTCTGCGAGGAGATCGTGGTAACCATGGTATGTACAGTGACTGTTTTCCTTTTGTGCCACAGGAACAGCATCAGGCACTGCCCCAACCTCTGTACTTTCCTACTCTGACTACATATCCAGGCCGGAGGATCACAACAGCATTCTACGCTTTGACAAAGACGAACGAGAAAAAATGTGTCGGATAGTCATCATAGATGATTCCTTGTATGAGGAGGCTGAGACCTTTGATGTTTTGCTGAGCATGCCCATGGGTGGAAGAATTGGTGCAGAATTTCCAAGCACTCGTATTACCATTGTACCTGACAAGGATGATGGTAAGATATCATATAATTGAAGTGATATTCCCAGTACAATACAGAAGCTACAAATAACATCACATTCAAATCAGCACATAGAAAATGGGTTTTGTCTTTCTTCCTGCTGGTTAAAACACATGCTGCTTCCATCTTGAGATTAGAAAATACTATTGGAAAGCGATGCAGGTTTTTTAAAGTATTTAGTATTGCTATTTTATTGTTTGAGAAAATCACATGAGCAGTGATTCAGAGCAAGGAGCTGCACCTTTCTCTTCTGTCCCATTAACAGACATAATCCAAGATGTCACCTTGCATGGGCAGCCTTGTTTCTGTGTTCTGAGGCTGTGTCCACAAAGCCTTTGGGCCCATTCAATCATGCTGCAGAGGGCCCTATTTGAGGCCCTGATGGGGCAGAAGCCATCTAGCAGCTCCAAAGAGGCAAGCTGTATTTCTTCTGATTTGATGCTACATTTGAATTTCTGTGTAGAAGTATCCATTTGTGCTCCCTTTGTCTTTTAAATAAAGCAAATATTCAAATAAGAGTAATGTTGCTTTAGAAATTGTCTCAGAAAGGAAACACTGACAGAATTATGTCATTTGTTCAACTGGTTAATAGCTTTAAGATATTGCTTTGAGAGGTGCACTTCTGGTGGTGATCAGACAAAGGGGAGTGACTAAGGCAGAGTAGAATCAGCACACTGTATGAACTGCTTTCAAAAATACAAGTATTATTACTGCCTCAAGCCTCTCCTTTAATGTATCAGCATTGGTGAGACAGATCTTTTCCTAGGAGAAGCAGCATGAAAGCTTCCTGGTACAATTGCACTCATTTATGTGTTGAGTTTGGAGAATGACATCTCAACTGTAAATTCTGTGATAGGACTACTGATAAACTGTTTTAGTCCTCTCTGTGAGGCCATAAACCATCTATTGTGACCATCATATTTCCTAAAGACTTAAGGGAGGAATTACATAGTACAGTACCCTTTGAAAGTCTGATACCAAAACAGACCATTATTACCAGCACAGTGATTTCTCTCTAGGTAAGGATACAAAAGGCAGCTCTTAAAGGCAGGAAGTCCACACCCATCTAATTGCCTCACAACTACTCAGTCTGCCTGAAATTTCTCACCTGTAATCCTGTGACAGAGGTGACTGTTTCCACTGTGGAGCATTTGGGTAATCATGTAGCCTTAATGACTACAACAGGTTGAAAAAATATGACTTGTAAAGTAAGAGATCACATATTGAATGCAAGACAAATTAGAAATCTTTATCTGACTCTGCTATTACAACAAACACAAATTTATTCATTTAGGAGTTTCTACAACAGTTTGATTTATATGAGTAATTTTGATGAACTCATGAACTTTGAAGTTTGTATATAGCAGAGTATAGAATATTTAGGGAGTAGCTACTAAAAATATGTATTCATGGAGAAGCTGATTACCCAAAAATTGAAAGTGTTCTGACTGCTTAAAGCACATATGGAGAGTTTGGGATGGAGATAATGATTCTCCAAGACATTGCTTAGAGAGATGAGCCGAAATTAGACCATATAACTCCAATGGGACCCTCAGTGACTGCCAGTCACAACAGGGTAAAAAACTTCATATTTTATGAAACTCACAAAAAATGTTCAGGAAGTTAATGAGAAATCTCCTTTAAGACTGCTGTTAGAAAGCAGAAGTAATTTAGTTTGTGTACCACTGTTCAGTTTTAAGTTTCTGCATTTATGAGCACAAGCTGCCTCAGAGTGACAAACTTTTCCATAAAAATTAATTAAACAAGGAATAATCTTATGAAATTTATTTAAAAATCTGGGGAAGTGTTTGGGAAATTAGAATAGAATATTTTCATTATGTGGCAACTGAAATATCTATATTTGTTGGTAGGAGTAAAGAATAATTGGGATATTGAAAGATAAGGGGTCTTTGAAGGATAGGTTTGGAACACTTTCTTGCAAACATTCACTTTTCTTTTTACACCCAAAATGTTGCACATCTGGTATTTGAAACGATGTGATGGAACTCCTTTTTAGCTTTCTCTATCAGTGAAAGAACTCCCACATAGAATTCCAGCACATGCAAAAACTAACTGACAATTCACTTACCAGTAAAATTACCTACCACATTGTTTTCAGTTTGCATAAAAATATAAAGCATGAAAAGTCTGTGTTTTGTTTCATCTGACATCTGTTGCACTGCTTTTCTATAAAAAGCAGAGTACAGACTACAGAGTAGATAAATTATAGATTATATCTTGCATATTTATTTATGTATTCACACACACATACAAATATATGTATATATACAAGCACATATTTATGTAAGGTGTGAGCAGTTTTGCACCCTGGTAGTCATAATTGAAATTCAGCATAAATAAGCAGAAGATTTGAAGTGAAATTGGTTGTTTTTGTTTGCAGTGCACAAAATTAGTTTTACTAAGTTAAACCAGTGTGGTGTGTGAGAAAAAAAAAAAAAGGATTTTCTTTAGCTTTTAACAGTAAGATATAATTAATTAGAAGATGTCTAAGATAGAGGTTGGTAGAAGGTTTAACACATATGTAATAGCCTGTCAGCTGTGGTAATGGTGTAATGCTAAATTCTGTGGTCTACTTCACATCTGCTGATATACATTTCTCATTGTTTCTTTAAATTCGTCTTCTACTTAACAGAGTTTCTTTGGACAAATGTCACAGTGTGTCATTAAGTGATGACTCTAAGTACTGGGACTGGATTAACATCATGCATTGACTTCTTCAGGCCAAACAATAGGAATAGCAAAGGTCAAAGTTTTATAACACTACACGAGATCTTTCCTATGGAACTCAAGTCAGCACTAGCAACATTGCCTTATCTCCCTTGGCATTCAATTTGAGTTAATTAGGAAACACTCACCTTCAGCACCTACCATGCAAGTCTTTTATTTCTAGAGAATGTCCTTGGGGTCTAACTAGAGTACTCGCTATATAATCATGACAATAAAAAAAGCAAGAGGAATACTGTAGTGAACTACAGTATATTCACTAAATTCCAGTTTAATTGGGGATTATACAGTTGTGCTGTGCTGCCAAAGCAAAATCTGAGGGGAAAAAATGTAGTGTGTAGAGCATGCACTGGTATATTTATATATATTGCGTATGGTGATTTTGAAATTGGTGCTGCAGTTGGGACATTTCCTAATTTGGAAGGGACTTTCCTGATAGGTACTAGAGTTATATAGAAAAAAAAGGAAAAGTATTAAGTTAATGAAGTAAGCAGTAGAAAAAAACTTTACGTGGAAATCTTGGATTTGAATTTACACGTGCCCTTACAGTTAAGGCACTAAAAAGTAAAAACATCTGATTTGAGTCAGATGTGATAGTTACTAATTGTGAGCCATGGAAGAAAAGCATGCATACGGAAAAGACCTATGTAAATCATCCACGTCTGGGATGGCACTAATCTCACTTGGTATCAGCCTCTATAACTTTAGACATCTGATTCAAATTGGCTATTACAGGACTCTTCTATAGTTAATGAAAAGAAAGATGTACTCCCAGGAAACATCCCGTCCTAGGACAGGTATCTATAATATAGAGCTCAATAACCAGGGATACCTGGTCTATCTGAATACATTGATTTATGACAGTATATATAAACTCTACCTTAGAAATTTAAGTTGCAAATACAATGTTGTAAGCACTACTGGGCACGAAGGACAAACCTACACTGAATGGAGAGCACAGAGTTCAGCATGAAGTTCATTTGAAGGAGGCACTTTGCATAATAGATAAACATTATGCATCTAGGGAAAGGAAGATGAGGTTAATGTGCACTTTTCATACCCCTTGGACAGAGGAATCCTGGAATTTAGTCTAAGACTCATGGAAACAGTCAGACCCTACTCTTCCATGGAAATGCTTTAATCCTCAGGCACTTAGCAACTAAGCTAGATCAGCCTGGAAGTGCTCTCTGTTTTTCCAGCTGAAGCGGTGACTCTGAAATAATTTCATAGAGAGAGAGAAAAAATGAGATGTAAGTCTTTTGTTAGTATTCATCTGGGAATGAAGAGCCTGTAATTTGGTTCCAGCACTAACAATGTTACTGTGTTGTATACCGCAAGTCTGATACAAAATGCTTTAACAAGGTTTGAGTCAAAGCTCTGCTTTTTCATAGTCCAATATTTTTATGGCTGTGCTAATTTAAACTCTTTTTTACTTACTTGGTTTTTGTTGTGGGCAAATTTAAAACTGTTTGTAATCACATTTGGAAACCTGAAGAGAAAACGTGTGGTGAATGCAGACCTGGAAGTTTGCACCTAAGGGGAAAATACTTACAATTATTTTGTGGGCTGCAAGTTTTTTGTAAATGGCTGTCTCTCCATGTGATTTTAATTCTGTGCTACTGTATTTGGTGTTGCTGTGAGAGCACACAGCTTTACAGCCAGGCTGAAAAACAGTCATCCTGCCTTAGTGGAATTGTTGAAGCCTCATGCTGTTCACAGCAGGAAGTACATTAAATACATTTCTTCCACTTCATTCACATTAGATGGGCAAGAAGCTGCTCAAACTTCTTCTTGGCATTTCTACATCAAGGCTGGGAAAGCAGCGGATTCAGGTTTATGTCAGAGATTTGCTGACCATTATCTTTACACCTGATCAACAGAATCAATCACTCCTACCATCCACATGATAGAGAATAGCATTGTCTGGGAATATTTTACAGATGAGTAAACTGGATGATGGTATCCTACTGTAGGATTGGAATGTTAGAGATCAAACAGAATAGATTCATTATTTAGTTTTCTGGAGATTTCTTTAAAACACTTGCTGTCACTTTCCTTACACTTAATTAAATTTTGAATATCCTTAGACTGTGTTCTGGAAATTGGTACACACTAACACTTGTCCCACTTCTGTGGAATACTAAAGTACATATTAATATTTACTATCAATAGCCTGAAAAGTCAGCACTGCAATGTTATGCTATAAATATATGCTTTGCATTGCCTTCTAGCAGTATTAACTAACTCTCAGTGTGTGTACTGAGCCAAATTTACAGGTTATGATAAGTAATTGTTTTATTAGTAATACAGTTTATCAGAGGAACGTCCTTATCTCACAAGGCTGGTTGGAATCTCCTTATTTCCACTGGTCTCCAAAGGCAGTCAAATGTACCTTTTTCTTTTTGCCAGTAGGTCTGTCAGACCTTAAATTGAACAGGTCGTTGATTAATCTTGGTAGTTAACATCTGCTAGTCTATTTGTCCAATTCTAATTACAATCTGAACACTACAGGCAGAACATGCCCACTGTTATGTTACAGACTGGAGTCATGATTTGGCCAACTATCCATCACCACTCTCTGGAGATGCCTGAAATAGTGAACTAGTTTGTTTTTTTTTTCCTGTGTACATCCATCTCTGGTTACCTTCTCCCTTTTATGTTTTTACAGTGCTTGTGAGTCTGATGCCTCTGGCACTTCTGTGTAGCTTTTAACTTCTTTTGTCCTCCCATTAAGTAAAATCTCTATATGACCCCTCCCCTTTCCTCAGTCTGTGGCAGGTGGCCAGGTTGGCAACTAATCAAGGGCAAAAGCTGGATGACAGCCAGCTTATGACACATATTATACTCCCAGTTTTCTTTACTAATAGCTTCTTATTATCACCAGTTCAACAGAGTGAAAAATGTTCACTCTATGATGATAGTCTAAAGATTTCAAAAAGTGCCTGTTTGCTGCCTATCACAGAAATAAATTAATGTCATACCTTGCAGCAGGACATTCTATAGAGTAACCAGGCACATTTATGATTTGCTTTCTTAGCATTATTTTTTGCTTACAGTTTTTTACGTATGCAAAAACTCCCATGTTATATATGTGTGTGTATATATATGTGTGTGTGTGAACTACAGATGTTGGACTAATCTCACCTTTATTTATCTGCTTAATAACTAGAAATATAATCCGACCTTATGATCTGGGCTCCTTTGATAGGTGAGGAGGACAAACATGACCTCCAGGCAGTACTTTGTCACATCTACTTCAGATGGCTCTTTTACAGTAGGGGATGCCGCTGGTGGAGCACAAAGCTCTTCAGCCTTCACTGCTGCGTGTTTATAAATGGGTTGCCTACACATGCAGTATTACACTTCTATGTAAATTGCAGTAATAGTTTGAGGAGAGTGTTGAAATACAAAAAACTTCTGGTTTTGTACTCAAAGCACACAAAATAGAAAAAGCAGAAGGCACAGGATTACATGAACTGTAGAAAAAATTATAACTCCTCTTAAATTTAGAATGAGTTTAATGGTTTTCTTATGTGAACTGGTATTGGATCCCAGAGCCTAATGCATTATTGGTTTATGACAGAAGAGTCACAGAAGAGTCCATTGAACTGCTTTCTCTCTCCTGTCTTACTGTAGCATATTGTATTTTTGATGGCATTGGCCTTTGTTCTGTAGATCTTGCATTTATTATACCCTGTTTAGAAATGTAATTAATGCCTAGTGAACCATTCTAAATTAATCATTTGTTCATTGTTGGATATTGGTTGAAGGGAGTGAATTTAGTGACTGAGTAAATGTTTTGTATGTTTAAGATTTGGATAATCAAGTTGAGTAGAATGTGTTGGTACATTCAGTTTTCCTAAGGCTTCTTCAATCATCTTTTACTCTGAATCTCCTCAGACAGAGACTTTGCTAGTTTGCTCATAGTCTTTGAAGACCCTAAAGATACTCTAGCTACTATAGCCCATTGGGCTTTAATGTTCTCCTTTTGAACATGCAAATCCTCAAAATATTAACTCAGCTACTATCTCACTTCTCTGTCAGGACACTCTTTTCTCTTGCACACAAATGGGATCAAAAGTCCAAGAAACAGAATTCAAGAAGTTTTAACATATAGCAGAGCATACTTTCTTTTGTGAGAGTTCTGCTTTTGTGGACTGATAGGTCTGGCTGTTGCTCCGTTTTCACTTCTGTTCTGTCTTTCCTGCCAAGTCCTATCCTCAACAGTAGCTCTGCTAAAGGGATATCTTGCATACCTTTCTTCTACAGCCTTGATGAGCTAAATATGTTCTGAGTATATGTGGGCAGAAAAGCCTATAAGAAATTATTTCCACTGGTTAAGCAAACTCCACGTAACGAGCATTGTGACTGAATAGTAAAAATGTAAAATTCAAAAGTTGGATCAGCCAGAAATGGCTGCATACTATATCTTTACCTAGCCTGATTTCTAAAATGCTGCTGAATTTCTCATACCATTTATATTTGTAGACCTCATTTTTTACCTGGTGTGTGAATCACTGACTGTGAGTTCCTTCAAGCTTGGCCTCCTTGTGAAAAAGCTTCTGTGTGGTATATTTAAATGCTACTGCCAAGCTTTCCCATTTATCTGTCTACCTCTATTTCATCAGTTTGTTGAGAATTTGTTACTGATCCCATTTACCAGGCCTGGTATATAAAAGTAATCTAATTTGTTTTAAAAGTAGAGCATGTAGAGGATTCTGAGTTGGTTTCTTGCTCTGTGGGAGGTATAGCCAGTATGTGAAATTCAGATGGTTGCTTCAGGCAATATGATCATGTTTGGGTGTGTCCCCAAATTCCAGTGTCTGTTTCTTCATCTGTTAATCTTTATATTTTTATTTCCATTGGTAAATGAGGCAATTATCTGCATTATGGAATGGTTTAGGCAAGTGATTGGAACTTGATGTACCTACAGCAGGAAAAATCTTTTGGCCCTGTCCTCAGACTGAACATAGGAAGAACTCCTTCAACATGTGTAGTAGTTCCAGTGATATCAAGGTCTGTAGGTTATACCTTGAGGGTGTGTGGAAGAATCATAACAATACTATCCTACTAATAAATATTTGCATGTGTGTGTTAGTTCACTGATATATGAATTTGGTGTTTTGGAAAGGTAGCAAAGTTTCTTAGCAAATAAACAGGGGTAGATTAATTGCTTCAGGGGAAGGTCACTTATTAGAGTGAACTGCACACATTAGCCTTTCTCTACTAACAGGCCATTTGTAGCTGGGAAACAATTTAAAGGTGCTCATTACTTTCTTGTACATAATAACTAATTGTTGAAAAACTAATTTTTACTTTAAAGGCATACATCCTCAATGAGTTGAGCTACAGCTTGTCCTCATACACTCAAATGTCTTTATTTGGCATTGTTCAGGAATACTCTGCAGCTCACTGAGCTGTTACTGCACCGTTTATGACTGGCAGCCTGACGTTAATCAAAATCGGAATTAGCTCTGTTCTCCAGGCTACAAAGAACACTGCAGGCTGTCAGGAAGGAAAGTACAGGTGACCAGGGATGGGGTATCACTGCAGCCATCTCCCTGCCATCCTCACTCTTGCAGCTAGAGCTGTAGCCTGCTTCCTTTAGCGTGCTAATTTGCTCACATTTGAGCTTTGCTTATTGATGTAGCAGAGAGTTTAGATATGGACTCCAAGCCTGCCATGCAGGTGCTGCTTGTGATGGTACTGTGTCAAGAGAAACTGAAGCATGGATGCACTTCACATTTTTACTCACCCGTTAAAGTGTTATGCTAAATTAGTGTGCATCATAAATAAATGTGAGTCATATATAATGTTCTTCATAGCAGTTGCTGCTTCACACTATGTTACTCTACTGAAATTACCAGGCTGAGTTGCATAAAATGAGAGTAATTAAGTGATGAGGCAGTCTAATCAATGTATGGCACTGCTAATGTGGATAAAAAAAGAAACCACAATTTCCTTAAAAAATCAAAGTGTATTTGGTAAAGATTGCATAAATTTGAATCTGTCCTATTAACTGTTACAGTGTTTGCAAAATTGTTTTTAAAAACTTTTTTAAGTCAATAGACATAAATGGTCTGTTGAGACAAATGGAAAAGCACACATTATTTGCTTAAGATAACGTCAGTGGCAATTTGGTTGAAACTAGCAATTTTGATTCTGAGGGGAATTTACTTTTTGATTGCAAAAGTTATGACAACACTTCTAAGAAAATGAAAGCTGTTAAGATTGCAACATATGAATTTGAAAAGTAATCTGTTTTGACCACATCAAATAAAAAGCTATTGGCATTTGCACAATAGGTACCAGCTACAGAACTGAGCTTTGGCTGTAATCTTGACCCCTGCTTCTGCAGCATTCAGTGAAAATAAATGACTTGGCAAATTAAATTCATTGTGCTAAATGCAAGCCCAGTTGCTTGCATGGTTTCAAGTGTGTGTAAATACCTGCAGAGTGGTGCTACCTAGTTTCAGATTTTAAAGTCCTCTTTGATTCTGTTTTAATATAAAGTTTTTGTAATGGGTGGTTTCTCTGGGCTTTTCTTTTGCTGCTATTACCATGCATACATGCGAGAGATTTCAGAAGTTAACCTTTACTGCTGTTAAAGAGTAAATGCTCATGCCTTCTTACATTTAATGGAACTCTCATTCTTAACTAGTCTAACTACAACTCACACACTTCATGTTTGTAACATTGGAATCTGTTATGCTACAGACTCATCAGTCCTTTAATGCCAGCTTTGATCCTGAAATGCAAGTAGGCATTGTGTAGGGATGTATATGTTGCTTGAATATGAGCCAGATCAGGTCCAGCCAATCTGGCCATGTTTGTCTGGTTTTGTGTCCAAGTTAATTAGCTGTGCCATCCATCAGGGCTCCTTTACTTTCGATCCAGCATGGCCGTAGCATGTCCAGACTGTACCAGAACAGGCTTATAGGCTTGCAAAGCACTGGTTTGCACCTTCTGCATTACCGCAACAGACCTCTGCTAGCTCTGGCAACTCATAATGTTCACATCATAGCCTTGTTTCTACTCTTAATGGAAAAAAAGGAAGGCAAAAGCTTTTAGGAATAGATAGTCTTAACCCTAGAAAAGATGATCCGTGAGCTCATTTGTAAAGACTGCTTCTCCTAATTCCAGTATCTAAATATGTCGGAGTGCCATGTCTGTTTCCTTTTATTATCTCTTTCCTCCTGAAAGAAAATGTATATATATACATATATATGTGTGTGCGTATATATGACTGGTAACATATATCACTGAAATTCACTTTAGTTTTAAGCCTTATCAAGGTGTCAGCATGAAAGTCTGTTCTTTTGTGTTTGTTCTAAATATCCTGCCAACAGGATTTTTGATAAACAACCTACTCTTTTGCAATGTCTCCCTGAAGCATTTTATAAGGATATCATTTTAAAAGGCAAAGCCTCTTTGGAAATAAACATTTTTGTGCTATCACACTGATTTGACGATGTACCTTCAAAGTTAGGTGTGTTCCTAACAACATGAGAAGTGTGTTTGTTTTTCTGCTTGATGACTGACTAGTGCTGTAGTTGAGATATGCCTCTGACTCTGTGAGTACAAGGACAAGGCAAAGTTTTCATTTCTGTGCCAAGAAACCTGGGACTAAAGCTCCCAACCTTTCTTCTCTGATTATTGTAACTTCATGCCAGTGAAATCTGTGAGTCTGAACAAAAAAAAAAAAAAACCTTAGAAAACTTACTCTTATTTCTCTAAGAGGAACCATTAAATTTGCAGTAGTCTCTCTTCAGAGTGATTAGTAGATTAAAGGTCTGCTGTAAGTGAGCCTGCAGTCATTGAGCAGTGTGTTTTCCAGACATGACCTGAGATAGACAATGCCTTCCCTGTTAGGAGCTTGGCTTTGCTCCTTCCCCTGGGGAGCTACTAACACAGCTTACAGGAAATGAATTTAGAAAACATTTGTAAGGATTTGTTTCCTAGGATGGGTAACCATGCAGAATGTGTCTTTCACTGAACATACGTATCTCAAAAAGTGTGAAAAACTCACTCTGAAGTACAAGGCAAGCTAGCTGAGGGTTTATATATTTTTTTTTTGTTTGGCTGTGACTAAAGGAATGAATAGTATGTGAGGATTCTTCAGCAGCAGTAAAGTGTTAGGATAATTCTGTAAGAAACAAACAGTATTTTATTTTATGCCTTCCACCTAGTTTAAGGTAGATCATCTGATTTCCCTGTGTAGCCAGTAAGTAGAAGGGAATGATGCCACACCTGCTCAGATTTTTCTGATTGCAGTGAGTGAGCCATTCCACCTGTCCTCCTGTGTGCTCATTGTGCTGGGAAACCTGGAATGGCCTATCTTTGTCCTTAGAAACTGAGAGCAAGCAGGCTCCATATGAGTACCTCTCACTAAAGTGCTTAAAATGAGCTGCAGCCAAGTCCAGATCAAGTTCCGTAACCATTGGGACATAACAACAAGATTAGACTTGGGCAAGTGTGCTGAATTCTAAGCCTACCTGTTTAAGAAATGACATGTATTAGAACTGATAATTTTTTAACTGCTTTATCCAGCTATTGGCAAGTTAATAACCATTTTGTCTTAGTAAGCATTCTGTATTTTTATTGTGTAGAGGCTGGGGAAGTCTTTGTCCATCTTAACAATTTAGAAGAACATTTTATGTCTGAAATGACACATTGCTTTGCAGATCTAATATCCAGTGCTTCAGTATCCCTGTAAGTAGAACTCACATCAAAATTAATAGTAGTTACACAAAAGGAACAAAGGATATATCCTGTTCACCCATTGAAAATGTTTCAGATAAGAATTTCACAGTTCCAAGTATAAAAACAGCTGCTGACAAGCCAGCCTCTAAGGGCAAATAAAGTAAGATCAATGTGTGTCTGTCTGTACACACAAATACACACATGTTTAAATAAACATATTCTTGAACTTAAAAAAAAAATTTAGAACTGACAACATTTTCATCTTCCAAAGTTATACTTCTTCCAAGTTTGTCTTTCATCCTGCAAAGGTTGATGACTTTGGTAATGCTCAAACAGGTCTATGATTCTGCTCTATTTTTCAGTAAATACATTCAGTTCCATCAACTTGTTGCATGATTTCCGTTTCAGGAGGGAGGAAGCTGCAGTTTTTTCATTAATGAGGCATATTAAAGAAGTTCAACTTTTTGGGTGTTTTTTGTTTTTGTTTTATTTTATTAGTTATGAAATACAGAAAAATCTTGAATGCAGAAGAAAAACTTATTTTCTCAGAACTTGCAATTTTACTCTTGAATACAGTTCCAAAGTGCTTATTAACTACTGTTTTCTCAGATTAAGTTTTGGCTTAGTAATAACTAGGTTAAAATCTTATATTATTTCTGGTTAGCTTTAATTAAGGTGCTATTTTACATTGTTCAGCAATCTACCAGAGGAGATAGTTGCATACACTGTGGTGATTCTTCAATTCCAAAACATTTATTCCATTGTAATAGAAGTCACAGCTTTTGCATCAGACATAGAATTTTATAAAAATCTGACTATGGAAATGATGGTACAAACTTTCACTTACCATTAAAAAGTATTTTTTAAAAAAGTCTCCTCCTTTGAGTAAGTTGCCTTGCTTTTCTGTAAGTAAGGCATAGCTCTGTAGAGCCATAACCTTTTCCAGTCATTTCCTTTGAATTTTTTTGCTTTTTGCCTATGGTTGGTGAAGGGGATGTACCCATAGTGCTACTCACAAAGCAATGAGCAATTGCTGTGATCTTTGCCAACTGAATTCAAGTTGGTTGGATGCTGCATGGAATTTCAAATGCATTTGTGATACTTAGTATCATGATTCTCATAATTTCTCACAGAACAGCGTAAGAAACCTGTAATGAAGCACAAGGAGGACTTGGGTGGGTGTTTCTACGCTTGGGGGTGGTAGTGGTGATTTCTGCCGTGCAGTGGGAATGCTGAGGCTGTGCATCATTAATCTTGTGTGTTTGAAACAGGAATGGAAAGGATAGAAAAGGGGAGATGATATACATCCAGGATAAAGTGGGGATACATTTTAAGGCCATTTATTTTGTGAAATTACTGTGGGTAGGAAAACTGGAAAAGGGAGGAAAAAATGAAACTAAACAATGTGTCTGTTAAGTGGAATAACTCTTAATCTCCTTTGCTTTTTACTCTTCTTTCTTATGAACTGTGGAACTTCAGTATTAAGATAAAGACTGTTCACATTTCAGTTTACATGAAATAAGATTGATTTTGTTTTAAATGCTAGATATGGGAGAACTAAAATTAAGCACTTTCCCCTTTACTTAGCTGGAAAATGTTACCAAGAGTAGCTCTAGTTACATTTCATGTTCCAGTCTGGTTTTAACAACAGGAATCTGTGAGAACATTCAAGTTAAACTTTTGTTATCTGTATTCACCTTCGTATGTTTGCACCAAAGTGGAAAATGCAAGGAATTTTCTGGTTTCTGTACAGGACTCAACTGAAACAAGTTTAGTAAGATAATACCACATTTGGTTTTGTACACAGATTCATACATGCTGACACAAAAAGTTGAAAATGTAGGAGGCAAGAAAAAGAGCACAGGGCTGATATAACAATTGCTGTCTAAAACCATACAAACCAATACTTGAAAAGAAGCCAAAAATAGCGAGAAGAATTCTAAGCCTTAAAAAAAGAAGCTTTATTTCACTTACTGAGATGAACAAAGTGCTCTCCATTGTTTAATGTAGATTTTATGGCGTCTTGTTAACATCAATGTAAAGTAAAGAAGCATTTATGGGCATTACTCCTCTTTGACCAGAACCAGCATTCTCCTTTGGAGATGATGAATACTATGTTGATGAGAGTGCTGGCTACATTGAGGTCCGTGTCTGGAGGACTGGAACCGATCTGTCCAAAGCTGCCTCTGTTACGGTGAGGTCTCGCAAATCTGAACCAGTAACTGCAGAGGGTGAGTTGTTGTTTTGCTCTAGTTTCATGCTGCTACTGCACTGCACATGCTGGTACATTTCACAAGTGCTGGTTCAGAGGGTCTTGATGCAGTTTCAACCATATAAAATGAAAATTGTATGTTTCTTGCTCTTAGCACATCTCTTCTTAGAACAAATTAAGTGGTTACAGAATTTCAGAGAAGCAGGAGTAAGAGCTGCTATGAAGTACAGCACTTAGAGAAATGCCTTCAAATCATCCTATAAAGACTGGTACAAGGCAGAGTGAATGTTACAGAGGCAAATTGGTTGCTGCCTCAAGAGCATACTCTGGGCATGGCTATAATCACTGGCAGAGTGCTGAATTTGCTTCTCTGATTTTTACTGTAGGCAATGAGAAATTATTACCTAGTATCCTATTCAGGAACAGGATTGCTTCAGTTGTGTTGTTCTTGGATGCTTTAACAGAACCTTTGTCTGCAGAATCAAGCGTTAGCATACTCTTATTTTTTTCACAAAATGTGTCCTAACATTTAAACTGAAATATTCATATGGAGGCAGTGTAAAAATTGTCTTCCTTAGATGCTTATCCTGAGTGTAACTTTACTGTTATTTCAGGAATACCCAAACATAATATATGTATGATGTATGCATAGTATAATATACGTAACATATACATATTTTTCTTATGAAAAAGAAAATTATTAAGTCTGAAAAAAATGCGTGATTGCTTCAGTTCTGAACTTGCTTTTATGATCTGATGTCTTTATCAAATCTTGAATATTTAAGTTATTTTATTTCTGGTAAAAAAATATCTTTCTTTACAGTAAGGACCTTCATTCATTGTGCCAGGACCTCTAGAATTAAAAGCTGGGAATGGCTCAGCTCTTGAGCTCTCTAGTCTGTCTGTCACAGCATGAAAGCTCTGACATGGCTGGCTGCCTCTAAAACCATGAACCTGGTTCTTAGCCTTACACAGTGCAGAAGTGGATCTGCTGCTCTGAGCTGTCACTCCTGGAATTCTACCTTAGAGGTTTAGCTCTAGGGGAGTACAGCAGTAGGGCTTTTAGGCAAGTGTCCATCTGATGATGGCCTTTAATCTGGCCAATTTTTGTAAAATTCACAGAATTACAAACCTGATTTCAATTTCAATTGAAGTGTTTCCCCCAGAGCTTTAGTTCAACAGCTCAGCTGTTCATTTTCCCCAAAAACTAGTGTTAGAACTGAGTCCTTCCCTAAAGTCCTAGATACCTTTAACGCCTTGGTTCCAAGACAGTGGTATGTTTTAGTTGGTATCGTGCTCTGTTTGCCTTCTTCCCGTTGCCATGTTATGGATTGGGTTGCTTTGCTTAAAAGAAAACAAACCTAGATCAATCTTCCTTTAAGAGTAAGGTGGCAGACCTCACCTGATATGCTCTGAGCAGAATTTTGATTTGTTTGTTTTCCATTCATTCTCTTTTACACAGCTAGCACTTCTTCCCCCAGTCAACTGACTGGCCTTGTCTCCTTTCCTTTTTACATTAATCTTAAAACTTCCATTGTTTTACAAAATTATATAAATAATTCTTTCCAAAAGACTTTGCTTCATCTCCAGAGTCTCTCTCAAAGCTTTTTGCCTCCTTTCATTTCTCACTTCAACCAAATTTCATCATAACTTTTGATTTACAACGGAACAGAATCAGCCTTTTTGTGACTCAAATCATCATTAAACAAAAAATTAATTAATATTGACTTATTTTATTGTGTAATCCGACTTAAATGGCCAAAAGATAGTTTTGTTTTACATGAATGCCAGAATTTGGCAAATACTGAAGTTATAAAAGAAAAATATTTACCTAGAACTAACTGCCTAATGATAGATATTTTTATTTTTAATTATATGTAATGCTATTTTTATTTCTTTTGCATTTGTAGCTGGAGTAGATTATGTAGGCATCAGTCGTAATTTGGATTTTTCCCCTGGAGTCAATATGCAGACGTTTCGTGTGATAATTCTGGATGATCTTGGACAGCCAGTGTTAGAAGGAACAGAGAAGTTTGAGCTTGTGCTAAGGATGCCCATGAATGCTGCCCTTGGAGAACCCAGCAAGACTACCATCTTCATTAATGACTCAGTGTCTGACTGTGAGTAAATTATTTTTTTTTTAATCTTTTCATATTTTGGAGATGATGTGTGAAGTCATTTTCTGGCTGGCTGCTTGTGTTCTGTATCTGGTGCAGTGTGGTGTAAGTGTGAAATGGTGGAGGGAAGACATGATAACATCTGCAGTTATACTTTACATGTGCTTTCTTTGTTTTTCTGCCCAGTGCCAAAGATGCAGTTTAAAGAATCTGTGTATGTAGCCAATGAAAATGATGGACAGATTTCTGCCATGATATATAGGAGTGGAGATATCCAATACACATCCACTGTGAGATGCTATACAAGGCAGGGTTCAGCTCAGGTTATGATGGACTTTGAAGAACGTCCTAATACTGACAGTTCTATCATCACATTCCTTCCTGGTAAGTTCTTGACCTTATTTTAGAAGCCTTTAGTCTACCATGTTTTCTTTTGTTTTGCTTTCCTTTGCTTTGTTTGTTTTGTTTTGTTGTGTTTTAATTGTGTCTTCTCATCAAGTGTTGCCAGGAAGATCAATCTGGAAAACAAAGGTTTGAGGGGTTTTTTTTCATACACAGTGGGATGACATTGCCTCTATTTTCTTCACTTCTGACTTCGAGGGATAATCAAGAAGAACCAAAAGACTATCTCTTCATTTAGGTTCAGCCTGAGTGCCAGGATCTTTTTGATAGCAAAAGCAGGTTTGGCATAACACAGTAGAAGCACAGACCTGCTATCAGAAAGGAAACTTCAGAAGTTCTGCTCTTTGTTAAGCAGATTTCTGATAAATACATTTGACTTGCACTGAAATGAGTAATAGATCTTTCAACAGGTATATAGCTCCCTAATTTCTGCTTGAATTTTTTCTCCCACCAAGGCTTTCCTAAGACTGCCCACCAATATCAAGTACCTAATATCTCGCAGCAGAGGTGAAATGCAAATACATCAAATGTTACTATGTAGAAAGAATATTGCCTAATTCTTTCTGCTTGTGCAGAAGGCAGTTTGGTCTTCTAGTCTTTGAAGTTTACACACATGTGGTATTTTTTACAAGTCTTAAACAAGTTCTGTCATCAGCATGAAATCCTTGGTATGCCCTTATCACAGAAATTGCAACCTTCGCATTTCTGTACACATGTATGATAGTTCTCTTGAAAAAGTGAGTGGTTCAGCCTTTATTTAGGGCTGGCCTCAACTTTTAGTTCTATCCTGTACTCTACATCTTTGCTATCACCACCAGGAAAGAGTCCAGCTAGTAAGAATTAATGGATTTGGGCCACTTAGGAAGTGACTTTTCTCTTTTTTTGAGTGTTGCCCTACCATTTCTCTGCAAAGACGAGTAGCAGAGAGGTTGCTAAAATGATATTTTGTCTCCATAAGCTTCTTAGGCATGTTTAATATGCAGTAGTTTCATTTCAGTTTTCACATTTCCTATGTAACAATAAGCAGGAGGTGTATTTTGCAATTTTTTTCTCCTCCAAGGGATAATTTATTTTCTATAGTGGGGGGAAAAGACAACCTCAGGAAATTAACACAGTCAGCATCCTGGTCTGTTTCTTCATCTTGAATAGTCTTGATCTTATTTGCATGTGTAAAGATGAAAAAATACAGTAAATTGACTTCATCTCTGTCCTGCTGTGCTGTTCCTTCTGTCTGGGGTGTAGGAGCCAGTCTTATCATGAAGAGCCTACAAAGTCATGCTGGGTGCCAGACACTGAACACCATTCATAGTCCTTGCTGCTTCTGTTGAAGGCATAAGACAAGGTGTTCAAGTTTCTGAACATCTAGTAAGTCAGGGCACATTAATTTGCAAGTGCAAAATTGGTAAGTTTGATACTCTGAAGCATTTTGAGGGAATATTCACTATCACTTGGAATCAGTGGGAGTTCAAAAGACTTTAAAGTCAAACAGAATAATATAAGTGAAGGTCACACAGTTGGAGAGTGTCCAGTCAAAAGAGACTTGAAATATAAAACTTTAGGACAAAATTGCCTTCAGTACTAGTGTTCATAATGGTAATTAGTAGTTAGTATTGCCATTAGAAAGGTTTTATTACTCTGTTTCCTTGTGCAAGTATTTGCTTTTTAGGGGCGCTCTGTAGAAGAGGTTACTGAGAAGGAGCATTTTCTTCTTGGGTAAAAAAAAACGTGACTAATACATGTGAAGTGGACATATCAAATAAAAACTTTTGTTACAGAAGTCCCAAAATGGGGGATTCCACTTTAATGAGTTTCCATAGAAAGGTAGTGATTGCTAATTCTGCTTTCACTGCTGTCATTGCTCATTAACTTGTATGGTGTCAAGGTAGATGCCTTGGCCAGCAGGAGCAGCCTGTGGTGGCTTGGGCTTGCAGAGAAGTGCTGCATTAGAGGAAAGAACACCTAAATTCTGCCTGATACTACCTTCAGAATGTTTGCAGGTGAAACTGAGAAGCCTTGCACGCTGGTGCTTATGGATGATACTTTCCATGAGGAGGAGGAAGAGCTGCGCCTGGTTCTTGGCACTCCAATAAGTGATTCTTCCTTTGGTGCCTCTATTGGCGAGCAAAACGAGACGCTGATAAGGATTCGGGATGAGGCAGACAGTAAGAGAATAGTTTATTGTTACTGCCTTTTGGAAGCCCGTTTGCATGCTCTAAAGCCAATTTTTTTCCTTCTAATTACAGAGGCTATTATTAAGTTTGGTGAGACCAAATTTAGCGTGAGTGAACCAAAGGACTCAAGGCAAGTAGCAATTGTGAAAATCCCAGTGCTTCGTCTAGGGGACACTTCCAAAGTTTCTGTTGTGAGAGTTCATACAAAGGATGGATCTGCTACCTCTGGAGAAGACTATCACCCTATATCAGAAGGTAGGATCATACTTACCACATTCAACTATTTTTTTCATGACTGTAACATAATTTTTGAAAAATTAAATAACTTTGTGATTAGAATACTTTGCAACCACATCCCAAAATGCATTTTCCTATTCAAATCCAGTGTGGGCAGATGCCCTGTGGTATACAATAGCCAGTTGCTGTTGGAATACTAATTATCAGCAAAGATATTTACAAAAGAATTGTGTCTCCTTTGAAATCATCTGTAGCTCATCTTGTGGAAGATGTGTGAGGTAAACCTTAGTTATATTTGCAGAGTGTAATAATATTACTCTGACGAAACATCTACTTATAGGATATGATTGTATGGTTGCTTCTTCAGCAATTAATTAAGATAATGGCATTTGCTGTGTGTAGGAGTTAACGTATATTTCTTTTTATTTTTCGATCTTCATAATAATAAAGCTTTAATTCTGTATTTCTGAATTCTGCCTGCTGCTCCACACTACTAATGAATGAGAAGTGGTGCAATAGAATGAGAAATTTCTTAGCTGATAAACTTCTTTCCATTAATAGCCCACCTATGTGCTTTAGCCAATGACTAATGGAATTTGTAGCATTATGATTTTTTTTCTTTTGAAGTTTATGATAATACATGGTATTACTCTGTGTTTTAAGATTAATCATTCATTGCTGGTGTGTTTTCACAGTTCTGGATAAACTATTTTGGCATTTAGTCCAGCTGGAATATATGACTTACCTTTGAACATCCAGTGACAACATTGTGCTCTATCTTCAAATTCCATAGGAGTGGCATTTGCCACTAGAAATACCTGAAGAGGCAATCTGTTCACCACAAGAAAATCATCAACCTAGAGCTTGCTAATTCTAGTCACTTTGCTCATGCATTTTAGAGTTTTGCTCTTTCCCCCTGAAAAACACAGGAACTTTTAGTGTCAGCTGATACTTGTCCTATGCACATTACCTGTAGGCATTGTCTTGCTTACGTTCTCCCTGCTGTGCACCAACAGCACATGGGAGTAAAGTTTTCGGGGGAAATGTGCTACTTGAGAATTAAGGGGCTCTCAGCCTCTGCCCCCAAGCCTTTGAGAAAGGTCTGTGATACGCAGAATTCCCCCGCAGATTTCAGAATACCTGTGGGTTTAGGGAACCTTCCTATTCAGCCATAGGTACAAAACCTGCATCGTTAATTGGGTTTTCTGAAGGAAGTGTGGCAAACTGAAAATCAGTAAAATTATTAGTAATCACACAGCTAGGAGTTCATATGTTTATTACCACAAAGTGTATTTCCCTGGCCTAATAACACTTGGGATTGGCAGGATCATTAGATCAAATAATCAGACTCACTGTGGATTGCAAGATTCTACCAGTTTTCCCAAATGACTTCTGTATTGATCCAAATAACTTCGGTTGGAGAAAATATAACCTTTAGAAAGGCCATCCAGTCCTGGTTTGAAGGCTTTGGAGAGGAAGTGTTTCTTAGCATTTTGCTTCACTGACCAGTCACCTAACTGTGCCTTATTTCCAATGTACAATTCAGCTTTAATGCACTATTGCATTTTGTCCCTTTAAAGTGCAGAGCTCTTTATCACCTGGTAAATTTTGATTATGGTGTTGTTTCCATATACCAGTGAGAACATCACTCTCTGCAAGTTCTTCAGGTCCTAAGTTTCTGTTGGTTATTTCTGCACATCTTCAAAGCAAATTTGACATTTTTTAAAAATAAAAATATTAGAAATGCACTTATTATTATCACTCTCACCCTTTCCAGGCACAAATAAATAGTATCTGTATTTTTTATTTCTTTAGTAGTTAATACAGTCAAGAATCATAGTACTCCCTAACTCGGTCAGTGTGATAGGTTGGTCTTGGCTGGACAGCAAATGCCCACCAAAGATGTTCTATGACTCCCCCTCCTCAGCTACAGAGGAGAGAGAAAATATGACAGAAGGCTCATGGGTTGAGATAAGAAGAGGGAGAGATCACTCCCCAGTTATCAGCACGAGAACAGACTCAACTTGGGAAAATTAGTTTCATTTATTACCAACCAAACCAGAGCACAGTGATGGGAAATAAGACCAGTTCTTAGAACACATTCCTCCCTTCTTCTTGAGTTAGCTTCACTCCCAAATTCCTTACCTCTCTCTGGCTCCAGGGAATGGAGGTTGCAATCTGTTTATCACATGTTATTTTTGATGCTTCTTCCTTCTCATACTCTTCCCTACTCCAGCATAATGTTCCATCCACAGGAAACAGTTCTTCAAAAACTACACTATGGGTCCTTCCCGTGGTCTGCAGTTCTTCATGAACTGCTCCAGTGTTTGCCCTCGTGAGGTCACAAGTCCTGCCAGCAAACCTGCTCTAGTGTCAACTCCTTTTTCCATGGGGCCACAGGTGCCACCAGGAGCTTGCTTCACTTCAGGCTTCCCCCAGGGTCACAGCCTCCTTTGGGCATCCACCTGCTTGATCATGGGTCCTCCATGGGCTGCAGGGGGATCTCTGCTCCACCATGGGCTACAGGGGCACATCCTGCATCACCAGGGGCTGCATCAGGGCCTGCAGGGGAATCTCTGCTCTGGCTTCTGGAGCACCTCCTGCTCCTCCTTCCACACTGACCTTGGTGCCTGCAGAGTGGTTTCTTACGTATTCTCACTTCTCTTTCACAGTTGCTGTGGTTCAGCAGTTTTTTTCTCTTCTTTAATCTGTTGTCCCAGAGGCACTACCACTGACAGACACTGCTGGGCTTGGGCTTATCCAGCTGTGGGTCCATCTTGGAGCCAGCTGGCACTGGCTCTGTCACATATAGGAGAAGCACCTGGCAGCTGCTCACCAAATCCACCCCTGTAGCACCACACTACCAAAGCCTTGCCACACAAAGCAAATAGAATCAGCTAAGTTTGAACTTCTTATCCCCATGACTTACGAAATCCTTTCAGAGACAATGATTTTCAAAATACAGTACTCTTGTATAGCTACAGCTTTGTTCCTTATTTTTTGTATGTACTATTGTATTTATTACATTTTGTTGGGAAAAGACCTGACAGTGCTATTTATTTGGAATTCTTCAGTCTTTTGGTCATTCACACATGTTACCAACATTCACATAATTAGTTACAGATCATTTTCAAAACATTAAGTTCCATTAGACTAAATCTTGAGCTTTGCAAATCCCTTGATTTATGTCTTATTATCAGTGATTTTCATGTGTCCACTGCTATTCATAATTATTATTTGTAGCATCAAATAGGTTAAACTAAATTTGCAAACATCTTTAATTTGAAAAGTGAATATTAACTGCCATTTCTCATGGCTGGGCCTAGAATCACAGCTTGTTACGAACAACAGATTTATTTTTATGTGTCTCATGTTTTCAGAAATTGAGTTCAAGGAGGGTGAAACACAGCACTTTGTGGAGATTGAAGTTCTCTTTGATGGAGTAAGGGAGATGAGAGAAGCCTTCACTGTTCACCTGAAGCCTGATGAGAACATGGTGGCAGAAATACAGGTAACAATTTCATGCAAAGTTCCTGAACAACAATATCTGGTACACAGATCTCTTACTTACTTTCTGGTTCATCATTTTACTCTTAAGATTTCTTTACACCATCTTATATGTATATTAAAAGACAAAAAGGCCATCCCAGCTGTCATAGTAATGCCTAAAAAAACAGTTTGTTGTCAAGGCAATAATGTTGATGGGGCCATAGAGTCAATGAAAGACTAAAGTCTTCAGAGAATCATTCCAGACATATTCTTCTCATATAATCAGTCTTAGAAACTAATGTCGTCTCTCTGGAAATATGATATAACCTCTGTGCTGTAAAAAGAGCAATTTCAGGTGAAATGTGACTTCTGCTGTTAAAACCATGTTAATATTATTCTTATTGTGTAAGATGAAATAGCCACACATTCTTGTTATTTAGCATTATATCTTACATACTTTTAATTTAAACAGTATGTTGCTCTGATTTGGCATAAAGTGTTCTTGAAACTCCCTGTCTGCTTCATCAGTGTCACAACATACATAGTCTGACTCCAGACAGCCAGACAGAAGAGACATAGATAGCCTTTGCTGATGGCAAGCACCCCATTTCCACCAGGCATTAAAGCATACAGTGCACACAGGGGGTTCTACCAGAATACTGAATTGATAGCAAAAAAGCTGGGAGACAAGGTTAAAGGTCTGGGATCTTCACTGTTCTGAAAAGAAAAATTTCATTTTAGCTCTTCCTCTTGCACTCTGCGGTGTTCTTTCAGTGCCTCAACCCTTTCTCAATAGCTCATCCAGTTGAGGTTTTAGTACTTCTTTTGGAACAATGTTTCAAAGGCTCAACATATTCCAGCTTGTCTATTTAAATTTTCACAGAGAAGTGGTTCTGTCTTTTTCATTGTCAGACTGCCAAGGCCATTGTTTATATTGAAGAAATGAACAGCATGGCAGATGTCACCTTTCCCTCTGTCCCTCAAGTTGCATCTCTGTTGATATATGATGATACTTCTAAAGCCAAAGACAGAAACAGTCCCATTGCTGGCTATCCTGTCATCTGTATCACAGTGAGTATCTCTGTGGAAAAACAGAACAAAATCAGTATATGGATTTTGTTCAGTGGACTTTAGGCCCCCAGTATCAATCCATATGGTGATGAGTCACACATATTAGTCACACATATTAGTTCAAGCTAGAATTATCCTCGGAGCTAATCTAATTTATCTGGATAATTAATCTGTTTTCAGGAGGACAGAAAGCATAGAAAGATGTTTCACTTGTTCCTCACTAAGAATATTTTGATATTGATACGCTGTGTCTGTCATTGCATGACCTTACTATTTCCTGTGTTATGCTGCCTTAATTTGCAGAGTTAAAATCACTGCAGATAACAGAAGAGCCATTATTTTCAGTGAGTGCCACAGACTGTAAAATCAGTGCTGAAGGAATACAGGCTTCTTACATTTTTTTTTCACTAGTAGTTTTGCAACTGAAAAGTTTACATAAGTATTCATATACCTTGAAGAATATTTTTTGTCTGTCCTCAATTTTTTTCACACTCTCCTTTTGCACAGGAATGTCACAAGTTGAATGGTTCTTCTAAATAAAAAAAAAAGTCAAAGAAAATAAGTCTTGGAATTCAGAGTGTTTGCAGAATTAAATCAAAGGGAGAAGTTCAAATTAAAGCAGTACATGGGAATGTAGTTTTTGCCTTCATAAGTATGCCACATTTTTATCTATAAATCAATTTAAAATAATATTTTTTATTTTAGTGAGCATAATTAGATATGCCTTTTAATCTGCCCTAACAGTGCTAAATACATCACTGTCAAAATAAGGTGATTTCTTATGAGATTTACTGGGGTTGTCAGTTCCATGTTTTTGAGTTTTGTGACTCTTGATCACTTTGAAATTCCATTGTTGTGAAGCAAATAAACTCTTAACACATCTGCCTTGTTCTGCAGGCTTGTAATCCAAAGTATGAGGACTTTGATAAGACTGGTTCTATATGTGCCAGTGAGAACATCAATAATACTCTGACACAGTACCGGTGGCTTGTAAGTGCCCCCACGGGCCCTGATGGTGTGACCAGCCCCATGAAGGAGGTTGACTTTGACACCTTCTTCACCTCCTCAAAGATGATTACTCTCGACTCCATTTACTTTCAAGCTGGTTCTCGTGTCCAGTGTGCAGCTCGGGCTGTGAATTCAGATGGCAATGAGGGTCTGGAGCTTCTGAGCCCTATTGTCACTATAAGCACATCAGAAGGTAAGACATCATCACCTACTGCAAAATTCACACATCTCTTTTGGATCCCAAACTCAGTCCTAACAAGAGCTCGTTTCGTGATCAGGCATTTTAACATCACTGTCTCAGCTTTTCCTCTGTTGTTCATAGAAGTGATGCAAAAACTGTCTTGACGCGGCAAAGCATCGTATAAAGAAAAAGCTTTTCCTCTCTCCTAATTCTCCACATCTTTAAATAAAAATCCACATAGCAAACATATATGTTCATGAGAATTATATAAAACAGGCAATGGAATTAGTGATACCTGATTTCTCTTGACTTCTGAATTCAGCTGCAGTAATGATCCAGTAGTCTCAGCTCCTATTAGACATTGGAGAATCCACATGGGAGTGGCCTATGAAAGCCTAACCATAACAGAAAGTTCATTTGGCATTCAGGCCTCACTGGACACCTGAGAATTGATGTCTTCCTTGACTAATGACTAAAGCAATTGGGCCAAATAACGGCATGGACAAAATTTTTTCCCTGGTCAAAGCATTCATAATTATTCATCCTTCTTGTTATATGAAGCAGACTGGCTTTGTTATTGTAATAATGCGTTATTTGGACTACACTTGACAAATTAGCAGAGCTCATTAGCTCAGGCTCAGGACTGAGTTGTCATGCATAAATTGCTTCCAGTACCTTAGCTAACTTGTGCTGTGGAAGGAAAGAAGTGCAGTAATCAAAGCAACCTGCAAAAGTCCTGAATATTTTCCTCTTTGAAGATGCCTGACCTCCAGTGCATAGACCAAACTCTCAAAAGGAACTCAGACTGTGAAAAAAAAAAAATTAGTCTCTTTAGCAATGTTATTTGCATTTGATGAAAAAAAACCTAAAACCACCGATCAAACCAACCAACCAACCAAAAAGCTGTCATCTGCAGAAAAGAAATTTTGTTTAATTCTGACAGAAGTTTCCAACTTGGAGATGTTGAGCAAGATGAAGTCCTCCAGAACCAATAAGTTCTCCAAGAGGAGGGCCCTGCCTCCTCTTTTCTTGAAATCTTCAGTAATGGGCAAAGAGAACTGTTCTGATTTTCCACATCTCGCTTCTTACTTAAAATGCTTTGTAATCCTTTGGCCATCGCATGATAAAGCACTCAGAATGCAGACACTTCTGCATTAAACTATGCAACTAGAAGTTGCATATGTCTCAGATCATATGATTACAAACCTAATTTTCTGGTCCTACAAACTTGGACTAATACTGGAACACATTGAACTAACACTGAAAAGGATTACCGAAGTAAGTTACACATTCTCCTGTCTTGGAGGAATTCAAAATTCAAATTAATAAGGCCTTAAGCAACTTGATCCAGCTTTGGAGCTGGCTCTATTCTAAGCAGAATATTTCTGGATATCCTGTGACACAATCTTTTTAACTACACTTTTGTTACTAGTGGATCAGGAGACTCATAAATTTCTGTGAGAGCATATCACTGCATACTCCAATCCAGTGCCAAAACCAGCTGAACACTGGTCATGTATCTTCCATAAAACTTAGGATGGTGGGAGGAATTAAAACACATCCCCCTGAAGACCTCTGTCAGAAATTATGGCACTTGACACTGGCTTTACAGGTAAGGTTGACACATGCAACTGAAAAGATACTGATGCAGTATTATCACCTTGTTCTGAAAACGTGATCCTGTTGATCAAGTAATCATTTCTGTTTGAATCCTCTTTTGCATAAATTCCTCTTGAAACCTCTGGAAAATGCTTCTTCAAGTGTTTACCTGTCACTGTAGAAAATTCTTGTTGTTTTGGATATCTGTACCATGGAAGAAAAGTACATCTAAAATAATGCAAGGGAAAGTATAGATTGTTTCCTATGGACATAAAGTGAGGTTGTTTCTCTTTTTCCTATTAGGTCTTTGTCAGCCTCGTATATCAGGAGTAGTTGGAGCAGAGCCATTTTCTGCCAAACTGCGCTACACTGGCTCAGAAGATCCTGACTATGCCAACCTCATCAAACTGACAGTCACAATGCCACATATTGATGGTACGAGAAAGTCAGCTGTGGAGTTAGGAGAACTTATACAATATGCTGCTATTTTATTGGTCAGGGTATTTTAAATATACAAGTTAATAATGTAGTCTTTTAACAGTAGGACCAAAGAAAAATGGTACAAATGAGTAAGTGCAGTTTGCAACGAGGTGCATAAAACACTGTATTGATACATAGTCTCTGATGTGAAGAATAGCATTTTCAGATTAACTGCGTAATTTACTTAAATTGGGTTAGACCTAAGCTTTGTAAAACTCCTTGGAAGTGCATAGAAATATACGGCTTAATTACTATTCACACTACTTTTTTATTTAATAATATGTTGTATATTAATATATTTAATGATAAATATGTTTAGAAATAAAATTTTTATTTGTCTTTCCATAGTATACAGACAGTTATTGTGGGTAAAACTCTCATACATACGTAGCATATCAACTTTCTTTGAGTTCTAATGTACAGTAATTAGTGTAAGTACAAAATACAAAAGCACTGCATAACGTGCTTAGTGTTTGATGGAGTCTGGCTAAATTAAGAAGGTCTGACAACTGACATGTAGTGATAGTGCTATAAATTAATGATTTTAGGCATGCTGCCTGTTATTTCTACAAGAGAGCTCTCCAACTTTGAGCTGACCCTTAGCCCTGATGGAACTAGAGCTGGAAATCATAAGTGCTCCAACCTGTTGGATTACACAGAAGTAAAGACCCACCATGGTTTTTTAACTGATGCTACCAAGAATCCAGATGTGATTGGAGAGACCATTCCCTACCAGTACAGCCCAGCCATCAGAGGCTTCAATACCTTGCGCTTCTACCGCAACCTGAACCTGGAAGCCTGTCTGTGGGAGTTCAGCAGCTACTACGACATGTCTGAGCTCCTCACAGATTGTGGAGGCACCATTGGGACAGATGGACAGGTATGGAACTGGAACTTGATTTTGTACTCTATTCTTGTAATAAAATATTTCTCTTATAATACATTTGTGCTAGTAGAAATAAGAGAATAATTTGCTTTGAATGAAATGTGCTATGATTTTCTCTCAGTACAGTTCTGGGGTATTTTGGGGCCAACCAAATCCCCCTTTTACGGTATAGTGAGCCAATTAGTCTTTTCTTAAAATGAAAGCCTTCTGAAGAATTGCTTTTAGCACATAGATAACACTGGGCTATTTAATATTTGTTGTGTTATATCTTAAAAAAGAGTTTTGAAGCAGTGGGGCGAGACTTCTTGCTGATAACAATGGACTGCAGTGTCCTAGCAGCAGCTTGGCTTTGCTGATCTCTTGTTCACTGGGTAACATGACCCATCAGTACAGACAGCACAGTGGTCTCACATTACCCAGCAAAAAATTACTTGTTCAGAAAGCAAAAGAAGCTGCCAGTATGGAATGGCTGAAGAACAGCTGTGCTAAAAGCAAGAGATTGGAGAGAATTTCAGGTGTACTTTGGAAAATGATTTCTAGAAATACACAGTAATGTGGAAGGAAAAGGGTGCAGGACTTCTGTAGCAGTGACAGTGAAATTAATCTCTGGATCTTCCCTGTATAATTACTATAAAGTCCTGTCTGATCCCACTCAGGCTCTGGAGTACAGAGACTGTGGCTATGAAGCTAATGTACAGAAAGATATATTTGGGGAATAATCCTGCAGGCTGGGAGAAGGACTCATATCAGTGTAGTTTGTCCACAGCTAACTCACTTTCTGGGTACACTAGCTTTCCTTGTGGAACCACTGTAAAAAGAATGAACTTGCTGTGTGAAATGGCCATAATTTCTCTGCTCTTTTGACATTTTTCCAGGGTTCCATCTTCTGTGAGACCTCAGCAGACTTATTTGCTCAAACTCTTATTTTGCTAGTCCCAAATGGCATAAAGCAGATGTGGAAAGTGTGTAGTTGCCCACCTATAAGAAGCATATAAGCATGTGCAACCACAGAGCTAATTTACTACTAAAAGCGTAGTCACTGATGGACATACAGATATCTTATCAGATAAACTGACTTTTTTTTTTCATCTTGATTTTGTTATAATTACATGCCTGAAGTGCACCTTACTCCATAGGCATTCATGGTAATCATACAGTCAGTTCGCTGGATAAGAAATTGCACCAGGATTTCTGTAGCACCTGTTTAACTTCCTAACATTCTACCCCACTTAACTAGAGATTATATACTCTAAATCAGAAGATGAGAATAAAATGGGAGCTTCTGCCCATCTCAGGTGCAAAGGCCTTGATGGATATGTCATCTCACTGCTTTGTCATCAGTGCTGGTTCCTTGTCTGTTACAGAGACCAGTTCAAGGTCACCCCGTCTTCATGTTGGAAGCTCACTGTCCATGCTCTGCTTGGGCTTGGCCTCTGTTGAAAGCAGATCCTCCTACAGGTGCATTCCATGAGATCTATGAAGCTGTCAGAGGGAAAGGGAAGGCATCCAAGTGTGGGATGTAAACCTTACACATTCCCACAAGACAAAAATAACAGCAGTCTTCACTGTTCTTAGAATGATTTGATTTCTTCGACTCATCATTCCTATTTATGTCTGTGCTCATATAAACAGAGGAGGAGATAATTGCCATTCCAATATTTTAGTAAATTGGAAGAACCTGCATATTCAGATTTGGAGGACATGCGTAAGTGGCAATGTGGCTAGAGTAGAGAGCTGTACTTTCCTTAGGCTTCAGCTCTCTTGTTAACAAGCAGGGAGGGTTCAACATGAGCTCCTGTGAGAGCCATGAAAGTGCAGCTGAAGTCATCCTTTATTGCATTCTAGTTTATGGAAAATTAGTTACAGTATGTTAAGTGAAATATCAAGCTGAATTACTTCTAGCGGTGAAGTGTTGCCCCGCAGCCAGTGCGTGCTTCACTGCCCTCCCTGTTTTTCCCACCTCCATTTAATTCTTCTCCAGGTTTGGTCTTTATCTTCACATGACCCCCTCCAGCTGAGAGGGGAGGCAGTCAATGCCCTATCTCTGTGGTTGTCACCATTGTTGTTTTTTTCTCCTTCAGTGAACAATTAATAATCCTCTTCTGTGGGAGGAAAGCTGGCAGCTATGGTTTTCACCATTTTTTTAGCACACAAAGGAAGCCTAAATTCTATTATACAGACAGAGCAGACAAGTAACAAAAACACCCTTACCATATCCTGCTACCACCACAGATTTAATACCTTGAATTTACTAGATACTTTGGTTAGATCTTTAGGCTCAAAATTTTGTTTCTTGATTCTAATTCTCCAGTACCTGTATGGTCAAACAAAGACAGCCATGTTGATTCAGACAGAGAGATTTCACACTAAGAGTTGGCAATATCTTAAATGATGTGGACCTTCACTTTATGGGAGTTCCTGCTATGGTAGGGCAGGAAGATGAACTTTAGTGAGCAAGAAATGAGGTAGGAGACCTGCAGCTGGTACAGTTCTGGCACAGCTCCTAGTGTTTGCTGAAGGCTGCAGCTGTCTTAGCCAGTTCCCATGAACTCATGAACTGTCATAATACATACAGAGAAGGTCTTAGTTTTCTCTTTTTTTTTTTTTTTTTCGTTTGAGGCCTTTTGATTGTGACCCACTCTCTTTCTCAATTATTCTGTGCATGAGCAAACCCTGTGTGAGCTAGATGCAGCATGCCTTTCAGTGTACAGCTTGACAGTTTGCTCCTGGGGTCTGCCCACAACTGAAAAACCAGGCATTTATCTGAACATGGACTCAGATGTGCAGTTTAAAGAACTTCTACTTAAAATTGAAGACCTGCTTCTCTTTAAATTGAGCTAATGAATTTGGATTAGAGTTCTGCCCTTGTTCAAGTTAAGGCCAGCTTTGATGATTAGCAGTTTTCTTTCAGACAACCTGCAGTTACAGTCTAAAATTCAATGTCTACATTTGGATATGTATAGGCCTTAAATAAGGGGAACTCACCTATTTGAGGGCAGTCTTCTAGTATTTCAAGTAGCTAACAAAGGTTGGGCTTTACTTCATGGGAACATAGTGACAGTCAAGTACTACAGACATCTCACATTCTCACAACACAGGTTCTAAAACAATTACAGATATTCATGAAAGGAAGTGAAAAAATGAGACAGTGAAAACCAAGCAAGTGACCATACTTTAATGAAGTGTACATTGAAGTACTGGCTTACGCTTATTTCATGGAGTATGAAATATCATTTCATCTCATTTCCTACTGTTATAACTGTTTGCTATAGCCAGGCAGTTTGGTATCTGAAGGTTTCTTTGTGGTTCTGACCAAGTATTTATATATGGATGTTACAATCCATAGTTCCAGTCTGTTGCCACACTTGGAATAGGGAAGCAAGGAAATTACCATTCAAACTAATTTTATTAACAACAGCTCATTAATCAACTCTTTAATAGGAACAAGAAGGTGAAGAACATGTATTAAAATATTTGAATGTATAGCTCTATACCTTGAAACTATGGTAATTGAGTGTAGCTGAGCAGTTCGCTTTTCTCTCTTCGAGAACCAGTTATTTTTGGCCAAAACTGAAAATGTCTTTCTTCCAATATGTTCAGTTCACATTTATGCTACATATGTTATGGCACTGAGCATTTCAAAATCCCATCTGCAAACAGGTTTTAAAATCATTAACGTGCGGCTGCACCTTATACGAGGCAGCTTGCGGGTTTTTATTACACAGGAACAGTATATTTCCAGCTTTATTGGAACCAGTTTTACCAAAATTATACTTTAAGACGAAAACTCACCTATTATGAAAATCTCACTAGATGTTGTAAAATGCAAACAGACAGAAATGTCTGTTTTCAGATTTTTATATTCACTTTAGTGACCCCAGTCAAGTCTCTGAAAACTCTACAACTCATGTTTTCTTGACATGGAACCTCACTAAAAGACAAACATCTTTTCACTAGCCACAGACGTGCATTTAGTAAGCTGCAAAGAAAAAAAAACTATAAAGTGAATGCACCAGCTGTGTAACAAAGTCAGAGGTTAAATTTTTTCAAGGGACTGGCATTTCAAGGCTGTATTGCGTTCTCTTCCCCATTCAGGCTTCTTTAAACAAACCTGCTTTGCATTTCACCTGTGACCTACCTGTCTGGGTGTCTTCTTAGGGACAAATCTTAGTTTCCCCATACTGACATTGTGTAAACAGTTAATTGATAACATTGTTAAGGTTGTGGGACTCAAATTTACAGACATCGCTAGTAAATGCAATAGAAAATGAGACTTAGGGTAATTTGGAGAATAAAAATACAATTTTCATTTAAAGCCTGTTTCATTGAGATATACAAAATAAAACAGAAACTTATCTTATTTCTAATGTCTAATTCTAATTTTATCAGTACTATCAATATACACACACACACACAGACTGACAAGCTCTGCCCTCTGGAAATGTAAGCCAGCTAAATAAAGCAGGCTATAAATGCAGAACAGAGTCCATGCCACAAACCCTTTATTTAAAATATTTTTATTGTAAATATTCTAAATTGTTGTTTGACAGGTTCTCAAAATAATTGTGTATTTTACTTAATGAAGTTTGACAGATTGCATCTGAAAGGGGAAAAAAAGGAAAACACTTCTAAAAACTCCCATTAATATTTTCTAAGTCTTAAATGGGAATTGTCAGTATTCTAAACCAGATTTTATGATCTGTGATACCTTATCTTACAAAAAAAAGTATGAAGCTCTACTTCTTAAATCAATGTCCAGTATAAATCATATTCTTCTCTCACACGTGAATTTTGAGATGCATTGTTTTGTGATATTTATCTACATTTTTCTACTCTCTGTAAGAGTCTGTTCCCTCCTTGGAACAATTTTTGTCTTTTGTCTTCTCAGGTTCTCCAGACCTGACATTGTCATGGAGTATGAGACATAATTTCCCCAGTTCATCTGGAATGTAGCTGTAGTCTGTATTTCTCTCCTGGTATCAGAAGACTAAAATTCCCATCCACTTATTATTGTTTAAAATAAATTTTACTGAATGTAATTTGGTCAGTATAACTGGTAAAATCTCCTGTGCATGGATTCATAATGCACCTGTCCTGTCTCTCCACAGCAGTTAAGCTGATCCTACACTTACACAGCTCTAAGTTACCCTTTTGGTTTCATCAGTGTCACATTTAGATATAAAATGAACAGCTGGCTACTCCCAATAGGCTTTGCATGCAAGTGCTGGAAAAGAAAGATAACTCAATGGAAAGAATGTTTTCTCATGTTTTTCTAAACAGCATTATTAGGAGTGCTGGAGAAGTCAAACTCCTCCATCTGTGTGACACATTCCATCAGTTCATTTGGGGGGTGGGGCAGTGTCTGCTCACTTTGACACAGCTTTCCTCTGCACTTGACTTCCTCTTTATTTTATTTTTACTGTATCAAAAAGGTTCTTTCATATACCATGTTTTGAGATTTTTCTCTTCTGCCTGCAGAAGAGTAGATTTCCCTGCATAGGAATGAGAGGCTCTTAAAAGTTTTCATTTACTGTTAGAGAGAATTATTTATCCAGTAATTCTCTATCAGTGTTGTAGGTTTGCTTCCACACCTGCAAATCCATGAGTGCCTGTAGAAGGGTTTGTATGCATAAAAACTCAATGAGCTTTTAGCAAGAATTCCTTCCTCCCCCATCCATGCCATGCACCACATGTGAGAGCAGCAATACTGATGAAAGCACATGAGTACACAAATAAATTCCCAGGCTGAGGCAAGCAGTTCTGCTGCCCAGACACCTCTTGCAGGTTTTACTGAAAGGGAAAAACCTTTTAAATTCTACAGTCCTAGAAATGGGGAGATTTCAGATTTCTCCCCAGAGCAGTGGTAATATGTCAAAGGAGCAGTGTTCCTGGCAGACTTGCCCCAGAAGGGGTCCTGCTAATAGTTTTTGACCAGTACAAATAAGCTGAGCTGTCTAACACTACAGTCTCATCAAATGGAGGCAAGAAAAGCCTCAAACATGGCTTACAAACCTCATTAGTGGATTGCTTTATGTACAGTATGCATGAAGATCCAATGATTTATTGAAGGCCAGAAAAGCTTTGTAATGAGGGGTGGTTTTTTTAGCTGGATGTGTCATAAGGTACTGAGCTAGAAGGAGTTTTGTGGATCACCCTATCCTGGCCTCTGCCTTAAGTCTATATAATGTGGTTCCAACACTAGTAAAATTAATCTAAAACCTGATGCGATTTCATGGCCTCACTATTGTAGTGGAATGCCACCACACTGAGGGCTGGAAACTCTTCTGATTTCTAGGCTGTATTTATCATGGCCATCTTCTGCCATTTGTTCCTGTGTCAGCATTATCTTTCATCACCAGTGGTCTTTCTCTGCACTTAGTCTCCTGAGGTATATAAACAGCATTCTTACTCCCTCTCAGCCTTTGTTGTCCTGGGCTCAACAGCACAGCTATTTTAGACTCTTCTCATCAGATAGTTTTGCCATTCCTCTGATTATGCTGATTTCTTTTTCGGCAGTCTACAATGCAAATTAGACTTTTTCAAGCATGGATGATCAAAGCTGTTCCAGATAAGCTCTCACTAGTGCTCTGTATAATGGCATACATGCTTATAATTTCCGACCCATTCCTCAGTTTATCTTAGGATCATAGCACATGAAGAGGGTAGGAAGGTCGTAGTTATGATGTGATCAACTCCCATAACAAAATTTCTTTCCCCTCTATTGTGTCTAATGAATGTCTTTCATTTCTACAGAAATCCCTATGACTGGTTTCTATTACCCTATACTTCAAGCTATAAGATTTCATCTCTCTACTATTATTCTAATCCTCAAGGTCGTTAAATTCTCACTTTGATATTCCAGTCCTCTACTTTATCATTAAGCATTATGTATGCTTCTATTTAAGAAAATAATGGACGTGTATTAAATTTTCTTCCACATACTTTTGTTTCTTCCTTATAAGCAAACTAAATTTCAGATCTCTGACTTCAATGTCTAATTCTTACGGTACAGCATGCAGATATAGAACAAAAAGGCAGAGAGAAAAGCCAACACAGTTTGGTCTGGGATGACTTTACAATAGTAACACATTTGTTGTACAATCAAAGTTACTCATTCAATCCTGGATACTGCTCTAGGAAATGAAAAGTCTTTGAGGTTACCCCTGAATCAAAGGCCAATATTAAGACACTGGAGACCTGCATCATGGGTTTTTTGGGGTTTTTTTTTTGTTTTGTTTTGTTTTTTTTTTAATAAAAGTGAGAATATCATGTTGTTATTTGGAACAATTTAGTGAATCTGTGTCCAAAATAATTGCTCAGATACTTATACAGATATCCCTGATATAAACTTGTGTCTTAAATGGTACTAAATTGTAATATTTTTCTCTAACTTTAATTGTTCATCCAATATAGAGAGAACTTTTTTTTTTCTGCTCCAAATAGAAGTTCTTGATCTTTTTTATGTAAATCCAACAAGAAGCATTAATATAATCTACAACTGTAGCATTTCATCTACCAGTCTGTGTAAGTGTTTTATTTTTCAGTGGTGCCAGACTCTTTTCAGTGGTGCCCAGTGACAGGACAAGGAGCAATGGCCATAAACCATAACAAAAAAACATTACACCACAACATGGGAAAGAACATAGAAGGTGACAGAGCATGGGAACAGGCTGCCCAGTGAGATCATGGAGTCTCCCTTTCCACAGACATTCAAAACCCACCTGAAAATGTTCCTGTGTAACCTGCTCTAGGTGACCCTGGGCTGGACTGGATGATCTCCTGAGGTTCCTTCCATTCCTAAAATTCTTTGATTTTTTGATAATGTGTGTTTACAAATGACTACTGTCTAAATGCTAGCACGTATTGTGAAATAAGTCAAGCAACATAAGTCAAAAAGATTTTGGTAGTGCAGAGTGCAGATCAAGGAGATTCACACATGGAAGTGAGTTGTGGCAACTATGTACATTTGCCTTAATGAAGTCCTTCATTAGGTCAAAGTATTTAGTCAGTGAAAACAGTAATTTTGTGGTTACATTATATTAGTAAAAGTTCCATCAGTCATTTCAAAGTGGAAAGCAGCGGTAAGGTGGTGGCCATTCAGCCCCCTGACTTGCTGCTGGTTGAACCCAGCTTGTAAACTGCCTTGAATGCTGGGGATTTTTGAAAGTGCAAAACACTCTTTAGAAGGATGTAAGGTAATCAGGGAAATGTTCAGATATGCAAATTTATATGTGGAATTTCTGTTGGAACTAAATGAGAATTCAGCAACTTTTATGACTTTGAAAAGTTTCCCACTGGGAGATGATCTCAATGTCTTTCCTCCGGTGTATATCTAAGGAAATCCAGTATGGTCTAAAAGGATCTGCATTGCACATTTCTACTCAGAGATAGGTGCGTGACAAAGTGTTTGTGGCCCAACATAAATGCCAAGTCTCTTCAGACAGATTTAGATCCATGTATCACGTAAGAGCTATCTTAAGAGGCAACAGTTTACTGATACTATTCTTCTTGTCTTTTTTCATAAAAATATATATATAGAATATATCATTCTTCAATAATTACAGCACAATTTTTGGTACAATATATAAGGAAAGGCTCTATTTTTAAATCCATATCAGCTTTAAATCCATATCAGCTTACTTAATATTTTCTTCCGGACAGTGAAGAACAGTATGATTTCTGTGTTTGCATGCAGTGTGTTAGCTATTATCCATGCTCAAGGGAAGAAAGAGTTCCAGAGGTGACTAAGTAGAGACCAAGGACTCAGTCTTGCAATGACATCTGAGCAATCTCAGCATCTTCCAGAACCATTTCTTAGTGATATTAACAAGAATGTAAAGGAGTTGGTTAACGTATAACCATACAGCAAATGCAAAAGCATATTTGAAAAATTTCTAAAGTCTTCATTTGTAGTTGTGTTTGTACTAAAAAACCTGAACAAAAATGATGAGTCAAAATTGAGGGGGTTATGTTTCATCTATTTGAAGCACAAAGATGAAACTTGAAGTGATGTAAGCTCAGCTGAAAACCACTGAACCATGGTTTTGCATTTCATCTGTAATTTACAAAAAGAGAGAATTGTTATTGAGTCACAGTATTTATTTAAAGTTCTCTCTTCCCTCTCTCTTGCATTCGGCTTGCCTGTGTGATGTTACCATTCATGATCACTAACCCTAATATACAATTCTGGTTTTTATAGGTTCTCAACCTAGTGCAGTCCTATGTCACGCTGAGAGTCCCTTTGTACGTGTCCTACGTTTTCCACTCTCCTGTGGGCGTCGGAGGCTGGCAGCATTTCGACCTGCAGTCAGAGCTCCGGCTGACTTTTGTGTATGACACTGCCATCCTGTGGAAGGACGGGATCGGCAGCCCACCTGAAGCAGAGCTCCAAGGTGGGTGTCACGTTTCTTGGCATAGAATTCATGCTCTACCAAGAGTATAGTTTGCACACAGTAGGATGGTTTTTCAATCATTCCAATACTAATAAAAAATTTAAAGTTTTCATTTATTATCAAGTGCAATCTGTTATTTCCTAGTGCTCACAGGTGTCTGCTGGAGTGTTTGTGAAAATCGTGTAAAGTTGACATCAGCTCTTCTACTGCAAAGAAAGGCAATTGTACTGTTATTTTGAATTACATGTTCAAAATTTAAAACATATCTACTCAGGACTTCAGGGTACATTATGTAACCAAATTCTGTTAGCACACAAGATGTTTGCACTTTAATGAAAATAATTGAAGCTTTTCTGTGATACCATTTTTTTCTCACTATGAATGGCCGGTTTCAGAAACTTCTAATATTTTGCAAATGCTATGAAACATTCAAAAGAAACAGAACTGTGTAGTGGGGGCCTGTCCTCTGTGTGAGAGTAGTAAACTCTGAGACATTCTACAATGTGTTAGATACTGTCAGTAAATGTTGGTGACTATAACTAGTCAACAAGTCAAAATCTATCATTGCAGAATTTATCTTTTAAAAAAGTTAATTTACTTTTTACAAATAGTGAAATACAGATATATTTGCAAGATTGAAATATATAGTTACACCTGTGTGCTGCATTGTTCTTTTTATGCAAATTTACTTAATATTTCCCAGCATTATGCTTTAGGTGTTTCCTATCTCTCTCAACCTAAGGTAGGATACAAGTACCAGCTGTAATTATGTACATGCACACTTTCAGGACTCTTGTGAATTTTAAATCACTTTTTGCTTCTGCTATCTCTGTATATGAACTACAGAAATCATTGCTATGCCTCTTCTGTCCTTATGTTAAGAGCAGGAAATGATGAGCAGCAAGGGGAATCTGCAGTGCATGAAGAATGAAGCACATGCCATGCCATGCCTAAAGAATAAGCCACATGCCACAAATCATGTGATGTGCTAGTCACCAAATAACAACCAGATCTAATCCTCTGTTAAGCAGTTATGTGGTGCCTCAATGCCACCATTTCCCATCTTTAATATTTTGTTTTATTTCTCTGTTTAAGAAGCTGATGGCTACATTTTTGGAGCTGCTGAACATTGTCAGTTGCCTTTGAAAACAACCAGTACAAAACAACCCCCAACATATCCCAGTCTCATTTGGGTAGTGTTTTTTCAGCAGTTGTTTTTCTGGGCAGGGAGGGGTTAACTAGTTTCCAGTTTCTTTCCATACCTCTCAATTCATATAATTATCATACATAAATTCTAAGTAACACTGTAAAGCAGTCAAGGTCTTCTAAAGCCCTAATTCATACATGAATATACAGTTATTTCTTTTGTACCAAGAAATATGATTGGTTACAGAGATTTTGTACAGGTGGTATGCATTCGCACTGGTGTGGTAGATTTCCAGCACAATCATGGGGGAGCATTCCTGTTTCCTTCTTTTTCCTGGCAAGCACAGTGGTGGTACATCACTGGCTGTTTGAAAGGGAGAGCTGGAGGAAATGCCTGAATTCTAAAGCTTTGCGGAACTCCAGAGAAAAAGGATCTTGGCTGCAGGCTACAGAAGTAAACCACTTCTGGTGTGTAAACAAGATCTTGTAATCTGAAATTAGAATAAGTAAGGCCTATGTTTTGTGCCAAATTCATGCCAAAAATTGCCAGCAATGCACAGCCTGGCAGAAGGAGTTTCTCAGATTGCAGCACCCTAGAGCAGGTTGCTGTGTCACAACCAGCTGCTCCAGCTAATGCTGATGATTGCTGCCTTGGCACAGTAGGCAGGGAGGCACTAATTGATAAAAGGCATCTCTGAAGCAGCTTTTATTGGTAAGAGTCAGCTTGAATACTTGGTGAAAACAAAAGTCTTCCTTCTGCAGATCCCCCTGGCAGCTGACCATGCTACCTGAACCCAAGTGCAGGCTGCTGAGTGGATTTTCCTCAGCCTACTAGAGCAGCTGTGTGAGTCCATTGTAACATGTAAAAACGTGGCTTTGCAGGGAAGTTCCCTATATACTTTGGAAGCTGCATCACATCCTGAAAACTCAAGGCCTTGCTGTATAAATTCTTGTTTGAGAAGACTCTGGAGTAAGCCCAAAAATTGTCAGCGGGCCCCCCAAACATGTGACATGGCAAGGGTAGATAAAAGAGTGGCTCTGGTGTTTCACAGGGCTGTGATTGCTTTGTCCCCTGCAAAGGGAACACACTCACTAGTTAATTGGTTTTGCTGGCAGGTTCCCTGTTCCCGACCAGCATGCGCATCAGTGAAGAAGGGCGCTTGGTTGTCAACTTCAAGACTGAAGCCCGGTTTCACGGTCTGTTTGTGATGTCCCATCCTGGTAAGTGTAACCTAACCTTTGCAGTACTACAGAAATAAAGACACACTTCCCAAATTTGATACTATTCATTTTTTTTCTCTTTCTGCTTCTGATAGGTGATTTTTTTTTTTTATATACTATACTCTTCAGATACAGATTTTTCCTCTGCTTGAGATTTCTTACTTGTCATTGATGACTGTATTCAGGTTGTCAAACTTGTTGAAATATACATTAAAAAGATGCAAGGCAAATAGTTCCACTTGGTCAAGAGCCTGATATATAAGGGATGAAGATCTAGGCCATTGTGTCCTTTAGGGACATACAGATAAATGTTTTTAACCCCATAGTTATAAATACTATTAACTTATATTACCCTAGGAACTTAGCATTTTATATTTCTTTTCTAACTTGAAGATTTTCTAGGATATTTAGGCCTTTTTCAGAGAGCAAGGAAAAGTCTTGTGTGGGCATTGTATCACTCTGTTAACATAACACTCCCACTGACATTCAATTAGTCATTGCTGAGGACTTGTTCCTGCAATTTAATCTGTTTAAACCCCACTGCCTTTATTCAGAATAATTACAGGTGTAAGACTCAGACTACAGACATAAATCTGAGCATGAATGCCAGCCATGGAAAAGAATATCTAACTAAATTAAATCTGCTGAACAGTGAGAAGAGGAAAAAAAAGTAGGAAATCTCTTTTAGTTTAACTCAGGTGTTTTTAACCTATAAAACTCCTTCATTGTGCTTCTACTTTTACTCAGCTATCCTCTAGGGTGTTTGGTTTTTGCCTATCAGGCGAAGACAGAAAGTGTTCAATTACTAAGAGAAATTATGTTGTGTTTCCCTGGGCTGACATTCCAAGTTTAAAACAGGAGGGATTATAGATCTCTGCCACTCCACTCTTACTATTTTGACTGCCTCTTAAATTTATTCATCATACAATTCTAGTTGTATAGCCCAAAAGCAGCTGCTGAATAGACATTTCAGTGAGAATCAAGGAGGCCCAGCTGAATTTATTGTAATTTATTTTAGTTTCTTGTGAATCATTGGGAATGTTTTTCAGGCTCTGACAGTTTGCAATGAAACACTAATGGTGACAAATCTGTCTCTTTGGCATGTTTCTAGCTTCATCTCTAATTTCCATGGTTATGTCAGCTGACCACCCAGGCCTCACTTTTAGCCTCATCCTCATCCGAAGTGAGCCAACCTACAACCTGCCAGTCCAGCAGTGGAGCTTCATCTCAGACTTTGCGGTAAAACCTCAGCCCTCACTACATCTTCTACTGTCCCAGCCTGTTATTTCAAGCCTGTTAGTTGGGATGTTGGTGGTGCAGCTCTCTCTCTCTCTGTGTCCAGGTTCGAGACTATTCTGGAACGTACACAGTGAAGCTGATAGCCTGCACCACTGCCCCACATCAGGAGTACAGCCTGCCAGTGATCTGCAATCCTAGAGAGCCCATCACTTTTGATCTGGACATCCGATTCCAGCAGGTACCATTCCAATGACATCTTTGTCATGTTTCCTTTTTAATTTTATAACAAATTCCTGTTTGTTGGTCTTGTAATAATAGTACTAGAAACTGAATTTCTTGCTAATAAACAAGGCATTCCTAAATTGGTGGGAGAGTACAGACTCGACTCCTCCTAAATAACCAGTTTTACCTAAATGGGAAAGGCTAAAGTAGGAGCACAAATGTTTTTTTGTCCTCAATTCATGTCCAGTCTTTGGTAGACAAGAGGAAGCTCATTTACATTGTTCTGGGGAGAGTTACTGTGATGCAATAGTCACATTTGGGAANTTGTCTGTTAGCTTTGGTAGTAAATAGTTTTACCAGGTAATTAGGAAAATATAAAACTATTATCAGAAGGTTTTAATCTAACACAAAATCAGAGTTAGTCTCTGGTGTTAAAAGTAGAACCTCCAGAGGAAGATTCTTTCAGTCCTAAGGTAGAACTTCCTTCACTGACTGTAGAGGGAAGTGTAGATAGGCAACACTGGTAAAATGCTTAGCTTTAAAACTCACAAAAGTGACCAAAACAAATCCAATCCATAGCAGTGTGGATCATATGGAAACATATGGTAACAGGCAAACAGCATACCTTTCACAAAGCCCAGCTGTGAAGCTCCGTAGCTGGGAAAAAATTATGGAGAGATGGATTCTGCTGGCTTGAAAAAAAACTGGGGGTCATGTTGGATAGTTAAGAGAACATAAGCTGCCAGCTTTCCAGGTTATCAAAAGGGCTGGTGTGATCTTGGGGTTTGTAAGGAGGAAGTTACATAATTTCTGTTATTTGGAACCGATACAGCTAATACTGGAACAGTGTGGCTGTGGTTTCATGCTCATTAATAGTATAGATTATGCTATTAAATCATCTTACAGGATAAATCCATATCAGTCAGGGGAACACAATCACTTTTCTGTTGACTTAGCCAGAGTACACAAGAGAATGTATGCAGTCTTTATGCTTTCATTTGGCATTATGCCACCTGTGGGAGAGCAGATGATTCCTGATAGGGCATTAAGTCCTGGCAAAGAAGAGAGATGATACATGATCTGATGTGAAACCTGCCTTCTCAGAGTTAACCACATTTCAGCATTTTGGGGAAGTTTGAATGGAATGGGTGAGGGGAATTTATACTAGTTCAGCACTTCAGCCTTTGTCTGGCATTTCTAATCTACTTCTAGGGACTCTAAAGCAATTCATAGCAATGCTAAACTACAACTTGTTTCTGATCCTAGTATAAACACTAAGATGTTGATATTTCAAAGAAAGGTCAAAAAATGTGCAAAAATTATTACAAAATGGGTGTCACAATTGGACCAAAATTACTTTTGACTGAAAAGTCTAATGATACAAGGATGAGGCAGGACAAGAGTTGCATCCCCCAATTCTTAGTCTAATACTCCAGCTCCCATACTGAATTACTTTCTTGGGCTTTTTAATATGAGGCTTTTCATTTCCTTGGAAACTTTTGCTTCTAATTTCCTTCACGATTCTTTTCACTGGTCACATCACATGTGAGGAACCATTTTAAGAATCCAAAAGAAAATGTATTTGGTGTTTCCCCACTGGTTCAACATTTCCTTTTTTAACATGTATCATTTGCCTATCTCCTTTTTCCTCTTTCCATGGCATCTGAGGAGTGAAGCAGGTAGCCTGGAGTTCTAGTGAGGACTGTAATACCACTGTCTCACTCTGGGATTCCCTGAAAATCAGCAGTATTCAACCTCCAAGCTCTGCTTTATCCCAATCCTTTCAGCATCTCCTTTCTTTCAATGGGTATGACTATTTCCTGACAGAAGCCTTTCCATACTCAAGATACTTGTTGCCTTGGGATGGACCAATCTCAAGAGCGCTCTGTTCCTTGAGGTACCAACTATCACACGGGCTTTGATTCCATGGTTGATCTGCTGTGTCCCCACATCATCCATATGCAGAATTGATGGACATGGCAAATATGCAGAATAAATTGACAGTTACTCTTCTCACCCAGGAGATCCTCACAGATTATTTTTTAAGAACTCCTACATCAAACTCTTACATAAAATGTCTCAAATGCCCATGAAAGTAATTACACTTAAACTACTGTCATAAATAACACAGCTGGAAAACAGTTGGGCTAATCAAGTATTCATGGAACTACAAGCCAATGGCCTGTTTTCCAGGCATTTAGAAACAAGCATTCAAAGGGAATGGATTCTTTTAATCTTTTTTTTTTTTTTTTCTTTACAAAAGCTGTAATGGTAAGGCTCCTTTTTCTGAAGAGTAGCGCTCCATTTATAAAAAGGTTTGAGCCGTACATTCTTCTTGCCAGACGCTGTTGCTTTGACAGTTTTGGGACTCTATTGTGAAATCAACCCTTGTCCATGAGCCAGAAAGAATGTTTTCTTTGTTGTTTTCTTTCCTTCCTGTCCACACACTTATACATATATATACATAAATATACATATATATTTAAAGCTTTTTTATTTCTTTAGTGGCCTGTTTTTGGTTTTCTTGGGTTATTTTTTAGTTTTTTTTTATATATGTGTCTTCCACATTGTTTCCTCAGGTAATTGCATCCTTTTGAACTTTAGGTTCCCCCAGTTCTTCTATCCCTTTTGTTATACCATGTCCCTTTATAGTTTGCCTTTATCTTTCGTTTTATGGTCCCATTAAAAACTGCTGCTGATAGTATTGATTAATTTTATACTTTTCACGTAGACAAGGAAGAACCACAGATAAGTGTGTCAAATATATAAATATAAATACTAGCATAAAAAGATGTTCAAATGGTCTGGTGCATTTTCACATGCATGATCTGATATATCCTGCAGCACATCAGAATAACTGATACTTGCAAATAAATTCTCAGCAATGTGTGCTTTCAAATATTGACAGAGGATCAGAAGCAGAGTGGCACTTGTGTGTACGAATGAAAATGAGATAGAGAAAACAGGCTGTGATGAGTCAGAGACAAGGTTTTAAGGGAAAAACTTTCCTCATGTTACCCCCCACAAGTAAGTTGCCCTGGACACCCCCTTAGCTGGGATTTGGAAAAATGTAGTGGGAAGAAACTAACCTAGAATGCTATCAAATATCACAGATGCAGATAATCCAAAGGTTGTTTGGATATAAAATCCATAGAAATGCATTTCTAGTACCAGGAGATCTTTTTATTAAACTGTAATTTTGCATGTGGATGTGCAGAGCTGATAAGTAGTGTACACTGGGAGAAGATCATGCTTTATTTTAAGAGTTTAAGATCAGGCTATGTTTTTTAAATTAAAAAGTCTTATTGAAGAGCCTTACGTTTTTGTGGTTTTAGGTCAGTGACCCAGTGGCTGCTGAGTTCAGCTTGAACACCCAGATGTTCCTCCTCTCCAAAAAGACGCTGTGGCTCTCTGATGGCTCGATGGGCTTTGGCCAAGAAAGTGATGTTGCTTTCTCAGAAGGTATAATTGTGCACAGATCATGCACATCTAATTTGTGTTCCACACCAGCAGGATCCTGTTGCTGTCAAAACAAGATAGGAGTAAGGGCTTGTGCTTGTTGCACTAAGCTTCTTGGCAAGGCTTTATTAGCTCAGCCTGAGAGCTGTGCGAAGTGTTCCAGTCTAACAGCGTGTGAACTGTGTGTGCTGTTCACAGGTGATGTCATATACGGGCGAGTGATGGTGGATCCAGTGCAGAATTTGGGTGATTCCTTCTACTGTAGCATCGAGAAAGTTTTCCTGTGCACAGGAGCTGATGGATATGTACCCAAATATAATCCATCCAACACTGAATATGGGTGCCTTGCTGATTCTCCATCCCTTCTTTACAGGTTTAAGATTGTGGTAAGTGTTCTAATTCTGGGAGGATGCATATATATATATATATTTTTTTTTTTTTTTTTCTACCTTGTCTTTTATCCAGAGCCAAACTGTACTTTAAAATGTTCTCAACAGCACCAAATTTCTGACTCAAGCTCCAGGCTAACATGAACTGATGGAGGCAGTATCTTGCCTTTTTCCCCCCTGGTTCTGTACTTTATATTTCTGAGAACTGCCTTCATTGAGCGTTTGACCTAAGTTAGAACCCCAAGATAGGCTTTTTCTCTGCATTGTCTACATCCACAGACCATAATCAAAATTTTAGGAGACATGCAAGTGAAGAATTGGAATTTGTTTCATATTTAGCCACCCAAAATCTAGTGTGTACTGCAAAGTCTATCGTCCAGGTTGCCTCCATAGAGAAAGAGAAATACCTCTAAAGTCAGCTTGGATGACCTAATTTCCTTCCTGAAAATAACTATAGAGTAACCCCAGGTGACTACTCAACTGATGCTCAACTTTTAGAGTTAACTTTAAGTAGGATGATGATATAATAAGCTAAAGAAATTTATGTTACTGTCTGTTAATGAAATGATATGTAACTTCTTTAGATTGCTTTCATCTCAGACCACATTTATTAATCTTTTTTTATTTAAGAAGTGTAGCTATGATTATTGTCTAGCGTTTTCCCCTTTATTTCAGAAAGGCAAGAGCTTAAATAGATTGCAAGTCAGATGGGACCACAACTGCTACTTGTGTCTTTTCTCTTGTAGTAGTATTTCCCTAGACTGCATAAAATAGCATGTTTAAACTACAGAATTTTTACATTTCAAGTAAATACTAAAACTGTTTTTCCTTTAAGAAATGAATCTATGTTTTACAAGCTTTTTTTCCTCTCCATGCAGGACAAAGCTCAGCCAGAGACACAAGCCAGAAGCTTTGGAAATGTACTCTTTAATGCAAAACTTGCAATAGATGATCCTGAAGCTATTCCATTAGTTAAACAACCAGGATCTGATGGATTTAAAGTAGATTCAACTCCTCTGTTTCAGGTATGATTTCTGTAGCTTATTAGCAAGAGGAACGAAGGAAGAAACAATGGTATTGTTGCTAACTATAAGTCAAATTGAAACCAACAGAAAAATTTATTCTGATTCCAATGACGGTCAAACACAATTATAAATGCTTAGAAATTCCTAGATATAAAATCTGGAACACTTATTAAAGTGTTTCTGTAGGGATACTCTTGCTTTTCTCTTGTGTAATTCCACAGGCTAACCAGAAGTTGTGCAAATTATTCTTGTACATTTCTTTTAAGAAGTTAATAAGGTTCTTGTTGCACAGCATTGTTTTACTGCTTCCCGTCTCACTTCTCAAAGACAAAAAGTTAAAAATCATAAGCATTTATAGTCAACTTCATCAAAATCAAGTTGATACTCGGCATTTTCTGTACAATTCTTTCCTTGGAAACTTGCACAGTGGGAAGCACTGGAGTGCTTAAAAATTGACAACGAAAGGGTACAATTACTTCTTAATTATATATAGTCCTTCAGCTGTGTGCATTCAGCCCTTTGATCTATGTAACCCAGCCAAAAAGTACTCTCTTCACTATGTCTCTGGAATTTGCAAAACTGAATGCACAACTCAAGTGTATAAATTAGTAGGAAAAAGATGGAGGAGACTTTGATTCTACTCCTGCCCACTTCAGTATTAAAGGTCCCATTGTAAGCAGTAGAGTACTTAACAAAAAAGGTCTCCTTAAAAGTATAAGAAGGGTTTCAAATCTGCCCCCAGGAAAATGAAATCTCATTTTTTTGGTGAAGAATCCATTTCCATGGATTATACGGCCATGATTTTTGGGCTTCTTCCAGTCCAAAATATGAGACTATGAAGAAGCAAAAGTATATATTGAAAAATACTTGGAAAAACAAGAGTAAAATAGAAATTGTATTATTTCTCAAAATAACAAAGCTGGGCTGCAGCCGTTCAAATTAACAGGCAATAGCTTTAAGACAGTGTTCAAACAAGACTACTGGACCTTGTGGAAGCCAAATCTGGTATGTATCCAGGAAAGATGAGAGAAACTGAAGGAAGGGAATATCCTCTCACACGGACTGCAGGGACCCATGCAACCCAGAGTGGATTAAGTTTTCAGGGACGTGTGGAAGTTGACTGTTCCTACACCCTGCTCAAAGCAGGGTCACCTAGAACAGGCTGCCCCGGACCATGACCAGTTGTCTTTTGAACATCTCTGTGGAAGGAGACTCCACAGTCTCCTGGTTCCAGTGTTCAACCATCCTTGCAGTAAAAAATTGCTTTCTTATGTTTAGATGGAATTAGGGCCAGGGCCTAATCACTTGGTAGATTGGGCTTGGAAGGTCCTTTTCTGTGGCCCATCCACAGCTAAAGATACTTTGTATGATTTTTGGTACTAATATTACCAAAAGCATGCCAAGGCCATAGCCTTCTTCATCTGCACTTGGTAGCCACAGAGTCTGACTGTGGAGAGGAATGGCAACTAAACCCTCTGAAAATTCTGGCAGAAAACAGAAGTCTTCTGGTGCACATTAGCACATGGTCAGGAGTTATCTGTGCATGATTTTGAAAGTGCTTGTCCAGGCATTCAGTTCAGAACAGAGGCTGATTTCCTCTGCATTTAGCACTGCCCAGATTTAGTATGTGTGTGTTTAAATACAAAAAATGTTTCTTCCCAGGTGTCTTTGGGTAGGGAGTGGTATGTCCATACAATCTACACTGTGCGTTCCAAGGAGAATGCTAACCGCGGAATTGGCAAAAGAAGCGTGGAGCACCAGTACCACTCGCTCCTCAGTGCTGGTAGCCCAGAAACATCCACACAGAGGAGGCAGAAGAGGGGAGTTGAGCAGGCCCCAGAACTTGCAAGAGACATTGGAGCTGAGAACAACCGAGGAACGAACATACGGCACATAGCCCTGGATCGCACCAGCAGGAAACAGGTGCCTCAAAGGGAGGTTGCACTCAACGGTGTTCTCCCCAGGGAACTGAATAACCAAAGTGCAGGAATCAGCATTGTCACAATCATTGGTGGAGTTGCTGCCATTTTCCTTGCCATCTGCTTAATTGTAATTATTGTTTTGCTGCTAAAATGGAAACAAAATTCTGACAAGCAAAGCACAAACAAGTCAGGCAGCAATGAGCCAATGATGCTACCACATAATTACAGCAATGACAGCTCAGAGGTTTGATTCCAAGACCACAGTATTCAAGCCAGAGTCTCCAGAGTGCCTCAAAAAAACTCTTGAACTGCACATTTTTAGCAGCAGATAATGGTGACTTATGAGGAGTTCATGTGTTTCTAGGTGTACTTGAAATTTGTTATCCTGAGCTCGTACTGCCATTATCAACAACAGAAGAAGCTGAACCAAACCTCCCACTTTGCACGAAAGGAAATGCTGATGTCCCTATACCATGCACTAATTTTCAGCAGCATTTCAAGGGATTGCATTGTAAGGGAGATTGTTGTTGTAGTTTTGTATTTTCTGACATTTCAAAAGAATAAAAGCTGAACAAAGGTGCTATATATTCTGTCTGCAATAAGACAGGAGATCTCTTTCTTCAGAAACATATAATACTTGAGAGGAGAGATCCTCACATTCTTTTGTAAAATTTTGTACTGTTTCTCACAAAGAACTCAACATCTACAAATAGTTTGAAAGGTAATGGAATGCCTTAGGTATGGATCCTCTGTCCTATAAGTTTTTGGCTTCATTTAATCTGTACCAGTGATTTTTTTTTTTTGCTTTTATGTAACTGTACTTTTTCAAAAGACAGCTAGTTTATACAGCATAGCATTATAAACAGTTGCACGTCACAGGACCCAATACATACTCTTTCCTGCAAATTCCCATTAATCTACTTAATGTGAGATTTGTTTTTTATTTATGTTTATATAAAGCCAAAGAATGCAACAAATCCAGAAAATTTTGGTTTTCACTGAAACTGGATGCTTATGTCCTCTTAAGTTTATAATGGGTTATGGAAGTTTTGTAAGGTAAATTTTATTTCTTAGTGCATGTCCACTGCTGAGAAATGCAAGCATTAGTATTTCAGTACCTAGAGAAGGTGATAGATTCAAAATGCAGAGGACAAGGTTCTGCTGAACTGAGCTTAGGAATCATGATATTGCATCCAGCATAGTTAGCTATCATACTATATAAGAAAAAGAGAAGAAAAAAAAAGTTTGATTTAATCAAGTAGTATTTATTGCTGTATAATCATAGCACATTTTGACAAACATGCTGGGTCATTGTTGGGCATTTTTTAACAGGTGACTACTTCTGCAAGAGTAATTCTAATTTTGTCACAGCATTCTTTATTTAGGTAACATGACAAGTTTGGATCAGCAGTGTCCATGACCCGTTCTGTCCCAAAGATGGTTTTATCCAGACAGGACCTGTTCTGTCCCTAAATCCTTGGCTATGAAAGCTGTGTAACCTTCAGGAAACTGTCCCTTTTGTCACACAAGCATTTTACGTAAGTCCTTGTGCTGGTTTGAAAGCAAAACCAGTGAGACTCCAAGTCAGAAATACAATTTAATAGGAAAAAGTAAAATACATGCAAGTAATACAAAGAAAACAAAAACCACTGACAGAGTCAGAATACAACCTGATACCCTACTAGTTAGGGTCGTGGCGGCAGTCCAGATGAGGTGGTCTTGCTGAAATAGTGATCCTGTACACAGGTCTGGTAGCTCTTGTCTTCTGGAAACCAGTGGGTCAGGGCTGCCTGTTCTGTCCCAGTTCCCACATTATATCCAGGTGGGAATGCTTGGCTCCTCCCCCTGGGTGGAGCATCTCACAATGGGATTATGTAATTCTATGAGTCATGTGGTGGATCCTCACAATGGGCTGATGTCATTGTATGAGTCATGGGGTGGGTCCTCACAATGGCCCATTAAACACAAATGGCTCCCGGAGGGAGTTATCTATGACTCATAGGGCAAGGTGTTAATGGCCCATTAACAGGAGATAGTCCAGGGGAGGAGGCAAAGAAAAACACTGCCCCTCCTTTGTTTCAACAGTTAATGAAGATGGAGATAGAATACAGACCCTCTGGCACATTTTACATTGTAACCTAGGACAGTCCTTTAAGTCATACAGCTGTAGAATGGCCTGGGTCAGAAGGGATCTTCAAGATCATCTAGGTCCAATCCCACAGCCATGCGTAGGGAGACCTTCCACCACACCTGGTTACTCAAAGCCCCATCCAACCTGACCTTGAACACTTCCAGGCATGAGGCATCTGGAACTTACCTGGGCAATGTGTGCCAGCATCTCACCACCCTCAAAGTAAATTTTCTCCTAATACTTTATGTAAACCTACCCTCTTTCAGAGTGAAGTCATTACCCCTTCTCCTTTTGCTACATCCCCTTGGGAAAAGTCCCTCCACAGCTCTCTTGTAAGCCCCCTTTAGGTACTGGAAGGTGCTCTGATGTTTCCCAGATCTTCTCTTGGCCAGACTAAACAACCCCAACTCTCTCAGCCTGTCTTCAAAGGGGAGGTGCCGCAGCCCTCTGATCATCTCTGTGACACTCCTTTCAACTCGTGCCCATCAGGTCCATGTCCTTCCAATGCTGGAGGCCCCAGAGCTGGATGCAGCACTCAAGGTGGGATCTCACAAGAGCAGAGGGGCAGAGCCATCTCCCTCACCCTGCTGGCCCCACTGCTTTGGATGCAGCCCAGGATATGTTTGGCTTTTGGGCCTGGGAGCACATGTTGCCATGTCATGTCCAACCTCTCATCCACCAGTACTCCCAAATCCTTCTCAGCCAGGCTGCTCCTAATCTATTCTCTGCCCAGTCTGTATTTGTGCTTGGGATTAACCTGACCCATTTTCAGGACCTTGCACTTGGCCTTGTTGAACTTCATGAGGTTTGCTCGGGCTCACCTCTCAAGCCTGCCCAGGTTCTTCTGAACGGCATCCCTTCCCTCCAGCATGTCAGCCACACCACAGCTGGGTGTCATCTGCAAACTTGCTGAAGGTGCACTTGATCCCACGAAGTCCATGAGATTGTCAAACAGCACAGGAATCAATGCAGTTCTCCATGGAGGTAAACAATATAAAATCTGAATTAGGATGTTGAGACCTTGCAAAATTGTCTCTTCCCCTTCCACCATCTTGTGGTGGTGTGTACAGGCATTTGGTGTTCTGGGGATCATGCTGCAGAGGTAAATTAGCAGAGCAGGATTCAGTTTGAAAGCAGCCTGTAAGTACACAATGCTGCCTCTGAACTGAAAGGAAAAAATCCATCCAGAAGGCTTCCCGGCCTGGTTGTGGGTGGTGTCAGTCAACACAGCTAGACCTGACCTAGTAATTCTGCACAGTTGTCCTGAGAGGCATAAAGATTCAGGAGCATGAAACCCTACTAGCCTAGGAATATCTGTGCTGTGATTCATGGTACAGTGTGAATATGCCCACAGAGACACTTGCTCTGGATTCGTATTGTTATGGTTTCTCTCATGTAATAGGATTTCATCAACTTTTCACAAAATGAGTCAGAATCTCCTACCTTTTCTAGGTTTTCTGAAGATAGTGATTAGACAGCTTAATTGAAGGATATTTGCAGCACCCGAAGGGTCAAACTCCATTACTAAACTCTGGCAATCATCTTTTATTTTAATTAATCCGAGTTCTAGCCTGAAACAATAATCTGTAAGCCATGCCCAAAGCTTTAGACCTTTCCTCCAGTCACCTGACATAAATTTGCTTTTGTAATGAAGTTTCTGGTTTTGTGATCCATGTATTATGTGTGCAAGATTGATCAAAGACTTAACCCACAGATACTTTTTGTATTTAGTAAGTTCACCACTAATTTGCAAATGTACACTCAGATGAAATTTGCCTTTGTGCCTATGTGTGACATCACTATGAGAAAAGCAGAATTTCTCTCCTGGAACCTACATGTTTGGATAATAGCAGTCAATGATTCTACAGTAGAATGGGACACATGTAAATAATAGAACATTTTAATATTTATGAAATGCCTGTTTTGTATAAGCAGAGTTGATCTTTTTAAAATATATATATAAAATACAGAAATTAGGTGTTTATCAGTAAAGCTATTTTTCTGCTTTTGAATTTTACCAGACCAAAATATCATTAAAGGTGCTTGCAGGCAAAATCTTTTTTTAATTATTACTTTTTTTATAAAATCGTATAAAAACCCACGTGTTCTACAAGCCAAATATTTAGCCCAGTAAGCAACTTCATCACTGCTTTGTATCTGATTAAAACTACATGAAATATTTAGCTTGATGGGGATAATCAGACTAATGTTTTTGTAACAATATATAAAATTGTAGTGCAAAATGGTGATAACGAAGAAAAGGACAAAGCAAACACTGAAAAGTTGGACAAACATGAATAAGATTCTTGAGTCAGGTATCAAAGCCCTCTTCCTGGGAAAAAAATCCTAATATTTTCAGTAAGGCATGCTGGATTTGTCCCATTCTTAAGAAATTGGATTTTTTACAATTCAGTGAACTATAAATACACCTGCAACAGCATGGTTTTTTTTCAGCAAGATGTTTTGGAGGCTTATTAACATTTTTGCTTTTACTTAACAAGTGGCCTTGTTTATACTAACCTGAATAAGTGCCTCGTTTCCGGTGATGTGCACAAATATTTTAATATTTATCTATCCAAGCAATAAACTGAGTATATTTTATATATATATATTTAATCTATTTCCAGATTATGTATTCAATCCTCTTTTTCCCTGGAGATGCTTATTCTGCTAGCAATAATACCATTTGTTTAACAGTTTATACAATAGTTACTGTGTTAACTTTGTTATCAAGCTGTCGTATTTATTTGGAACAACTTTTTGCTGATGTCTATGGCTGCAATATTTGGCATTTGTATGAGGAAAAAATAAAACTACTTCTGTTTGGTTACTGATCTAAAGTTTGTGTATGATTATCATTCCCTGGAGAGAGCTCAGTAATGTGGTGTTAAGAAAAACTTCATTTGTCCCATCAGTGGAAGAACACAAAGTTCCTGTTTGCAGTAAATCTCACTGCTTTGTTCCTCAATTGATTGTTTTCTGGTCATGAAGGGTTCCGCACAGTGGGGGTTTTTTTAATCTTTGTCACTGCACTCATGGCTCAGAGAGGGACTCCAGAACATCAGAAATCTCTGGATTACCTGCAAGTGCTTTGTAGGCTAGATTGCCGTGTTCCTGTGTGCTGCTGGCAGGCTTTATTTTATTTGTCTCAGAGAAAGTCTCTGAAGGGAGCAGTTCCCTTGTTCCTATAGGGCTGGTGTTGCTTCTTGTGCCAGGTCATCAGATTTCTTTTTTCCTATTGGCAAATGTATCACTGACACATGTAGACACAGGCAAAGAACTATGATGCAGAATGAAAAACTGCTCTGAGCTCTTCCCTTCTCACCCACCCTTTGTAAGCACTGATCTCTGACTTATGTGTGAATTTAAGCAATCACTGACCTCCTTCACTGTCAGAAAGGCCATATTTCATGGCTAGTTTACATAAGTGACACAATATACTTATCAACTTACCTTGCAATAAGGAAGGATAAGCCTGCAGGCAGTGATTACTGATTTGCTCTGTGTATTCCCTTCTGCTACCTAAACTTGCTGATGTGGATCATGCTCAGTACTTACTTAGTCTGAGCTGAGAAGTCCTGTGTCATGTCTGTGAGCTCTGGGTTGTGATTTCTGCCAAGGGAAAACAGACTGAGAGAGTTTCTGTCCTGCTCAAATATAAATAGCTACATATGATGTAAATGAACAGTCTGGTCTCAGAAGTATGGCATTATCAATTAAAGGCATTGATTTACCACTCCAAGATTATCTGCAGCAATCAAGTCATGTCCACACACATCCATGCTCACACTCATTTTGGCACTAAGGGGAAGAATTTTGGTACTCCTGAGGTGTTCAAGCATGTCTCAACAGGTCCTGGATGACTTTTCTTTCAAAGCCCAAGAGTAGTCCCATTTCAGCATCTCTAGGAGTCAGGGGTTTTTAATGCATTCTCACTGTCTTTTCAAGGAATGACTCAGCTCTTACCCTGAAGGAATTCAGCTCATTCCATGGAGTGCTTTAGCTTTGAAAGCTGTTCAGTAGATTAATCTCTAGGTTGCCTGTTTGAGTTTGGGGGGGTTTATTATTTGTCTCAAGAGGTAATTAATTCAGAATTTACCTTGCACCACTTTGCTTTGGTAAGTAACCACTGACTTCCACTGAAACTGAAGCAAACTACTGGAAAATACATCTTGTTTCATTTCCTCTGCATGTGCTTGATTCCTCTTACCACCTGTTACCTACAGTTGCATGATACAAGTTTTCCTGAGTGTAAGTTTAGATGTAAAGCATAAATCTGTAGCTGTCCAAGTAAAAGTGCTCAAGTTAAACCAGTGCAACCATAAGATCATGTGTAACAATTTTCATGCATCTTTCTGACCACTTTTGTAGCAAAACTTCTTAGCATGGAAGGCAAGAGGAGGCAGTGTGGATAAGTGTGTGTTGTACCTCCTCTTTGATAATATATTATTTTCTACTTTTCTTCCATTTTCATTCCCTCCCTGCCCCCCACACCAAAACAAAAAGAAAATAAGGAAAGCATATGATGGAACTAAATGACACAGCAAATGACAAACAGGATGATAAAAGGTAAGGAATCTCCTTCACCATGGGGAAAGATTAAATAGATAAAACTCTCTTCTACTCTTCAGCCTTGGAGAGAATTACCCAAGGGAGAGTATGATAGGGGTACATTAAATCCTGAATGTTAGAGAGACCGTGAGTAGAGAGCAATGATTCACTGTTTCTTGTAATGTTTTAGAGAGGTTTCACACAATAAGATTTGCTGGCTACAAGGATGAAAGTAGTCAATACCTAACCATACAACCTAAAATTAAACTTGCGAGACTTATTACTGAAGGATGATGTGCATTCCAAACAAAAAAAAAAAATTCCTGGAAATTGAAGAAAAGTCAATTGCAATCAGCTGTTTTGTATCAACAGCTGATTCAGAAAGCCTGGAGTAGAAAAAGCCAGCAGGATTCCAACTCCATTCATGGGCACTGCCAGAGGCAGATGAAAAGCCACTCTAAGGCCCTAAAATTTGTGCAAAGAGCCACCAGCCCCAGACTTGGAATTGGTAATTTGAAGTACAAATACTATAATGTGCCTTACTGGTTTTGTTTTTCTTGGAGTAAAAGAGAAATGGAAGCTTTCATTTTTTAGCACTCTAGGTCTCTAACAGCTGGTTTACCTGCACCTCACATCTGTCTAAACCTCCTGCTGAGAACTGCTTGAAATGGTAGCAGGATCCTATAGCCTTTTCCTGATGCATATCCTGTGAAGGCATATGATCTGGGCAGAATGAGGTAAAACATCTGGAGTGAGGAACTTGGAGGCCAAGGTAAGAGATACTGTTGATGCTTTTATTTACCTTATAAACATTCTCTATTTATTCTCTGTTGTTTATACCAAAAGGTTAAAATAATACTTCTTGAGCTCTTAAATGTTTCTTTCACTGATGTATTTTTTTCTTTTGTTTCTAATGGCACCAGGATAATCGTGGCAAGAAAGAAACATAAACACCTAATTCTTTAAAAGTAATAGCTCATGGGAATGTGGTTGGGCTCTACTTCCATTCCTTGGCCAGACACCTAGATTTCAGTGCAGCAAGCTGTACTATGCCCTACAGGGACTGGTCCCCAGTATTGTCAAGCCTGTGAAACCGAGGGAGAAGTACGAACTGGCTAATTGTTCTGAATAAAAAAAATCCTCTGTTTTGGGGACAAAATGATGTTGCTATATCAGGAGGCTGGCTTCATAGAAGTCATTAGTGCCCACATCTCATGACACAGCTGTGCCACAGACCACCTCATCAGTGGTGTGATTTCCACAGCCTTCTGGAGTCGGGATTCTTGGCCTCCTGTTGTCAAGATTTTGAAGCATGCTCTCCCAGTAGGAGGAAAGATTTAGACCCACCCTCAAAGAGCTGGAGAGATTTGTAATGGCTTTATGGACATCTGCAGCTGCCCATGCTTCACACACTCAGGAACTCTCATCTGCCCAGAATTTAGTAGACGTGCCACTATGCCCTTAATATGCCAGGCACCCTAATGCATCAGAGTGTGCAGTACAGTACAGGGACTCTGAGGGCTCCTTTGCACCCCAGGAGACTTCTTCCATCACAGACTGTAATATCAAACACAATGTTGCCATACTGCGCAGTTATGCTTGTGTATGTCACATCTTCCAGGACATCAGTGGCAAAAGGCTTAGCAAAGCATGTTCACCTAAACTCCTCTCAGATCCTAACTCAGGTGAACTTTAGTAGCAAGGTCCAAAAAAAGCCCTTTCACTCACAGACACTGAAGATTTTCTGAGCACAAGTGCAAAAAAGAAGTGCAATTCTTACTGCTGATTAAGGGTCTACGTGCTGTGCTTGGTTATGGGAAAAGCTTGGTTTGTCAGCAGTGATTCTCAACACAGCACACTGAGACCAGCTGCAGGAAGTAACCCAGAGGAGTGCATGCCTGAAGCTGTTTTGTTGCTAACTTAATTGTTATTAACCTGGCTGGCACCTCAAAAAAAAAGAGTATCAGAGGCAGAACATGCTTCTTGCTTTTATGTAGTCAGGCTACATGTGAGTGGTTCAACACCTACTTTCTCTAGCTGAGGGTTTTTTCTTGAACTAGTTGGGCATTTAGACAGATTTTCTGAGAAGTTCACATTCTGTTATCAGATATTAGACTGCAAATGTTTGTGTTCACACCTCCTGCAACAGTTGGGGCACTCATTTATTACTCTTTTCTCAGCTGTGGTGATTTCCCTACCCTGCAACACTCCCCTCAGAACAGACCACCCATAAGAGCTTCTGTCCAAGCTATTTGACTTGGTACACTGCTGCTTGGATTTTCCCTTCCAATTTGGCTCTCAAAATGAAGGTGCCAGAGAAAAAATTCTCCCCAAAGAGACTTCAGTTTCCTCAGGAACTGCATTTGACATCTGTAACATCACTCTGAATGATAAATGTGAGGCCAACAATTCAAAAAAATTCTTGCAGCATTTTGGCATTGCCTGTAGTTCACATCTGGGTCTGTCAGCTGTGGTAATATGCATTTCCCCAATCTTCTCAAGAAGTGCTGGGGAGCTGTATTCTTTAGCAAAATGCTTGTTATCAAAGCATGATTGCAACATCTATACATATGCACACAAACAGACACAATATGTTTTTATTAATATATAAATTTTATATAGATTTTATCATGTTTTAAGCATAAATGAACAACATATAGTAGTATCTGTGCATTTTATATAGTATGTAATAGATACTGATATAAGTAAATGGTAGATATTTTAGGAGTATGTCTATATTTTTGTATTCTATAATACAAAAATTTTTATTTGTATCTAATTCCTCAGATAAAATCACAAGGATGAAGTGTTACAAGGTGGGAAGCAGAATTCAGGGTGTATTTGCCTGAAAGGAATCCCAGCAGCCAGACCCACAGTCTAAACCTGAGAATGCACATTCCAGAGCTTTGGTGTCAGGGAGACTGATTTTGTACCCTCGCCTGGAGTCCAAAATAAGCAAACTGGCATTCTGGACTGTGTCCCTGATAGGGACCAGCAGCTGCAATCTATACCCCCAGCTTTTGAGCTTCTCAGTCCTGGTCTGCTGCAGGATGCCAAGGACAAGCACAACCATTCCATCAAAATACCTCATGTTTGGAGATCAGCAAGTAAATGCATTGAGAAAAAAGAGAAGTTAAACTATAACTGTTTTCCAAACTCCATGCTTCTTCCATTTACACTATGTCAAGATGCTGCAGCACGAGAATTTCTGCATCCCAAGAGCCTCCAGTGTGGAGCAGGAAACCTATAAGGCATGGCAGCAGCTTCTCCTTGTGTCCCTCTCCTGACCTGTGGGCTCTGGGCTCCCCTTCTGGAACTGCTGTGATCTGCTTTTAGTACCTCAATAGAGCAGAGTGGCCTGGAAGTGCTCCCAAAGAGGGGGAATGCAACTCCCTCTGCGAGCATGTGTCTCCAGCAGCCCGTGGCAGGGGATGCTGCCAGCCTCTGGGCCACCTGAGACCTCTCTCCCTGGTCCCCAGACATTCTAAGAGAATCTTTTTCATCTGATGAAGGTATGAAGTTAAAAGCGAATCAGCTGCCCAGGGAGTGAGGGCGTTTGGCTGCTAAACAAAGAAGGGCTGTCTACTGTCAGACGCTGTCCAAGATTTCTCAAAGGGGCAACAAAAGTGCCGCTTTATTCCCACGGGATGTGAACGTAGCTGCGTGCTGGCTCCTGGCATCCCCAGCTGGGGCAGGAGCGGTCGCTTTGGTCCTGCTCAGACCAGCCCTCGCCAGGCTCTGAAGCAGTGAGATTCTCATTAAAGCAGCTGTGGCAATTAGCCGTGGAAGAAAGTGAAAGGAGAGCTCAAGAAGAGGAGCTTCCTACCTGGTGAGTCATCAATACTGGCGGCAAGTGGGGCTTTTTCTGCTGCTGCCACTCAGAGCGTGGGGAACCCGTTGCTTCTCATAGATTGGTGTGTTGGAAAAGGGAGTTACATCTGTGCTTTAAAGAAAAGCAGACAGGCCAAGAGGGTGCCCCTGCAGACTAAAAAGCACCTGCTTGTGGTAAGAGTTGCACAAAGCCTGATTAAATATTCAGAAAAGTCTTAATTTAATGACTTGAGAACACACAATTCTGTAATTTCTTATTTATTTATTTTGGATTTTTGCTTCATTATGTTTTGGCAAATGTAAGTTAATTCTCTTTTTTGCTTGGTGCTATCTCCCATGTATCTGCCCTTTAAACGGAAACTGTCAGGGCTACTTTAATCTTCCTTATATGGTTCTTGATTAACTGGTCATACTGTGGGAATTTTATCATGGCACCTCAAAAGCCAAACAAACCCCCAAACAAATAAAAGAACAACCCAGAAAAAAATATACACCTGCATTTTGCAATTTTTAAAAAATATTACAGTAGTGAACTGACCGGGTATTTTCCAAGGTCTAGGAAAATCAGCCCTTATGGCCCAAGTGTATGACACTGCTAAAATGAGGAACATAGCCTTCAGTATCAATACAATCATTAACATCAGAGATTTATCAAATTGGGTGTGGCCAAACAAACCCTGTCTTCTTTCTCCTGTATCCTTTTTCCCTTTACTGTAGCTCCCTCTTTCATTTCCTTTACTGCACTTACTTGCTGGATGAAAATGTTGAAAACATGCCACCTTCTGTTCTTTTCAGCTATTGCACAGCCCAAAGAAAATTTATAATCCCTGGCAACATGTAAAATGTGTCTTATCTGTGCACACATACAGGCAGGCACAGGCACACTCATGCAAACCTACATATGCACACATCTCTGAAATCCCTCTGAACTATCTAGTTCTCTTTACTCAGACGCTTTTCTTTAGTTACAAGGTTTGCACTCTAGCTGCTAGGATAAATGTGCTCACTAAAGGGTTTTCAAGGAAACCAGAAATTAGGCCAATTCTGATCACTGTCACTGGAAAGTAAAGGGAGGTAAGACTTCATCCAATCTCTTTAATGACTGCAGTGAATGAAGATATCTATCTGCTTTTTTAAATTCTTAATTTTATCTCCTTTACCACTAGGTATACACCCACATGTACACATTTCCCTTCAGAGCTTCTCTGGGAAAATCTCTGAAGAGCTTCTGCTATGGCACTCTGGATATCCTCACTTGTCACACCACAACAGAAAACAGTGGTGTGGGGGGATGGAAACAGCTCCAGCCCTGTAGCTTTGCTTTTGTTCTTCTTGACTTTCAACACAAATTTTTGTATAGCTGCTTATTTCTTTTCCCCAGAAAACCTCAGAAAACCCCAACAGAAAACACCACAAGGGAATTTCTTATGCCACAACTCTTGCACAAGTTTATCTTAGTCTTCTGTTATTTCACATACAGCTCAGCATTATGGGTATGAGCAGATTCCTCTGCATAGATTTTTCTACCCAGGTTTCATATACTGCCATTTAAGGAATCTTCGTAACTAAAGATAAACTTGGACTTTGGCAAGGCCAGGCTGACTCTCCAAATTCCAAGGTATGAGAAATGCTTTATTTTCTTTTCTGTAACCACTAAGGAGTGTGCTTCTTTCTAAGCAGCTAGGACTGTCTTCTGAGGTCCTGGATTCTTCTCACTCAGGACTCTGCAGTGGAAAAGCAGGAGATAATTCTGTGTTAGGTAACAGAGGCAAAGAGTAGCCCCCGTGGGTGAGGGCAGGGGTATGCACACAGCCACATAAATGGTGTTTGTGAGTCACCTCTGCTGGCAGGTGGGGAGGTAGGTAGTCAGAGTACCTGTCTCAAGGCTGCAGAAAAGGGAGGAATGTCTTTTGCTTTATCTAAATTTGTATGAGGAGTGTTTTCCTAAGTGCATAGCCGCATTCTTCTGTACCTACCTTATACCTATTATCTTGCTTTTATATGGTGTTGCACTGCTCCATGTAGTGGATCCTGCCTGCCTGACTCCTTAGAGAGGGCACTTTCAGATACCTTAGTGACAGATAGGGTTATTTATTCTCTAAGAGCATAGTAAATATAGCTAACATAGTCTTTACTTCTACTGTAACTCCCACATCAGAAGGGCTATCTGCAGACTAAAAAGGAATAAGTAGTAAAATAAATATCCTGTGAAAGTATATTTTTTCTCTGTTTTCTTAACCTCAGAGATACGTGTTATGACAGAGAAGCCAAAGACTCTCTCTGTCTATTCCTCTTTGCCATAAAAGTGTTAGCATTCCTAAACAGATGGTTTTTTATCACAATTCCTTAAGGCACTTTAATTCCTATTAGAAGTTAAGTTAGTCCTGTGCCTACTGTGAAATAGGGGGATCTTAAAGATGCTTTAAAGTAATCTTTTACCCTCCTTTCTAGTTATAAGTGGAATTTAGCTGGAACAGAGAATAGGGGCCCCCTGTTTTCAAGGCATCTGTTTTCCCAGATAAGCTCTTGACTCTCAAGGAGGAGGAAGAGTGTGTTGCAGTAAATCAGAAACTCCATAAGGCATGGGGGTCAAACTTCTGAATGCTCTAATCACCCCAGAAAGGACTCAAATGAGATAAGCATTGTACTAGGCAGTAAACTGTGGTGGTCAGCACAAACCTTTTCATCTTGCCTTGCATGGTCTAATGTCATGAGCCTGATGCACCTGGGCAGAGCAAGGCATTCATGACTGCCCCTGATTTGTGCTGCCAGCTGAGAGCACTGACTTAATAAAAACTTACCCTGAAGATTTCATTTGAGCAGCACTGCTTTTGCTGGTCCATTTCTTTTTTTTTTTTTTTTTTTTGCCAAATGATACATCAGGCAAGCTGGATAAAAACCTGGACTTGTATCTAGACAAGATGGTTTTGGAGACAGGTGAGTGAAGGTTGTGATGCCAAGAGATGGGCAACTCTCAGTATTCCAAAGCAAATCTCACCAGCGGTGTCTCAAAAGATAACATTTGATTCTGAACTGCCAGTGGGTTCCTGGGACTTGTTTCAGGAGAATTATTCTATTTTTTCTTCTTTTTTTTTTTTTTTTTTACGTACAAACGTTTATGCACTCCTTGGAACAAACCAGGATGGAGACACTCCTTTCAATATCCCTAATTGCTTTTTAAAACCCACTTAGCTGTGTTGACTGTCACAGGGCTCAGATCCACAGCTCATGTAGGAGCATTCTGCACTGTGAAGAACCACCTGAGGACGTGGTAATCCGGAGCTGACTCCCCGTTATCCACGTACCAGTCTGGGAGGTGGAAACCTGGGGCTCAGAAAGCAGGGCGGGAAATTGTGCGTTCCTTCACGAAAGCAGCCACGCGGTGCAGAGCACAGCTGCCCGCTGGATGGCACCAGGACTCCGTACATGTATGCACGCTCCCCTCCAGACTCTCTGAGGCATCCCATTCATCACTGGGATAAGGGATGCTTTGCAAACAGATACAACAAGACTCTCGGAGCGAGACTGTAGAGGGAAATTACAGATGTGAAAGCTGTGCATGATGCTGTAATGGCTAATATTTTTAAAGGGGCAAATGATCTTTTATGGTGCGTAATCGAAATGAGAATATTCTGCAGAGTATTTTATGTTCCTATCCATACAAGCTGCTACTTTCAAATAATCACATAGAGAATAATCACAGGTGTGGAATACACTTCTCTAACCATAGGATAGAGGGAAAAGCATTATATTTTTTTGAACTATGTTGTTACAAATTTTCCTTCTTGCTGCTTCAGGCTACAGTAACAGCAGTATATAAATGCTGCAGGCTGTGCAGATTGTGGCTACAAGATTCCATATCCTAAAGTATATTGACATCCCACTTGTGAGCCAGGTCAGAGGCATTAATGCTGCCACTGTGAGTCAACACTTTTTGATCCCTCAGTGGAGAATGCATGCAGTAAACTTATGGCAGATATTTATAGAATAGTGTACAAGTTAATACTCTTCTCCACAGCCACTGGAGCTGGACTTGCTGCCTAAATGTACATCTGCAGCCTACTTACTGAAGCCAAGAAGCCTTACAGAAGTCATCAAAGAAAAGGGAGCTGTTTGGAAATGTAGGGATCCATTACATTATGATGTATTTGGTAATGATCTCTGATGATTGTGTCTTTATTTATTTATCACTGCTCAGGCAGAAGTGTAAAAGCCCATGAAATAGGAGCCAGAGGCAGACCCAGATATAAAGAAACTGCTGCTGGTGCGGCCATGCTGGTTTTTGCCTTTTTCTTTTGTATATTCTCTGTATTTTTTAGACATATGTTTGTAGCCTATTGTATTAGTGGTTAGTTTTCCCAGTAGTTTTCCATGTCCTTTCCCTAGGCAGAAAGACAAAACACATTCCAAGGGCTCCCTCATCTTATCTTGGTTCTCCTGAGAACCAAGGCTGAAAAACAGCTCTTCGAGACATGTTTTCATCAACAAAGTACAGCTAATACCAAGGTGGGGGAGGGCTCCAGAAAGGGTTTTAACCAGAAGGGAGAATTGATGAAAAAGGCATCACTGGTGGCAGCAAGAAATGAGAAAAGCCTGCAAGGCAGAACAGTGCAGCACAAGGCTGAGCTGCTTGGTAAGGGCCAGCCTTGGGTGCCCCAAGCTGTGTAAAACCTTGAGGAAGAACCTGCTTCACCATTTAGATTACAGAGGCTAGTGGGCTCCAGGTGCAGGGCTAAATGGTGTCCATGAACAATATAAACACCCAGGGAATTAGATTTCTGATCTGGGCTTCTGCCTGAGTCTTAAGAGTGCCAGGGGTATTGGCTCTTTCAGAGATGCCCTTTATTTGTTCACTGATCCAGAGACTGATCCACAGTCACACCCAATGCTGGGAGAAGAAGGAAAGCTAAGAGAGATGTCCAGATGTGAACAGCACCAGCTCCCAAACCCCACCCTGAAGAGGGGAGAGCAGAGGTACAGTCCCAGCCTTGCTTTCACAGCAGGGCTGCAGGCTGCACTGCTGTCAGAGGCAGCAGCAGGATCCTGCTGGGACCACAAGCTGAACCAGAACAGTGCAGATGTTTTTAGACCACATCCTGATGTGATGAGTGACAACTCACCTTCCTCACTCAGAGGTCAGGTAAAAATCAAAGTTGACCAGCCTGGAAATGTATCCCAGGTCATAAAAATATATATGCAATATATAAAGCAAACAGCAGACAACTGCTCGTCCATTGCCCTTGCATCAGGATGGGGAGAGAAGTGTAAGAGTAAAAATGGGACAATGGGAACACAAAGGCCATAATTCCTCCCTTCTTCCCTCAGCTTTATATGCTGGGCATGATACCATATGGTATGGTCTGGAATATTCCTCTGGTCAGTTGGAGTCAGCTGTCCTGGCTGTGTCCCCTCACAGCTCCTTGTGCACCTGCTGTGGATGAGAACAGAAAAGACCTTGGCTCTGTGTCAGTAATGCTCAGCAGTAAAGAAAACATCCACGTTATCAACACTCCTTTCAAGTCAAGTCCAAAACACAGCCCCACACTAGCCACTTTGAAAAGATTAATTCTACCCCAGCCAAAACCAGCACAAAGGAGTGAGACATGGAGACATATCAGCAAGAGCAGATCCATGTACCTTCCAAGATGTCTTGACTAAATGCATGAAAATATCCTTTTTGTTCACGTTTTTTATAGCTTCAACTTTTTTTTTTCTGTAGGTACAGTGTAATGTCAACTGTATAATCTGGGCAAGGCTTTTCTGAACCAAGTACCATCAGCAGGGCTTTGGGAACATCCTCCTCCTTTTGAAGACATCAGTATTCCCCTCTGCATCTAAGCCACTGAGAGGGCAGCTGAGCTGACTTCTTTTGCATTATTTTGCTGGAGGTGGTTTTCTGTAAAACTGGGTTTGTAAAGGAAGATTCCTTATATGTTCCTTGTGTCCAGGCTGTGTCTAGTACCTATGCCTCACTGGACAAAGAGACACATTGTTCATCCAAAGAGCTGCCTAAAAGGCTGAGTGTCACAAAGAGACAGAACTCCATGGCTAAATTTCTGAGAAAGAAGAGATCAGTATACATTACCTGAACAACTGTCCCACTGAGCTACTACAAAAGTCATCCAGACTTTTCCCCACTCACCAGGACAGCAGATGCCAGGCCTGCCATATGGGAGGCGCTGCACTCCTGACACTGAAACTGCTTTCACTGAGCAGCTTCTCCTTTACAACGAAAAAATTCTCCTGACCCTTATATCCTGTCCCCTTTCCTCCTTTCTCTTTGTATTTCATCCTCAGAAATTAAAACCAAGGGATCGAAAAAGTAGGGCAGCTTCCCATCTGCCAGTGGAGCTGACCTAAACTTGCTTGAGTGTGATGGAGCTGGGAGCTGAGCCTTTTCCCAGCTTAGGAGAGGAGATGATTTCTCCTCTTTGGTGTCCCGTGTTCCTCTGAGTTACTGGGTGAAGTGGTGTTTTAGATTTAATTTGCAGATCAGAACAGGGCAGGCTGCCGGTGGCAGGTAGGCATAAGGCTAGTTGTGATTCTACACAGTATGGGATTTCTTTTCTCCTTTGTTGTACCTGTAAAACATTTTCTGGTAAAATTCTGCAGTTGCCTGAAACATTAGAATGTCTTCATGCAGCAAGTCAGGAAATTCTGGGAATGAGGGTCAGTCATAAATTACTTCTCTCAAATTTTCCAGCAAAAGACTGGCTTTACTTGATTTCACAATATGCCTCCAAATCTACAGAACTGGCCATGTAACCTTTGTTCTTACTCTTCTCAGCTGCTTAAAATTTTAGCTTTTTCCACTGATATCTTCAAGATGCCTTTTGCTTCTTTAGACTTATTCTTACCTTCTGCTCCCAATGAAAAGGAAAAGAGAAGAATTCCTTAGAGAGACAATTGTGCTCATTACAGACCAGAGGAATGGAGATGTTGGGAAAGATCAAATTATTTGACATACATTAATTTTTCTAGGTAATTTGTGTTTGTTACAGTTGGTAACAAGGAAGAATTTCGGCTCCTTTGGGGTTTATCATAAAAAAGAAAGAAAAAAAAAAAAAAGAAAACCACAAAAGATAGATTTGAGAACAAGCCTCTAGGCAGAATATCAAGACATTTGAGTACACAGGCTGTACTCCAAATATTCAGTATTATTTAAGCCAAGTTATTTTATTCCTCAGTTCCAGAAGTTCTGTGCTTTCACCTGAGACATTTGCATGCTCAGGTATCTCCTCTCCTCCTGACCAGTTCAGTGACTTCTTAAAGGTGCCAAAAGTGCTGAGATTCTGAAAAATATGGTTTACCAAAAAAATAGGATGCATTATTACAATATGGTGAAATACTATGTCAGTAGTGTATGCAATTATTGCATTTTACAGAAGCAGTGCTGGTTTTGTGTGTTTTTTTCAAAAATCCTTATTTTTATTTTTTCAACACACCATTCAGAAAATCGCAGGATTTAGAGAATGGGAGAGAAGGGAGGGAGAAACCCATGAGAAAAAAATAAGGCTGTTTGCTTAATCCCCCTCAAATGCAGACCCCTCAGTGAAAGCAGAAAATGTCAGGGAAATAATAGTTTTTCTCCTCTAAATATATGATTATTTTTTTTCAGTAGATACACTTAGAAGCACAAAATGCAGAACTTTTACAGTAATTTTTGTTTTTTAATGGCAAAAGCAGCCACAGCCTTTTCATTTCATTACCTTGATTATGATAAGAAAAAATAAAGTATGGTTTTAATTTACAATTCCAATTTATATTGACACTAAAGAGAAGCTATCCTGCTGTTAAGAGGAACTTTTCCAATTAGACCAGAACGTCATGGTCTGCTGTTGAAAAAAGGATTTCAAAATCTAATTTTCTGAAATGTCAGAAGTGAAATATTGCTTTTTGTGTTTGTCACAACTCCCTGTAACTTGGCAGAGAGGATGTCACTGCAGTGCTTATTTGTGAAACGGGCTTTGTGAAGCTGTCCTTTGTACCCTTCTGCCAGGCAGAGGTGAAAGAGCACAGGACGAAAGTGAAAGAAGAGTTTGGTCTCGTTAGTGTTTAGCCTGATTAAGGGGAAAAAGGCTTTGGGAATCTCTTCATGCCAAAGAACAAATACTGCTGCTGGTGCTCACAACACTGTGAAATCCCACGGAGTTCAAACGAAGGTACTGAAAGGAGAGACAGCATATACTCAAAATAAAGCAATTCTGTCTCCCCAAGTTCGGGCTTCACACACACACATCAATCCCAGGCTGTGCTTTCCACAGTCCATACTAGATTGTGGGCCAGCTGAAGGATCAATAGGTGAAAAGTGGCTGATGAGTAAATAGGAAAGGACTTTGGCTTTAGGAAAAGAACAGGGATATGGGTTATTTTAGAGGGAATTTTCTGCTTTCTGTCTCATGCATGTGCTGGAGACCTTCAACCAAGATTGTTTTATTTTATTTAGTTTCATTTTGTTATATTTTAATGTGGCTTTGGACTGGAATGTTTTACAATATACTACAAATCACAGTGTGAAGAATCTGTGATACTAGAAAACCAATGATTATTGTATACAAACACAGAGAAAGAACAATTAAGCATAAGAAATTTTAATTCTCATTATATAAGTAGTAATGCATAAGCCTGCTCTTTTGTGTTTGTGAGATACAGTGAGAAAAAATTCTATTTATTCTATTCTATTTATTAATTGAAGTCACAGGTTTATATTTTGGTGGAAAAAATACTTTTATTAAGAGTCAGAACACCTCCTTAAATTCAAGTATAAAATAGTTTTGCAGCATATTGCATATATGATTAGTTGTGTATTCACATATGTGTATTCATACTTCACTTAAAGAAGCAAAAGTATACAAATCCAATTAAAGACAAGTGAAAACAAAGTAATTGCTTTTCCAAGGTCCCCTTTAGAAAGTGATCCGTGAAAATGTCTAGCTGTGAGTTCATACATGGCTATTTGCATAGCTGTGCAAACAGACCTGAGTCCCTGAGGGACAAGCCAGCCTGGACAATGGAAATCCCATCCCCTTCCCTCTGATAAAGATCGGCACAGAGTAAGATTTTAGTGTGACTTCACCCTGCAGAGGTGCCTTCCCTGTGACTTCAGGAGTAGGAAATCCCTGCTGGTTGTGTTGCAGTCTTCTGGAAATTGTTGGCTTTTCAGCTGGGAGAACTCTCTTATGTCTTTCTCAAGGAGTGGGCACTGACCTTTAGATGTTATTTCTTTTCTTATTCTTTATTTGTCTGGAGAAAAGTGAAGGATGGACTCACAGTTGTTTCTTGTCCTCTTTTAGTGACTAGCATTGCTCAGTGATTGCATCAGCTCCAGCCCTGGATGGCAGCAGTGCAAGATGGCACGGCTGTCTCTGAAGAGGGCAGGAGCCTTAGCATGCTCCACAACCACTGCTGCTCTTAGTCAACTCTCCCCATTATCTCTGCAAAAGTGAGAATCCTTGTTAGTAGCTGCAGGTCTAACAAGACTCTTCTGCTCCCTAGGGAGAGCACAAGCTCAGTTCCTAAATAGACTTCTTCTTCCACATTTCTTTGCCTTGTACACAAGGCAAGCTTTATGATGGAAATTTCTCCTCTTCCTCATAATCTCTTTTGGGTTTGGGAGGCCAGAAGCCCTGAGGAAAATGATTCTGGCATGGAAATAAATCACTTTTGTGAGAGCATAACTGCAGAGGGAATTAGTGGGTGAGGAGGGAGGACAGAGAGAAAATAACTTTGTTCTTAATGGTTTCTGAGTCTGAACTCCTATAAACATCTCCTAAAATGCATGGATTTTGACTCTGAGGATCCACATGCATCTTTCTTCAAGCTTTTCCTGCCTCCTGACAGCTGAAGTGAGAATGAAAACCAGAAGAGGTGAAGGAAACTGACTGTTTCTTGGGGAACAAAAAAACCTAAAAAAAACGAAGCAACTATGCCTAGAGGAGGCAAAATTTAGCCTTTCCTGACATGAGTATGAAGCCAGCTGCTGCTGCCCACCCTTTCTGTGACCACCAGTGGACAGAGAGTACTTTCAGTCTGGTTTTGTCTCAGAGGGAGTTACCATACTTGTGGCACAGCAAGTGTAAAAGAGTGAACTGGTTTGTAGTGAGCTTCTTCTCTTTCCCTACCTCCTTGTCTTGAAAAGCAAGGGCAGGAGATGTCACTTAGGCAAGCAGTGGGGTCAGGAAAAGGTCCCATGGCTGTGGGCAATGAGCCTTTGCTGTGAGCATGAATTCACCTTGCAAATAAGGGAGTGCTGATTTAAGGCATCCAATGCTAATAATTAAAGACACACACTTAGCCATGGTGCATTAAAGGGCAGTTTATCACCAGAGCCTGGGAGTAGCCATGTGATCATTTCTGGGATTTGACGTTCTGGGATTTTGACCCATCTGTAAATCAGATGGGCAGGTTTCCATTTTCATGGGTCAACAAAATTATGTTTGGGAGACAACAGTCCAGTAAAAGTTTGCAAAAATGAGACCTAATGAGGGTTTCAGTTCTTTAATTTATCTTTGATCAAAACTGGTTCCTGTACAAACAGTTATTCCTCAGATGGGCTTTTTTCCCCCTATCAGTATCCTACCTTTTAAGATATTTTGTCCCATGAGGTCTGGAATGCCTTCAGCTGATGATTCATCTTGCATATATATGGTGAGATGAGACTAATTACCCTCTGGAAAAGCCCAGTGTCTTGGGCATAAAGGAAATTTGGGCTGAGTAGCTCAGACAGAGGCATCAATTTTATTTTTAATGAAGTCAAGCAAATGAATGCCTCCAAGCACCACAGAGTGAGACTGAGTTGTGAGATTTCCATCACAGTTCCTTTGGTGCTGTCTAAACCAGAAGGAACTTTTTTTCCCCTCTGCTATATCACAGAGATGCCTGGGGTTAAATAAAGGCATAGAGAAGAGACCTGTCACTTGCATTTGTCCCCATTTAGAAATATTCTACAGCCACTCTTTAAGTCAAAGTGTCTCGTTTGATTTTGGGATGCCTTTGCAGTATTTGTGAAAATATCTCTCTGCAGCTGACTTTTTGTTCCTATCATGTGAAAATATTGAAGCTGGGAAGAGAATGGATGAACAATAAAATATAAAATTGCAAGTAAGTCCAGAATGTTTCTCCCTAGGGTGTTACTGTGTGCACCACCACCGTGTTCACCACTATTGCTTGCACAGTTCTGCAAGTTATTAATAAATAACCAGGACAGGCAACATTATTTGCTGCAGTGTACTGTCAGGCCATTTCATACAGCCAGCACCTGGATTGATGGTGGCTCTTTGGTGCTTCTGTTTTGCAGATGTTATAGAGTTTTACAATGGAAAGGCTGCTATTTTTGATGAGTTTTTGTTTGCTGCTGTCCAACACACAACAAGCACCATCGTAAGTATATTTTAATACAAATCCTTCAAGCCTAAGAAATCCCTTGAAAGTGAAGGTAGGAAATATTCTCACTGTCTCGACAGAGAATCAAAAAACCCAGGTTCTCGGACCACTGAAAATTTGTGTAACCTTAAATAGATAGGAGGTAAGAAGCTTAAAACTACCCTTTTAAGGAAGAAATTTCTCAGGAGCCAATAATTAAAAATGTGCTACTAAAGCATGTTGTTCACTCTCTTATTGCTGTTTGCTCATCTATTGTTTGTGACATTTACTGGATTGAAAAATCTTGGGGGGAAAAAACTCTGTAATCAATTTATACATTGCAGAAAGCAAAGGTTTCACTTCTGGGAGACCTTCAGTATTCTTCTGTACTTATTTCTGTTTCAGTAGAGATTTACATATAAGCCAGGCTTTTTGTCACCTTTTGCTAGAGCCAGCAGATTCTGAGTGAATGAATTTAAATAACAGCTTTATTTCCTGGTTTCTATACCCCACCTTTCATTTTACACATTTAAGAAAGAAGAAACTTTAAAAAAAAAAAGTAAAAAAGAGAGTTCAGCCAACCCATTCTGATAATAGCAAAACCATTCACCTTTCATTTTAGAAGTCTTTTGCAGAATAATCATTTTCTAAAAGCACTTGTCTTGAGCTCAGAACTGTTCTTTGTCTATGTGACATCATAGGTGAAGAGACAGGACTTGGCTCTTCACATACTTCTCTGATTTTTGTAAAATTATTTTGTGTAAAATAGACTGGAAAAAAATGAGAGCAAGGATAATGATCTACATTTTAAGGTCATGAAATCAATTACTAAGAAGCATCAAAGTAGGGTTAAGAATGAAAGAAAACAAGAAAGAGGGAAAAAAAAAATCCCAACCAGTTTACCCTCCAACTAAGCCTTACCCAGGGATGTGGTTTTACCTTCTGTGATCTCTCATTTCCAACATTTCACAGTGATATTGCAAGGAAGAACAGCTACTTGGAACCCCATACATATGGCTGTATAGAGAATTCATACCTCCTAACACATTAAAGTATAAACTGGAATAATGTGGGAGCTAGTACATGAAGGTATATAACTTTGTAGCATTAATTGTGTATTTATGATTATGTATTCATTGTCTTTCAATGCATGGCTTCATTCTGTTTCGGAAATTTTAGTTTATAGAGCTTTCTCTGAGTTACACTAGATTATAAATTGCATTGGTAGTCCCTGGGACATATTGCAGGTTTTTTTTCTCGTCTGTGTATAGTGATTGATATTTTATAGTAAGACAGTTCATAATTTGGATATCAATCAGAGAAAATTATTTTCTTTTAATCTCTACTCTCACTAACAAGAGCAATGGTTTAGGTGATCTCTGTAAGTCCCAAGCTCAACAGTTTTGTGAGAGCTGTTTTATCATTAAAATTCATGTTGTTTGGACATTCATTGAACATACTGGACAACCTGTTTTTCTGTTGTTTTAGATTTCTTATTACTGCCCCAAATGTGGTGCATTTGGGCACACGTGAGACAATAACAGTTCAAGTCCATGGGGCACAGAGCCCTGTGCAAGTTACTGCATACTTCAAAGATGAGTTGAAAAATCAGCTCCTATCAGACAGGATCTACTTTAACCTTAATCAAAATAATGGCTACCAAGAAAAGAAAAAAATAATGGTAAGTCCACCATAATAGTGATTTATAATTTCTTATTTGGTGATAAAAAGCACATAATCTCTACTTGGAATAAACTGGAAGCGAGACAACACTGATCCCTAGAGACATGTGACAAAACCAATTCCAGTGGCAGCAGCAACCTATTCACCCAACCAGCTAATAAAACAATGGCTAATGTAAGTTCAGGGGTGATTGTGAATATTCTTTTGTGCCCATATAACATGCTCAAGATTTTGTCACATGGTGATAAATGAAATTTAATTTAAACATATTAAATTATTTTATCACTGTTGGCTTTTCTGCCTCACTTAAACTGTGACTGCATTCATGCCTTTGGTTTACTACTGTCCATTTTACAATACAGGATAAACCTTTAAAAATGTGTAGTCTCTCAGACCAAAGCCTGTGTTCCTTCTGCAGATTTTTAAGTTCCTTAATTCTTTACATCCAAACTTGCATCATTTTGTCCTGGCGTGATTCTTTGAAGTCTGGCAGGACTTAGTTTAGTAGCACTAGTTTGGGCTATTTGGCTGGGAAAAAAAGCACACAGCAATATTCAGTTTAGCTCTGGTTGGTTACACCCAAAGCTAACAGCTGAGCTTTCAAATCAGGTTCCTGTTGAGGGTGATGTTTAGAAGCATCACATTAAAGTGCATGAAGTAAAGCAGCAATCTCATAACCAAGGTTTTAGCATAAACAGGGATTACAGGATACATGGTAAACGGAAATCAACAGGCATGTAGACTGAAGTCTCCTGCCTGGAGTTATTGACACTGGACAGAAGAAAGTGTATTTCTGTGGTGGAAAATAGAAGATTAGAGAGTATTTCTACTTTAAAAGAAATATTCACCTAGTAAGAAAGATATAATTGTGAATAGACTGTTGAATGGTTGAATAAGATTATTTAAGCACTTCAGCTGTTGTGAGGCCTCAGCTATGTGGTACCAAAGTTACCAGGCTCACCTCTGACTCTGTGGGGTTTTCCCTTTTATTCTCTTCAGGTCAAGCCGGGGGCTCTGCAGCAGAACCTGTTCAAGAGGAGTCATCTGCCATATGTTCTGCTGGTTACTGAGAGCAAGGAACTTCTTACGACTGCCAAGAGCACTCGCATCCTCCTGTCCTCCAAGAAAGGCTACATTTTCATCCAGACAGATAAGCCCATATACACACCAAGTTCCCAAGGTTAAAACACAGATGCTGCTCTTCAGGTGTTGAATATAGATATCCCAAGGGCGGGATTAGAAAAAGTAATAATGACCTGATTGTTCTGGCAGCCAGGACTTCTCTGGGGTCTGCTCTGCACATTGCAGCAATCCCTGTGGAAATGCCTCCAGAGCCAGAGTCACTTTTAAGGGAGTCAGACAAAATCTGCTCCTTTTTGTTCAAAAAGGTTAATGATGACTTTCCTTAGGAAAAAAAATTAATGAGAAATCTGCCAAAAACCGAACTCCTACTGTTTCTGCTTGTAAAACCAGCAATAACTTATCTTTGCTCTTTATGACCACTATTCCTTTGTTACTTACCAATTTAATTAATTAATAAAAGAAGGAAGTTAAAAAATTTTTTAAGTTTGGTTTCAGGCCCCAGCTGCAGAAGGAATACAAAAATGGGTGAAGTTCCCTGAGTAATTTTCAGAATTTGCTTCAAAAGGTTATCTAGTCATGTAACACACAAATGCTATGGAAGAATGCAATTATTTTTTGAACTTTCTCAGCCTTCTTTTCACTAAAAGAAAGTGTTTTATCTTAAATTCAGTGACTCAGTTTACAGATTGCAATGATTAGTATCTAGAAAGGCCAGAAAGAAATTTGTGAACATATTTCTTTTTCTGTTAAACAGTCAGATACAGGATCTTCACCCTGGACAATGCTATGAGGCCTGCACATGACACAGTTACAGTTGCTGTGCTAGTAAGTATGCAAACACGCTGTTGATGAGTGCTTCTTCAGCACAGAAGCTATGGAAAATTTGTACAAAACATCCAAGAGCAAAACTGTAACTAGGACTCCTCCCTAGAAATCTGTATTTGCACATAGTGAGATATCTGTAGTTATTTTTCGCCTATATCAGAAACATGGAGACACAGGAATGTGAATATTAAAGTAGGAAAGTTAGCAAAACATTTTCTCTTCCATAGGACTAGGATATGACCTTGAGCTTTTGGATGTAAATGTTTGACAACTGGTGCATAATTTCATGTTTGCTTCTTCTGTCTCAACAGAATTCCAAGGGAATGGTGGTTAAAAAGTCAGACCAGAAAATAAACGCGGTGTTTGCTGAACACTTTGATATACCTGACATTGCTGAGTATGTTACTGTTGTACCTTCTGCATGAAAACCTGCAGATTAAGATTTTTAACTGCTGAATTTTTTGGATTACCTTTCAAAATTGTCTTTCTTTACCATGGGGCAAATATTGAGCCTATGATCAATATCTTTTTGCCTTTAAGCATCTCATCTTGGAGAGATGACTCCAGAATTTACTGCTAATATGCTGCAATTAGCAATGTGAATCCTGGGAAACATCAGTTTAACAAACTGCTTTAATATCTGCTCAAACATATGGCTGCATTCAAAAGAGCACTTCTGAAAGGGCCAGTCGCAAAGTGTCATTAATTATCTCTGATTTCAAAGAATCAAGCTTTTGCTGAATATACAGGGTCTTCTGGCATGCTAGATTGATTTTGATATCTCAGTAACATAAATTATAGGAAATATTTGATGAGTTCTCTGTTTCTGTGGACTTTCTAAAGGTAGTGGTTTGCAAATATGCTATCTTGCACTTCCTCATGCTTATTTTGAGTGTTTCCTAAGGCATTTCAAAATATGTTCATGGCTCCTCCCAGCAAAAAGAAAGCCATTAATTAATTAGTTAGGGATGAGTTCAAAGCAAGGAAAATATTATAATTCAGTGATAATTTATATGTTGCCATTATAAAATATCTGAGGAATTGTAATTAACTGTTTTCTGCTGAATCTGGATTTTAGGCCCGGAACTTGGAAAATCAAAGCCTGGTTTCATCAACATGAAATGTCTAATGTTTCCACTGATTTTGAAGTTAAAAGATATGGTGAGATGTCATAAAATTTGCATTATAAATATAAGAAGTTATCACCATGTGTTAAAAATACATCGCAGTGGTTAAATCTGGCTATAGTTAGGTACTAAGGATATGGAGTTTCAGTGCATCATTGCTATCTCTGATCCACAGAAGAAAAACTCTGGGTTTGTGCGTCTTCCGCTTATGTTTAAAAAAAGGAACACCTCTGTTTTTATGCATATTAAGTAATCTTTTAAACATTTTTTTTAACATTTTGTCACAAAACATTGGAAGGGCTCTCCAACCACAGGAAAAAAAAAAAAGAGATAAGCTCTATTTTGAAGTGCAATTCTGGCTAAAGTTTGCAGTAAAGACTAGGATGGAAAAAAAATCGCTGCCCATTATGTCTCAGTCAAATTCAGTCTGGAAGTTTATTAGAGTTATTCCTATCTTCAAAGAACATTTTTTTAAGGAAAATAAGGGCTCTTTGGATAAAGTAAAAATGTAAAAATGTAACAATTTGGGAAAAGAAGTGCCTTGATTTATTTACACTGAAATTATGCCTTCTTGTAAAATTAATGTGGGTTTGTTATTTTATTGTTTTGGGGTTTTTTTCCCTTAAAGACAAAGGAAAACCTTGAAGTTGTATGAAAATCTGTTTGACAAAACTATTTTGCCTTAGCTGTAGTGGAGGTAGCAGAATAATGGAGATTACTGCCTCCTCTCCAAACACCTGCAAGCAGGAGCAAATCACTCTGATATACCTGCAGGAGCGCATAATTTGGCTTTTTAGGAGCAAATTCAATGTGACACAGCTGATGCTGAGGAGCTGGTATCCACACTCCAACCATTTCAGGGTGGGTTTAGTTCAGCCTGCTCCTAGTCCAGGGCACTTCATACCCATGAGCATTTAGAGTTTATCTTCTGCCTTAATTTCACTGTAAGTAAATAAGTTTTCTGTGCTTGAAGACTGGTCCACTATGTGGAGCAAAGCAGAATGAGGGAAAATGATTATTAGATTTGCTTCAGAAGAGCACTGCTGATTCAAATTAAAACATCCCCTCAGTGCAACTGCATTGTCTCCGTGTGTGTTGCCACAACAGGAGTTTAAGCTATGTTTGAAACTCACATCATAACCTTTTGCCTTCTTTTTTTTTTCATGCAGAACTTCCAAGTTTTGAAGTCAAACTCATCCCACTTCATCCCTACTACCACATCTGGAATGAAAGCTTTGTGTTTGATATCGAGGCAAAGTAGGTGTGCTCAGAGCCAGACTGGTTCAGGAGGTGGATAAACAGATATGAGATTTGGGACTTCTTCCTTTTTCTTGTCATTAGCAGTTAACTAGCTTCTGGCTTGACTACACTTTCTGTTTCCACCACTGACTTGAGACATCAGTGCCAGCTGCTGCCTGGGTCCAGGTCAAGGTGATCAAGCTGGAATAAGATTTTCTGAATATTTCAGTTTGCTAGTAAAGGTGGCTATTTAGGATTCTCCTCTGCATTGCTAAGTAAGGTTCCAGGCAAACTGATCTCCTGGTTTTCTGTGTAATTTTTAGTTTAAACATTCAGAAATGTTCTAAAGCCTTCAATATACTGTGTAACATAATTCAAGTAGAGCTGGATTCAAGTTTGGGTATGGAAGTTTCTCAAAGCACAGTGACGTCTGTAAGTAATAAGCTAGTGCTTGTTTGTGAGTAATGTTTTATGCAGAAAATCTTCAGGTAGATAAATACAGATAATCAGAGGAGTTTCTGTGACCATCACTACAGCATCACACATGCATTGCTGAACAGCAGTGCACTGGTCTGGGTATGCCATGGCTACAAAGCTCTCAGACTGACCAGACCACGGGGCAGGGCTCAATGGAAAAAGAATTACACCTGGTCACATACCAAATTAGAATGGCATCAAACACAGAGTAACTAAGAAAGGCAGACAATGAAAATTTAACCCATCAAAATATTTTTAATAAATATAATTTTTTGGCTGTTGAATTTTCATAAGAGCTGTTGAGTTTCATAAGAGTGGAAATGCTAACAAGCTGCCTGTTAGGAAAATGACTAAATCGGAACTTGATACCTTTGGGGTTTTTTATTTTTCTAAAGAGGGATAAATGTTATGAAAAGAGAACAGGCAGGTGGAAGCAGCTGGCCTTTTTTCACAGTTGGGAGAAATCTATTCTGTTTCAAAGGATTGAGGACTGTTGGTCTTCTGCCTGCTGTTCTTGACCATGCTGATCCTTCCGTTCCCCAGCACACCTTGAGAGAGTAGATAGAACCTGTATCCACCTCCTTTTTCTTGGCTGAACAAACTCAATTCTTCCTATGTCCTCTTGATCACCTTCAATTCTTTATTTGGCTCTACTGAATAATTACTAGCTTTAGTCATGACATTGTGGTACGAATTTATTTCAAATCACTGGCTTCAGTATTTTAATCCTTTCTAAAGTTTTCTCTGGCTATTGCAGCACTCTATTTTGAGTTTATGAACTTTATATATATTTGACTCCTCACTAATATGGTAATTATTTAAGAAGAAAAATTGGCTTTCAATAACTGGATATCATTCCTGTCCTTATTGGAAAAAGTTCTAGTGGTGCTGCACAGGCCTGCATGACTTCCATCAAAGTCAGCACATGGAATTCCTGATAATTGAACTTATTTCTCTAAACCGGCCATGCATGTAATGAAGTTACTTAGTGTAATTGACTATTGTTTCCCATTTATTAGCTCTGGCATTTAATGCAGTTTTCATAAGGCCTGCCTCTCCGTTTGCTTTATTGGTATAGATCAGTGCTGCTGATCAGGTCAATTTGAAAGAGGCTTTGTCTAAACAAGACATGCCATTACAGGACAAAGGTGAGGCAGGATTTCCACAGGCAAAAGACAACACCATGGCCATGATGGGTCTTATGTAGCACATCACACGTACTCCTGGAAGATGCCATCTGCCAGGGCTTTCTTGAGTGCAGAGTGTAACAACATGCCCTATCCTCTCTCCCCATAACCTTTATAAAACGTTCAGGGGTGTTCTGGCCAGATGCTGATCTGGCAAATATTTCACTTAGAAGAGGAACTTTATGCCGTACTGCCTAAATCTGTAGGAGTGATGTGGAGCAGAGGATGACCATTTTACCCAATGCAGGTGTTAGAATATCAGCAGGTGTGTCTTCCTGCTGTACGTCTTCAGAGGTACCAAATACTTCATATTAGTCCCTGAAATGATTCTCCAATCTGTTATTTTCTATGCTCTGCTCATGAGGAATTAGCTGTTCATCCAATCTAAATGGGATGAGTTGTGTAAGACCTCTCTTTGCAACTGAAGGTCTCATTAATCTGTTAAAAAAAAAAATTGACTCTTGTGCAAATTTCATCAGATGACATCTCGCCATGTGATTCTGCCAATGTGACTTACTCTATCAACATCTTTGCATTTGAAATCACCACTTGGCACAAGGATCAGTAAAAGTTTTCTTGTTTGAGTTACAAGAGGCTGGGACTAGATTTTGTTTTCAAGCTATTAGTTACAAATGGGATGCCTACAAATATTCCGATATTTTTTCAGCACAAAATGAATAGTTTGCTTTACACATGTTTTTTATTAAAATAATGATCCCTCTCCTCACTTTTCTTCCTTCTAAAGACACTCTTATGGGAAAGAGATTCAAGGTGCTGCATATGTGCGATTTGGCATAATCGATGAAAATGAGGAAAAAATATTTATTCCAGGCCTGGAGCAACAGCTATCAGTAAGTATTCAGTGGAACTACTCTGATTTATCCTACCTAAGCTGAATATTGTCAGAAATTCTGGAAACTTACAAGTCCATAATACTGTAGTTGTGATATAAGCAATACTTTATTTCTAATGGCAACAAACCAGTAAGGACTGTCTCTCTATTTTTTTTTTTCCTTTTTTTTTCCCTTTTTGTTTTAGATCCAAAATGGAAGAGGAAGAGTTACTTTAAATACACCCCTTTTGGAAGAGAAATTGAGAAAGAGTATTACCACTCTGGAAGGGTTTAATTTATATGTTGCTGTTACCACTGTAGAAACTGCAAGTGAGTTCAGTACAGTTTAGCTGATACAAGTCTGTAAGATTCACATTGATCTTTCTTTGGAGTAATCTGTTATGTGGGGAACCTGGTCTCACTGGGTCCATCTTTGCTCAAAGCTTGCTCTCTAAATAATGCTGTAGAGAATTAACTAGGAGAAGCTTACATGGAAATAAGCTGCTCAAGCTCCAAGCAAAAGATGACATCAGGTAACTTTAACTCTCGCCAGTAGCTGAAAACAAAATCTTTCAGAAAATTAGATATCCAAGGTATGCAAGCCCACAGTTGATGTCCCCACAGCAACACATATGGTTTGATATCAACAGGTGGTGAGATGAGGGAAGAGGAACTCAGCAGTGTGAAGTTTGTGAGATCTCCTTATGCTGTGGATCTATCTAACACCAAAAAGTATTTTGTGCCTGGAGCCCCCTTCTCTGTTATGGTATGTAGTGTTCTGACTGTATCTGTGCCTCCACAACAATGAATTTATATCTGCCCTCTTTCCTTGTCTGATCCACTGTGGGCTCTGGGAGAGAGACCTTCAAGAGTAGGTCCAACACAGAGCTACTGTTTGTGTGTCTGGTTTGTCTTATTTCTGTGTGCTCAAAGCCTAAACAGCCAGAAGATGCTGGTTTTCTGCTCTAGAAGTCAATGTGCACTGTTGCACTACAGGGTTTTACAAAACATAACAATCTCTTCCTCACTTCCACATCAAAAAAATGAAACAAGAATATTGTAACAAATTAATCCCACATCAAATTAAAATTCTGAAAAGTAAAACAAGGTATTGCCTTTTTTAAAAAATGCATTTAAGTTTATGTGTCTTGAAACTTCACACCTTCATTTTTCTTGAGTTTTCTACAAAGTGCTCAAGTCAGAAATTTACCTTAAATGTCATTACCTTGTTAATGACAAATATCTCTGGAAACTCTTAGACCAATTGGATGCTGAGTAAAAATCTGAGGCATTTTGTAATCTGTACTCACAGTTTTTTACTTTAACTGAAGACCAGACTGAATCAATTTTCCTTTTCCTCAAAGCTCAGACTTTTGAGTGCTGGTGGGTACAGTTTTATACAGTTTTATATTTCTTTTCAGTTTATATTTCTTTTCAGAAATTATAATTATAAAGTATAATTGCCTTTTGCTTCCTGCTTGTGGGCATTTTTTAAACACCAAATTTCCTTTAAAAAAACAGAACTTTTAATTTTTTCTCCAATAGGCATCTGCCACTTTGGTTGATGGTGCTCCTGCTGCCTTCCTATTTATCACTGCCACTGTTACCATGCCTGGAAAAGCCCCAGTGAAGAAGACTGCCTTCTGTAATAAAGAGGGTCTGGTGTCCATTACATTTGACATCCCCAGAGATGCTCAAATGCTTGAAATAAAGGTAAAGAAAATGCAAACATTCATGTTTCAAAGTATCCCACTGAAAATTGCTCATAAGACAATTATAAATGACTGTGAAGATGATCCATTTTCATTGAATTAGCACAGAGGGTGGAACATGACTTCTTACACCACCTGCAGATCCTTGTCCAGGTTGTCTACGATATATTAGAGAGAGCAAGGGCCTGAGGGACGTCTCAAGTGAAGGATGCTCTTGTACATCAGAGCCTTGGGACTACATGCTTTCGTTACAGTGATGCATTTTTGTGTTTTGGATGTGCATTTGACTGACATAAAGGACAGAAATGGGACTGTAAGGAATATCACCATACAAAGTGATAGGAAATTATGAGAAGAAAGTGAAGGAAAAGGTTGTGAGCAGTGCAGCGAGTCGGCTACATCTGCCCACTCAGAGAGTTCAATTATGGGCACAATATAAAATGGGAAAAAACTTGTCTGAGTACAAAATCACTTAGTGATTTTTGACCTATTGATTCTCATTTAGAAAGAGCCATTGGTGAAAAATACCAAATACAAATGCAACAAGAGGCAAAAAAAAGAATAAAGTAATTAAAATCCTGGGGTTTGGTGACAGGTTCTGCTAATGAGGTCTCAGCAATTATTTCTCTCACTTCTCAGTATTTTCCAAACAGCCTGGTGCAATATGAATTATTGGTCACACTATACACTGTCTCCTGTGGGACACTTCACTCATTCTGTCCTTTTCTTCCCTGACAGGTAAAGGCTGAAGAGGGTAAAAAATGGTTAGAAACATCTGAAGCCAGTATCAGAGCTGAAAGATACCAATCTGCTTCCCCAAACTACCTCAGCATCAGCATCCCACACACCATTGTGGCACCTGGAGATACCTTACCCATCACCTTGAATGACATTCATCAGTCTAGCAGTGGAAACATTGGCTATTTCTATTACATGGTAAACAGAATAGTGTCATATCAGTAATTTCTTTTAGAAATTATGCAACCTGGAACATTTACCTAGTTATTGATACAGGGGAAAACCAAGGGGGTCCAGCAAAGGGCAAGTGGGATGATCGGTGTTCTGGCACACCTGACCCACCAGGACAGGCTGAGGAACTGGGCTTGTTCAGCTTGGTGAAGAGCCCAAGAGTGAGTTAATAGCAAGCTAAAACTACTTGAAGAGGTATTACTGCACAGTGGAGACAAGATGTCCTAGGTGGTGCCACGCAATATAACAAATAAAAATGATGCCTGGAAGATTCATTTTGGCAAAATCTATTCACTCGTGATGAGTGCAATATTGGAAGAGATTCCCCAGAGAGTTGAAGGATTTTCCAGCCTTAGAAAATTTCAACACTCAACAAGAGAAAACCTCGCTGGTCTCACTTAGTCTTACTCGGGTTATGTCTCATCTTGGAGCAAGCAGCTGGACTAGAGATCTCCATAGGTCCTTTCCAGAAATTATTTCTATTATTCTGCTATTTTTTATACATTTGCACTTATTTCTGGGGCATGTAAAATGCATAGTATTTATTTTGCTGAATGAGACAAATATGTTTGTGGATACATTCCAGGAGTGAATCTGTTGAATGTGAAATGTGTTTTATCCCCTTCTTCCTCTCTTTGTCTTAATTTCCCTTGGCAGCCTAAATGTCACAGGATAAGTGTTCAGATATCAGTTCCCGTTTATTTTTAATAGGACTCTGATGTATTGGAATAATTGTATCCCTAGGAGTTAAGTTTAGGTTTGGGTTTTTTTTTTCAATAGATGATGCATCACAGGGCTGGAATTGGTGCTGCCAGGCTTTGGGAAGGTGTAGTGCTGGGCAGGCAGGACAAGTAGAGAGGATGGTGGCTGACACTGTTGGAGCTCAGCAGTGAGGGTCTCTCCCAAACTTTGGTCGTCTTAAGAAAGGCAGTGAGGATTTCAGGCCAGGCTGTTAGCATGCCTTTGTTTCTTCCTGAAACCCATTCACTGTGTGTTTAGAAAAAGCTTCAGATATTTTGTTCAGGGAAGAGCACTCGGTCCTGCCACTGTGACTGTTTTTTATTCCTCTGACCAGCCACGAATATAGTTAATGTAATGTAGGGAGGAAGATAGTGAAAGATGGGCTGAAATCAGTCAAAGAGTTGCAGTCTGTTGCATTTTATCCTGAAACATGCTGCTCCAACTCTTTCCCACCATCTGAAAGACTCAGTACTGATTACAGACTAAATAATGCTGATATCTTCCTGGGTGTGATGACCAGTCACTGTAGAAGACAAAATTGAGACTACTATCTTGGGTACCCCTTGTCAAGCTGTAAGATTGAGTGGAGGGTGAGAGATTTGTGTTCAAACCTGGGCCACAAGACCAGTGTAGCAGAGATTCACCACCACAATGTGCAGGTCTCCTCAAGGCTACTGGTATACAGGTTGGCAATCAAAACTGTTAATGCCATTAGAAGAGAACATATGTTAAACAGAAATTGCCTCAGGGAAAAAAAAAAAGTAAAATTATGCAATATAATGCCCTTTCTGGGGCATACTCACAATATCTGATTTCTCTTTGTTTCTGCCTTGCAGGTTGTGGCAAAGGGACAAGCTGAGCTTCTGGGAAGGGTTCCATCCTCAAACAAAGTAATAAACCTTCAAATCACTGAGAAGATGGTGCCTGCCTTTCGGTTTTTAGCCTATTACTTCATTGGGAATGAGGGCCAGCAAGAGATCGTTGCTGATTCCGTTTGGGTGGACGTCATGGATGTCTGCGAAGGAAAGGTACTTTCAAAGCTTGTGGCCTCTGGTGTTGCATTCTGAAATTTAAAGAAAAATGGGGTACTGGCAGAGCAAGTGCAGGCCTGGGATTATAAAGTGAAAGATGGGACATTTGTATTGAAAAGGAGTCATGCCAAAAGGTATAGCTCGGAAAGGCTCCCAGTTTGTGCCTCAAGTAGATGAAAAATACAATTTCTTTCAGAAAAATCACCCCCTCTGAGTGTCTGTATTTTAGAAATCCACAAGAAAACACCTATAGAATTGTTGAAGGGGAAGAATCCCTTTGTAATTTTGTCTTTTTGTAGTGATGTGTGTTGCATGAAAGAAAGTGAAGCCAATTATTAGGGGAAAAATGAATTTGAGGTAATACTTCAAGCATTTAAATTTATAATAGAAGTAATTCTCTGAGAGCTGGTAGCACTTTAAAAAAGTTCGTTTATGTTAGAAAATGAAGTGTGGATCAAATAGGAGGCCCTCTAAGCCTTTCTTTTACCTTCTTCCTCCTTTTCTTCCTCCTCATTTTGGGACCATAAGATAAAATAAAAAAAAAAAAAAAGATAAGACACAGGAATTTCTCCCAATAGCATGACACATAATTTCTGAAAATTGACAGCTGTCTAAAATTATTTTTTCCACTGAAAATGTTTGTTTTGGAAAACTAATATTATAGCCCTTTGGGGGGAAAAAAAGTTTTCAAGAAAAAAATTTTTATCTCCAACAGGCAAACCAATCCTTCATTTATACAAGAACAAAATTCAATAATGTTCACAGGCATTTCTAGTAATAATTCCCTATTATTTCATAATCACCACGGCTACTTGCTCTTTAAACCACAGAGCTGTGTACATCAGAACTAGATCTGTGTTTGCTCAGTTATGCTAAAAAATTCAATTGTGTGATAGAAAGCAGAAAATATTATTACTGAGTGGTTTAAGTTGGTTAATTTTGTACATTAGTCTTTTGCTGTCTTTCTTGGTAATATTATTTCCACTGGAAAATACAAAATTAAATTGAAGACCGCAGTTCCACAAACCCCCAACACAAACTTTTAATTTCCCTTGGTGTTTAAATGTCATTGAAAGCCAGCATCTAGTATTTTGCAAGACACGTCTTTGAGTTCCTCATGATTCCCTTCATGAAATATTTGATATTTCCCTTTGTGAAATATCTGCATCTACGTGTTCCACAATGCAGGATCACAGAAACTCAACAAAACAGGAACATCTCCTGACAGCTGGCAGTCATAGCTGACAGTATTCCTGGCCCAAAGAATGTTCACGTCTTATTAACAAATATGATATTTTTGTTTCAATCTTTTCTATTTAGATTAAAGTGAGAACAGAACAAGACACATATGAACCAACAGACCAAGTCAATTTACAGATTGAAACGGACCATGCAGGAAAAGTTGCCTTAGCTGTGGTTGATAAAGCAGTTCTTATTCTGAATAAGAAAAATAAGCTTACAACCAAAAAAGTAAGATATTTGTAAGAAGAAAATATCACATCTACCAGTCAAGCCAATTTTTCCATGACTAATGAGACTTTCAGAATGTAATTAATGGCTATTAATTGCTTAGACAACGCTTGCTAAAATTGAAAATGTTTTTTTCTTTTGCAATTTAGAATCTATTTAAGATGAATGGCATGTTTAAGATGAGTGGTATATTTAAGATGGGGATTTCCATCCTATGGCAGTCAAGTTTGTAAATTTAAAAAAGTGTTGCTTGAAAGCATTCCCTAACTAAAACATCTCTCAGCTTTAATCTGCTTCCAAATGCAGCTTGCACCATCAGTTTGTCTTGCTTCTGTGAATCAAAGACTACAAGAATTTTTCTGATATATGCCTAAACAGTTTACAAGAATGTACAGTCCATCTGTGCCATTTTATTTGGCAGGTATTTAATGCTATGAGTTCATATGATCTGGGATGTTCTGTGGGCGGTGGCGCAAACAGCATTCAAGTTTTTACTGATGTTGGTCTGGCTTTTATGTCAGACACAATTCAATCCAGCATTCGGGAAGGTATGTGCAATCTGCCCTTTAGAAATTTGTGTAAGGCCACTATAGATCTGGGGAGACCGATTGCTTAAAAAATCAGAAATATTTTTACAGTCATGTTGTAAAATCTCCTTTGCCTTTGGATTTTGCTTCTTACTGCTCTTCCGCCAGATGCTGGCAGCTCAGCTATCCCAGATGGTGGGTGCTGGTCCTTTGGTGCCCACCTCAGCTGGGGCAGGCAGCAGTAGGCTAGGCTGGAAGATTTGTGGGACTCTCCCTCAAACTGTGGGTCTTCTGTCAATGAGATGGGTCCCAGGACAGGTCTTCATGAATGTTGTGAATGACCAGGCTGTTGCTGTTATATCATTGTGACCAAGCACTTCTGTTCTGCCTTCCCAGGATATAAATGCCTCCAGGGCACCAGAAGGCAAAAGAGGTCTTTGGATTTTCAGAAAAAAATGTCAGGAATTGGTATGTCTGCTCCTCTGGGTGGCCTGAAAATCTTAGCAGGGGGAGGCAAAGGGATTTGTCTGGGATCTAAGGGACAAGAAGTGATGGTATAGTGAAGGATGCCAAGACACTCTTAGTTCCAGTTCTTGCATTATGTGAGATAACCTAGCATGATGAATGTTTTGATGAATGATGAAATGATGAATGAAAAACAAAACCAAGTAATGCCTATAAATGGAAACTAGTTCACCACTTTATAATCCCAAATGCGAAGCACTTCTAGTAGATAGCATGTCATGTCATATAATCAGTCATGACTTTCAAAATTATTTGTATGGTCAGAAGATATTTTATAAATCCTGTCTTTTTCTTGACATTCTGCTTTGAAGTTGTGCCAACTTTGGTACTTTGGTTTTCAATTAAGAGAAGAGTTAGTATAGCATTTGGTGCAATTTTTTCTTCTCATTTTCTTGCCAGGAGGCACAAAGGCTTGGAGTTGGATTCTTTCTTGCTTTTGAAATCAGACTCTTTATTCAAAAAAGAGAACACTGATATTGCTATCAAGAATTCCAGCCTGCAAAGAGGATGCAATTTTTAATTCAGTCTGACTGTGAAGAGAGGGCATAGAACAAAATGTCCAGGATGCCATAGAGCCTATGCTTTCCTCTTGTACTCATGAACTGTTTTTAGGATTAACTGTTTTCAGGGTCCCAGGCTGAAGCTTGGCTGTTGCAATAGAAACTAATGTTAATGGCAAAGAATGAAAAGAATGAGCACAATGAACATCCTTACACTTTCTACTTACACACCACTAATTCTGGGCTTTAATTCTATTGCAGCCAGCAGATATCGAAACACTGCTCTACTAAAGTGCTGCCAAGATGGAATGAAATTAAATCCCATGAGGTTTTCTTGTGAAAAAAGGCTGGCAAAGGTGTCTGGCTCCCAGGAGTGCAGGAAGGTGTTCCAGGACTGCTGTGAGAAAGCCACAGCCCTCAGGAAGCAGGCGAAGCAGAGGAGCAGAGTGGGCTTGGCACGACGTAAAGAGCAGTGGCATAAAACTCTGCCACTTTCACCCTTCTTGTGGTGGCTGGGGAGGGTCAAGGGGCACTTCAGTGCTGTGGGGACGGGGAGGAAGTTTTCACATCAGCACTTCCGAGAGCTCCGGTACAGTGCAGCAGCCAGTCAGCATTGCATCTTCACACCTGTACACTGAGGAGGTGGGAGTCGGATGGGATAACTTCTTGGGGTGAGAAAAGGCAGGAATCACTTAGCCACTGCTGGCCCCTCCAGTCTTATGGAGGAGCTGTGGCCCCTGCCCACACCCCAGATAGGCCACAGATAGCAGAGCAGGTGAGCAGGTGGTTGTCTACATTCAGGGCTTTAAGGGGTCTCAGGTTTATGACTCTTTTTAGCAGTACTACTATTACAACACACAAATACCTCCAAAATGTTGTCATGAGAAAGGTCCACTTAAGACAGAATAATTTTGTCCTTTCTTCTTTTCTTCTCCCTAAAGTCTGTCTCTGATGACACATTATGTGTCACCTCATGTTGCCAAAAAAAAAAAAAAAGAAATTACTTTGCATCTAAAATGATCCCATTCTGAGCGTAATTTCTGTTACCATTTCTCAGAGATCTCCCCTTTCATCCTCTGTTTGTCACAAGTATGAGACAGCAGGGACATCTTTGCTAGCCTTACTACAGGGGACTGATTTCTCGTTTGGTAGCATATAGTTATTGAAGTTGGAAAGAGGAACTATCTCTTTGTTCAGTGACAAGCTATGGTCATTGCTTCTCTTTTTTCAACATTTTTCTTCAATGTACAAGATGAAACATGGATGAAATCTTTTCATTCAGAGCATTTTTTGTGCTCTGACAAGCTGACTCCCTGCAATACAATGTAAGGTCAGCAACCAAAGACATCCAAAAAGAAACCTCGCTCCTGTTTTGCAGAATACAGTGAACATGAAGAATTGTTTGATGAAACCTCTGTTAGCTTGCGTAGTTATTTTCCTGAGAGCTGGTGGTGGAGTTTTGAAGAAGTAGGAAGCCCTGGAATACACAGGTACTATGCTGCCTGACTAGGTGAATATGTTTAAATTTGTACTACAAATGTATATAAATATCAGCTTTATGTAGTACCTGATACAGAGGACTTCAGAATATTTGCAAGTACTTTGTCTCCATAACTGAGGGAATATTTTTTTCTCTTAAAGTACTCAAACTTCATAAATGATAATGTTTACATTTTATACATGCCCTCTAATGCATTTTATTTTGTGTTTTTAGTGTAAGAAACTTTGCTCCTGACTCTATAACTACCTGGGAAGTTCAGGCAATAAGTATATCTCCTGAAAAAGGTACAAGTATTGGGTATTTTTTGTTTGTTTATTTCTTTGTATGGATGAATAGAGAATGTGTATTTTTTAAAAGGGAGATAAAATGTTATGTTGACAGAACAAAACAGTCTGTACTGAAAAAAAACCACAAAGTGTTTTGATCACAATATTTACTTCTCTCTTTTATGCCGTGTTAAAGCCCAAATAGAAGTTAAGGTATAGATTTATATCTACAAAAGCAACATGAACTAGCATCTCAAGATGATGGATCATACAATCAAATCTGTCTTGTATTCTTTCCATTCTATAAACCACCTCATTTTAGCTTCCACATGACCAGGAAGCCACAAGAAATGTAGCAATAGTAACACAACTTTTCTTTGAATAATTCTGGGACCAGGTTCTGACCATCTCAAAGCATGAGCATCTGTGGCCTCTAAGGCATGTTGCCAAACTAGGAAGCCAGCGAAGGACCAGCTAAGGGCTGGACACCAGAGAGCCCAGGTTCCCAAGTGCTGCCCTCTGGGAGCTCCTAGGAGTTGATGAGGACCCCACAAGATGGTCTATCTTATACTGCCCACTCCCCTTTGGAAGGGGAGGTTCATCCAGGAGTGCAATGATGGCCACGGAGTTTATTTTCAGGAAAAAAAAAAAGGAAAGGTCATTGTGTTTTAAACAAGAAAGAAAAATAAACAAAAATAATAATAATGAAATTAAAAAAAAAAAAAACCAAAAACAAAAAAAACCACCAAGCCACATTTCACTCACAAAACATATAAACACTTCTGCCAAGTTTTACCAATCAAAAACCATGGCAGTGACTCCAGGGGGCAAACTAGAGCTAGGTCTCCCGTTCAGGTGAGTTTAAATGAGTTCTTAGTATGCCTGTTTTCCTCTCCTGCTCATGACCTCAGGGGAGACCAGGAACCCCAGGCACTGAATTTTGGTTAGACATTTAACTTCCTATTAGCTGATGTTAAGTGTATATTTTTCTCACCCCAGGGTTCTGTGTAGCTGAGCCCCACACCTTTGCAGTTTTCAAAGACTTTTTTGTGTCCCTGAGATTACCGTACTCAGTCAGACGACACGAGCAACTGGAAATAAAAGCAGTGGTTTACAACTACCTGCCCAACGATCTCCAGGTAGTGTCATCAACAACTGCTGTACCTTGCATGCCTAGCTAGCTAAATCTGTAGTTTTGTAATAATCGAATGGGAATGATCTGGCCATCCTTCAGTGCCCCCCTACAACCCAAACAGAATACTCCTATCTTGAAAGTGTTCCTGAGGGCAGGATCCAGTTCTACTTAGTAATCAAAATTACTGTATAAAGTAGATTTTATTCACCATGTTTCATAGCCAAATCCTTTGTCTTTGGGTACTTCTTCCGCTTTCTTGAAGCCATCTGTTCCCTTTTTGCTGCTCACTGATCTGGGCAATACCCAGCTGCTGACAATGACAGTTACTGATACTTCACAAGGTATGCAAGATACAGAGGCAAGTGAATATGAGCACACCATATATGAACATGAGCACATCCAATGTTGGCCACAAAACTCATTGAACATACAACACAGCCACTTTTTCACTTCATGTGGTTCCTATGCAGTCCTGCATACAGCCACAGTCGTCATTCGGCTTAGGACCTCCACTGTCCTAAGGCTGATACTCTTTTTTTCACTTCCCATCTTCCAACCATCTGTTCAACCAGCATCCTGTGAACTGCATTGAATTGTGTAGAGCTGGGGTGTATAAAAATGCAGTCTTTACTTCACTGTGGTTCAGGGATAGGCCAAAACTCTTGTTGCAAATTTAGTGTAGAGAAGAAATGCTAGCAGATTTACTTTCAGAGCCCTAATCAGTATAGCTGAATGTGAACAGACCACAGGGTCATGGAACAATTTACCCTGGAAGGGACCTCCAGAGGTATTTTCCCTGTGCAGTGATGCACTAGGACTGATCTTGGGCACTGCCTTGTCCCCACAGGTGGTAGTGAAGATGGATGCAGTGAAGGGGCTGTGCACCTCAGAGACGAAGGCAAAGGCTGTGCAGCTGCCACTGCTGGCTAAGGGGAACTCAGCAACACCAGCCTTCTTCTCAGTTGTGCCTCTGACTGTGGGAGAAATTCCAATTACCATCATTGCTTTTGACCAGAATTCTGGGCACAGTGACAGCATTAGGAAGAATCTCAAAGTTGTGGTATGTATAACTAATTGAGGGCAGGCACTTCACAAATTGTCCTCAAATATGATATTCACTATGTGTGGAGCTCCCATGGAGGGAGTGAAATGGTACAAACACGAGGCTAGAAGCAATTCAGGAAATCTGTTTTTCAGCAAGGACTGAGGAAAAAAATTCAACCACCGTTTGTATTGTATATGGATAGGTTTGTTCTCTATGGCAAAAAATCATCCTTTACCCATGAGACAGCAACAACTTCTTCAGTCGGTGCTCATCTTAGAATCTTTAACTTCTCCCTGCTTCATCAACATGTATGAAAATTCTTTTTTCCTTGTGAAGTTAAGATTGAAGGTGTCCATCTAGCAAACTTGTGAGAAGGAAATGCTCTCTGCTAGTAATAAAGTTAAACCCTGTTTTACTCCTTCTAGTCAATGGATCAATCTTAACTCTTAACAATTGCATAGGTAAAACATATGCAAAAACATGCAAACAAAGATGCTGTACTGATTATTTGATACCTTAGCTCTCTTTCAAAAGTATAAAAAAGGAGGAGCCTTTTAGAAAAAATTACTTTTCAAGTGCCAACACAGACTCATTACAGTACCTAAGTCATCCATGGAGGGTTTTTTTCCATCCATACACAAAGTGCAAAATAGGAATCCTTGCACCCCTGATATCAGGCATTACCATGAAGATAAGAATGAGGCACAGGGTGCTGGGAACCTGCTGTTATTAAAGGCTATAACTTTTGTAGATATAGACACAGTCTCAGAGTTCAGTGTTACACCTAAACTAAACTACTAAAGGTATCTATAAAACTAGCTTTCTTAAAACTGAAAATGTAGGAAGAGGGATGTGAAAAATCAGAAGGAAAAGAATTTTTAAATCTTACACCCAATATGTACTCAGAATTTCATGGATTTCATGCATGAGAGGTTTACAAAAATGAGTTCCTCTGTGAACTGGACTTGATGGGTCACAAAGCTGAAAATAAACTTTCAAGTTTAATTTTTGGGAGTTAGTTTTGGTTAAAGGAATTTCATTCAGGGAACTGTTTCAATAGTAACACAAAAAATTCAGCAATGTTTATTAGTATTTCAGTCAGGAAATTCTGATTTAAAGGTTGAGGTTTACCTAGATAGAAACCTCCCTTCAGAATTACTAATTTGTGCCACCTGCTGGCCTAGTGCTCAGGTGGAGCTTGCAGGTTTCTTGCAGCTTAATTTCAGGTGTGAGTGCTTGCAAACATTTTGGCTTTTCTTTCTTTAACTGTGCAGGCTGAAGGTGTTTTACAGAGAGAAGAGGAGACCATTTGCATTAACAGCGATTGTAAGTTAACCTAAAGGGTTAGATACAGATGAGATTTGGAGTAAGAATGAAGAGTGAATTATGGGTACAGTGAAATACTTGTTAATGCACAGATGCTCCTTTGCTTAGCCAGAATTTGTCAGAAATCTCTCCATCAAATACATAGCAAAAGACTTGTGAAAGGAAAAAAAAATTGTAAATTTTTATAATTGATTTATTTTACTTTTTCAAGGTATCATTGTCTATATATTAACTGGGCATCTATTTTATTCAGTAATGGGTCTTAAAAGGTATTAAAAACAAGTCTAAAATATTGCTAAAGAGATTAAAAATTAAATCACTATAAGAAAGATAAGTATATTTTTTCTAAAATTACATGTATGTTATTTTTTAAAGTCTGGATGTAAATATATATTTATTATTTATTTACAGTGAAGCCCCATATGGTGGACCTGAACAGACCATCTAATATGGTACCGGGTTCTGATAGCCGTGTGTTAGTTAGCCTGAAAGGTAAATGTAATTTTTTTTGTCAACAACTTCTCCGTAAGTGATAAGGGACAGGCCCCTCTATGCTGCTCCTTCCTGCATGACAAGTCTCCATTCTCTCCTGGTTTTTCTGTTATGACTCAAATGGTCTGTGTGACCTGCATGACCAGGTCATAAAACAAAACATCCCCAGGGTTGAACCAGTACCTCCTTCTCTTTCTAATTACTCCTTCTTACTTGTAGTGGATGTAATAGAGCTCCATCCTTCCTCACTATGCTCAGACTAATGTTATGGGAAAGCCAGAAGTGAAGAGAAGAGTTATCTTCTTTGCTGTAGAAACCTGCCTTAGATTTCAGAAATAAGGATGCCAGACTCTGATGTACAGGATCTGGAGAGTTCTGTTTTTCTGAAGAGGAGATATATACAATCATATATTCATTTAATCAAATATAGTTATATACATGTATAAAATCTTGCATATACATTTTAAAAAATCTACTAGCAAGTACTTTTATTAGTGATATTTGTGAAACAAAGGGCATTGGCTTCTATTTCAAATCCCTATTCTAAAATAAAGGGATCACTGAATTCGTAAAGATATAAAATTGCAGAGAGAAAAAACCACACATAAAATGTTTGTCATGATTAATGCACAATCTTTTTATCCCTCTGTGGGAGGATCAGGGTTGGTTTGACAAGACTTTTCCAGCCCAAACCTGATACACCAGTCTTTCCCCTTTCCTTTCTTCCCTGCCTCCAGTAGCCTGAGGACTCTTTCTCCTTCATATTCCTTCACTGTGCCAGCTTCTTTCTCCACCTTTACCGGGGCCTGGCGCCTCATCCTTGCCTTTCTTCAAAGAGCTTTATGAAGTCTCAAGTAGCTAAGAACAGTGTTGAGTGGTGAAGAGTATCAGGCCAAGCTGGAACATCAGCCTGTAGTTAGGATCACCTTTCTCTGTATTACAGCAATCAGTTTTAAATAAGATACACAATACAGCTTGTATTTTTTACAACAGGGAACATTATGGATGAGTCTGTTGAAAACTGTCTGAGTCTCAGTGGAGTTGAGAAGTTGATTCAGGTGCCCACAGGCTGTGCAGAGCAAACAATGGTGAAAATGGCCCCTGCAGTCTATGCCATTGAGTACCTGGATGCCAGCGAGCAGTGGGTGAACTTTGACCCCGGACGGAAGCAGGAAGCCACTGGTATGGTTGAAAAAGGTAGGCAGGAAAAAACAAAGCAAGGCAAACAAACCAGAAGCCAAAGGATGGGATCCTTGTTATCCATTTGACTGTACGCTGGCTGCAGCTGCCTCCTGAAGGGATGCCAACTGTCTTAACACAGCCTCACAGCAATGCTCCCGGCAGTCTGTAGACAGACATGAGGGACAGAATATGTGAGGAGGCTTTAGGAGACTAATTGCCAGCATCTAGCACTGGATGCTATTGACACTGACAGTCCATCCTCTCTCTTGCCTAATTTAGAAGCAGAAAGTTAAATCTGAGCTATCAAAGAAAATTCTTTTCGGAGTAAATGGATAGCGAAGGCCAGTTGTTCACTGCCTCCCAGTGTTCAAAATCAACTGAGATAAATCACATCCTAAAAATGCTTATTTCTCTCCATGGCTCACAGACACTGCTTAGGATAGCCATGCGGATGTAAACCTGTCTGTCTCTGGCTGTCAAGAGGAGTATGACAAAGGAAATTCCCAATGCTAATCATGATATTGACACCTTCCCTTCCCCACTCGGTATCCATCATTACATAAGCTAGAAGGACTTCAGCAGCCTTGGGCCAAGCCAGGGAGGGAATTTCCTTAGGGAGAGGACACCTGAAAGTCTGCTTCTGGAAGACTCAACTCCAAGATGTGATCCAAAGCTGGTACTAAAGCTCCAGAAAAGCCAGGACCACAGTATGTGGAAATGTTCCAGCTCCAGAGAGCTAACACAGGGAATTGTCAGTACCGGAGCAGGTACAGCTGATCATTCTAAATATAGTGGTGTGCTTATGGCATAAAGCAATACAATGCACCTGTCATTGTCATCTTCAGATATGATAAACACATTTCATCAATGAAAAACAAGTGTATAGAGATTAAAACATGATAGCAGTTGCTGCATTGACATCTTTGCCTGTTTATCCAAGACAGCCAAAAGTGACATGAGATCCTGCTAATAAGTATTTGGTATTATCAGCATCATTTAGTCCCTATATTACGCTTTTATTGATTCTTACTGAAGTTCATTAGTGTAAAGAATGAACTGTGTGGCTGTGATACAAACTTTGTCAAAATAATAGCAGTCAAGATCAGAAGCCACAACTCATGATTTCTAAGACTGTCTCTGACCCAATAGATGAGGTTTCGTATACTTTTTGATTCAATGCACTCTAAAATCAACATCTTGAAAAGTTGTCAATAGTGAGAAATAATTTCCCAATATTTACTACATATAAATGTTTTGTAACCATCGGAATCTGCAGTTTTCAGGTTATTTTCATGGCTCAATTAAGTCAAACAAGAGAGGGAACCTTCTACACCTAGTGATTTTTCTGCATCAAATTCTGCTGACCCAGTCGTTCCCTCCATACTGCCCCAGTAAACACCTCCATGAACTCTTCCACCAGTCAATGCAAAACATATCCATTATAATACAAGAGATGTAGGAAAATGCCCAATAAATATGGGTGTTCTCTGAACAGTTACATGCTCTCCTGTTCATGCAGGTTACATTAGACTGCTTGAGTTTCAGAAGGAGGATGGCTCCTATGGAGCATTTAAGACAACTCCTAGTAGTGTATGGTAAGTGATTTTCTTTTCCTGCGGTTTTATTTTTAAGGTTTTATTTTTGTTTATTTGGTTGGGATTTTTTTTTCCAATTTACCTCTATTATCTTTTAATGCATCAGAAGATTTTCTTTGGTGATGGATTTTGAAAATCTGGTGCTGGCCAATGTACTTTCATCATGAATAATCAGCCATAAAATTCTCTGAGTGCGTTCAGTCGTTGGTAGAAGAGATTTATACTGAACCACTAATTATTTTGCGTTTGCCAGAGTAGAAATATTCAAGCTGATGTTGAACAATAACTCACTAGGTTACAGTGAGTGCACTGTATTGAATATGAGTCTGTGCATAAAATTAGTATGTATATCTCCCTGTCAATATAGTCTTCTATAAATATCTGTCAGCATAAGTTTGGGAAATTTTCTTTTGTGCAGGTTAACTGCATTCATTGTTAAAGTGCTCACAAGGAGCAGAGAATACTTCAGTATCCAAGACAGTCACATAAGCAACTCGATTTCCTACTTGGTTAATCAACAGCAGGCAGATGGTTCATTCCACGACCACCATCCTGTATGGGACAGGTCAATGCAGGTAAGTCATCCATATTTAGAAGAATTTGTTGTGCACTTAGGGTTATTAGGGATTGAAAGAAATACTGTGAGTTGCTGAATAACAAGAAATGTATCTAAAGAGAATAAGTCTATAATGTAAGTACAAAATCTGCAACGTAAAATTAATTTGTTAACAGGTCTGTTATGTCAGATGCACAGCTAGCACTTCACCACTTTTATCTTTTTATACAGTCTTAGATACTTTTTTTCAGCTATGCCTATAGAGCACTTAAAAGTCATTTCTGGGAGTCATATGTTTGGTAAAGATGTGAGCCTTATATTGCCAAAGGCAATAGAGTGTAGAATTGTAACTTTGTTTTGAAGGGGAGTCCAGAGCTCATCTAGTCCAAATGCTGCTCAGAACAGTTCTAGTTAGATCAGATTGTACAGGGCCATGTCCAGCGGAGCCTCAAGTACGTCCCAGTCTGTCTGGGTAACCTGTTTCAGTATTTCACCACATCCATAGTGAAAAAAGAAAATGTTAACACTTAATCAAAATTTCCAATTGCATATCTTGGTCTAAACATCCTCTATAACTGTCCAGAAACACAAACTTGTTATACTGTCCATGAATTTAGTCCAGGAATATAACGTGCATCTCCCAAAACTCATTGAAAATGCACTGTAGCGACCATATATATATATATGAAAAAACATGCCTTAATATTTTTAATTATCTGTGTTAAATAACTAGTGAGGTTTTCACCCTCAAAGTTAGTTTCACAGGTGATGTAACACTATTGGGGAAAAAGGAACAAGTAGCTCAAGGATTGGTCAAAGGGGTTTGGATTTTTTTGACCTGTGTTCAAGCTGAGATAATCTATCTTGCATATACTTCAAGAGCTGTCAGTGGGAAAAGCTAATGAGAGCACGGTGCTTACTTTATCAAGAAGAGGGATAATAAATGATCTAATATTAATGTATAAATACCTTTACAGGAGACAAGTTCTGTCTGCAAGGTAGAGGGCTCTTGACTGTGTAGAGAGTAGTTCAGAAGTGAAAACAACCCCACGCTCTTAGTGATTGGAAATTGAAACCATGAATGTTTCAATGAGAAATTATAGCTTTTTAGCTGTAAGATAAATAACTAAATATTTGATTGTCAGCTGAAGGATGTGGTGGGTTCCTGATCTCTTACACTGTTTCATGCAACCTGGCTGCCACCATAGAAGATATACTTTAGATAGACACCTATTACTGAAAAAATTTAAGGCAATAGCTACATGGTACATGATCAGAGGGTTTGCAGAGAGGATCCTTGACTTTATGGAAAGTGATTTTCTAGATTTAATCATAGGAGTATGTGTGCACATTTAACTTTTTCATTTTGTATTTCATCTTTCAGGGTGGCATTAAGTCAACAGAAGAGGATTTGGCTATGACAGCCTTTGTAACCATAGCATTGCAACGGACCCTACGTGCCTACCCGTCACCTGATGTGGTAGGAAGCCTGACTCTTTAAGTCTACAATGGCATATCCACCCTACCATCTCTTGGAAAACTGCAATGAGGAGTTTAAAATCTGCTTACATCTGTGGTGGATAGGAAAAGATGTCATGGCCTAATATACAACAAGGTGTTTCAGGCTACACACTCCATCTTCAATGGCTTTAATCACTAAGCAAATAGTATTATATAATTGTCTTAAAAATTACTACAGTGAAGTATTCTAATTTCCTAGTACTAGTTTCCTAGTGCCAGAAGTAACAGTTAGCAGGTCTCAATGATCTTTACAAATGGATCCATTCTGTTTTCACAGGCACGAGTGATTTCAGGAGCAGTGGCTTACATGAAAAATCAATATTCAAGAAATTCTGACTGCTATTCTATAGTCATCACTGCTTATGCTCTGACACTTGTGCAGCCTGATAGTGAAGAAGCTCAGTCTGTGACAGAAAAATTAAGGAGCTGTTCTTCTTTTGATGAAAGTACTGGTAACCATTCTTAAAAATCTCTTTAGAAAGCACTTTTCATAATGGAAACACTCAGAGCACACTTACAAGAAAAAAACAAATTGAAGTGATTGAAGAAAAATTAATTTTATACAACTGTTATATACATGTGTAATATATTTAATTATTTAAATTGCATAATTAAATATTTCAATATTTGATATTTTAATATGTAATTTTCATTATTAATAACACTACAATGTGACAGCATAGTGAAGCTTGGATCATGACCTTCTCTGATTTTGGAACAGGAACAAAACCCCAGTAAATATTCATTTATGTTTTCTGCTTCCCTTGGGAAGAAAAGTCCAAACCAAAAGAGAAAGAAGAAACTTCATATGAGAAAATAACAATATACAGGAGTAGTCCAGGCTGCATTTATGGTCAAGAGAGAAGGTGTCTCTTCCAGCCCATCTGCTTTCAAAGTCCCCCACCACTTCTGAGTGCTTTGTCCCAGCTCCCCATGGATGTCACCACTTACCCCCACAGGGCGTGTGACTGCTGTGGTCACTGCTGAGTCACTCAGCTGTGTAGCTGCACCACCATCCTGGTTACTCCTCCCAATGCATTTGGTAAATACAGTACAGTCCAACAGCCCCAGTTTAAGCATAGGGAACATGCTTGTCCTTAATCAAGGCTGCATTTGTGGCCATAATTAATACTATTATGTCTCAGGGACCACCAGCCACAATGCTACCACTCCATCAGATAGGCATTGCTGCACAGTGGGATCATTACACTGTGATGATTGGAAAAGTCAAAAATTATGGGTTTTCTTTTCCATTACCTTTGCTTCCCAGCTGATTTGCTGCTCTCGCAACAGCATTTATGTCTTGTGGTTCCATGACATGTAGTATCCACTGTGTACAGCAATAGTGATTTTTGGCAAATGTCTCTGCCAAGAGGATTCAGGACTGGGTTATTCTTGCAGCAAAGCAGCAGCGCTACTGGGGAAACGGCAACAACGCAATCTCAGTGGAAACCACAGCCTATGCCCTGCTTCAAACCTTGCTCCTGGAGGACATGGAATATGCCAGGCCTATTGCCACGTGGCTGACAGAAAGAAGGAATTACGGCGGAGGGTACTGCTCTACACAGGTGCCTGACCACCAGTCCAGAGGAAGTCTCAAGGGGAGGGAAGGAAATAAAAGCCCCTTTAAAAAAAGACTTTTTCATTTAGATTTGAAAGCATTGTAACAGTTAATTTTCGACTCCTTTGGTGTATGAAGCAGTAAAGATTTTGGATCATTAATTAGGAATAGGCCAAAATTAAATAGTTAAAAGCCAGCAAAGAAAATTCTTTCTCCTCATGAAGAAGCAGGATAATCTAAAGTCAGGAGTCCAATATGTTTACAATTTTAGTGCTATAAGAAGAAGCTGGGAAATTGAATGAATAATCTGTGCAAGTAGGAACAGACAAATGCAGGAGAACTTCAAAGCAGCAAAAAAGTACAAAATTGAATTCAAGGAAACTGATAATGTTGTTCAAATAACCTGGCATAACTGCTACCTTTTTGGCTTTTCTTTCCCACCTAGGACACAGTGGTGGCCCTGGAAGCTCTGTCAGCATACAGCATACAGACACTGAACACTGCTTCCACCGACCTGACTGTCAGACTGGGAACACCTGGAAGGCAAAATTACTACAGCATTGTTCTGACTGATGCCCATGAAGAATTTCAGAAGCAGCTAGAGGTATACAACCATTTGTTGTTTTGAAGGTTTTTTCCCTCTAAAAGGAGAAATCAAATCCTCTGGCCTAGGTTTTGTCATGTTAAGCAATCATGATGTAGCTGTTTTATTATACCCTGAAATAGTTTGATTTGTAAAACAACAGAATCTTTTTTTAAGTTAAAAAAATAAATAAAAAATAAACCCAGCAGGTGCTCAGCAGCAAACTTTAGAGGTGTTTTCCTGCCTCTTTGAGGACTTTGGTAGCATGAATCTCTCCCAAAAGTGAAGAGCAGCCAGGAACCCAAGTCCTTCTAGGGAATGAGGAAGAAGGGGACTATTCTGATCTTCATTGTGCCTGGAATTGTGAAAATGTGAAACCCAGGATACAAAGGAGGGACCGAAGTTGGTAAAATACATCTACTGGGCCCTAAAACAGCAGAGCATAATGCATTAGCTTGGTACATTTAAAATCTTGGGACATGAGATCTCATAATTCCTTCTGTAGCTGAAAGTTTTCCCTACCCAGGTTTGGGGAGGTAAAGACATAGAACACTGTCAAGAAGTAAGGAAAATAATAGATCAAATGCTGAGCACAGACTAAATATATTTTTTCCCCTTGGTTTGCAGTTTGAACTTGGGAGAAAGCTTGAAGTATCTGTACGCGGCAAAGGAAATGGGACAATGAGCGTAAGCTGTAAATTCAAAATCCAGAGTCCAGCTGGATCTCTTTTAATCTCTTCTGAAACCAAAGTGAAACCTTACTTGCCATGGCTTCGACCTTTGTGTTTCTACCTCCAAAATTCTAAAATTTGGGGCCTAAAGCCTGCCCTTATGGAGAGTAAATTTTTCTGGTCTTTAACGTTATTAAATCCGTAAAATGTCAAGGATGATAGAGGTGGCTGGAGTTTGAAAGATCTCTTTAGGTTTGGGAATGGAGGGTTATCTCAGAGGAGTCCCACACCAATGTGAATTGCACATGGGACCTGCTTATATCTGGGACAGTCCTCTGTGACCAGTTTGTGCCCCTGGGGGACTGGTCTCTTCTCTTTCTCTCCGCGCTCCTGGGTCCCATCACCATGTGTTGAAGTCCTGGATGGGTAAATTCCTTGTCATTTAAATTATATTTAAATGATATTTTAAATGACAGTGGCTTGCTGCTCATGTGTTCATCTTAGATATTAAAAATGTACTGGTCACCTGAGCTGAAGAACAACATCTGCAATGATTTGATTTTGACAGTGGAAGTGGAAGGGAGCCTTAGGTACTCTGGTGAGTAAAAAGGCCAGGGGCTGGGTCTCAAAGGTGACACATTTGGCCAGCTGCTAATGATACTTCATTGCTTTCCAGCCTTGGAAAGTGGGAACAAATGAATGAAACAAGGAAAAAGAGAAGTCCCTGAACTCTAGCCACTCATTGTTTCATTTAGTTTATTATCCTTGTCCTTAAATAGTATAATAACTGAGTGACTGTAGGTGCAGCAGGTACTTAACAGTTACAGAGGTACCATTAAAAACCCTTCTTGAGAAAGGGGACCTGAACTCCCTTCACAGAGGGGAAAGCCCTGCTGTGTTCCCTGGCTAATAAGGGATCTACCTTGTGGGCTTAAAATTCTTTGAGGCAGATCTGTCATAGATCTTTCATATGAGCAAGAATGTGTTTTCCATCCCCTGAAGTGTTTAGTCATCATCATCTCTGCTGACGTCTGCATTGTTTTTTTCTGTTTGAATTGTTAACTTTTGGAGGGAGGGATTGCCCTTTACATATTTATGCACAGTCTTAACATCATTCTCAGTTGGTTTGTTAGATATTCTTGCTATAATTATCCCTAAAATTCCAACTCTGATGGAATTGGAAACAGTGTACAGTGAACTGTTAGAAAACTCACATGACTGCCCACTAGTGTTTTTCATTATATCAAAAGGAGTCAAACTGCAGGCAAATATGTGTTTGGCTGACCCTGTCTGTCACCTCCAGAAGCTGAATACTCTGATGAAGATGATGATTATGAGGACTTGACTACTGCAGGAAACAGCACGCTTGAGACACTGTCCAAAATGGATTGGTTTGATATCCACAGCAGAAGGAAAAGGGATCTGACCACTCCCAGCAAAACAGAATCCTTGCAATACAAAGTCTGTGTCAGGTAGGTCTGCAGGATCAACTCTTCTTTTGCTTGTAATTCTCCTTTGTCACCCTCTTCATATCCACAAACTCAGCAACCAGCCTAGGGATCTTATATGAGTCTGCAAACACTGTGTGTGTCCTCTCTCCCATGGCAGGAGAAAAAGTTTCCAAACAATGGATGAGATTTATTTACATGGCTTACATAGACTTCAAATGTCCACTGCAGATTCTTCCCCATCAAACTCTGGGGAAACTCTAAAGCACTTGGCAGGCTAACTATTTGAAAGAAATCTTTTATCAGAAAAGGTAAATACAGCTGGAATGCAGTAGTAGCACATTTACAGAGCTTCATCGCTTTCTGAAGAGATGCTGTTACTTCCTTTGTGGTCACACTCTGGCCTCTTAAGAAAGAACGATTAATACTGTCTAGGAGAGAAGAGGACGCAGATGGGATATTCTGTTGTGACAAGAAGTTGGCAAGGGCAGAGGTGGGAAAAAAGAAACCCTCCTATGCAGCATGACACTGAAACACCTGTCTTTGCAGACCATTTTCAGTCTGGCATTGGTCTCAGAAACACAAATTTGTGGCTATCCTGGGCTCCCCTTGTAGAAAGGAACAGGATGGAAGAAGCAGGTTTTGCTACCCAGTAGAATTTTGGTTTTCCATTGACTTTTGTCAAAGCCTTGAAGCCAGTGGTTTTATCCCCTCTTCTAAAGTATGGCATGAACAATGGCAGGAGAGGACTGAAGTTACCCTAACTCCCAATTTTCACTTCCCTCATTAAACACATATTCAGTGAATTGTGTACTGGCCAAAGCATCATCTTCCCCATTGCTTGATATGTAACATTTATCAGCTACCAGATCCACTGTTCTGCATCACTGTTCTGCTGAGTATTAGGCTGAAGCTTAGACAATAACGTGAAATTCCTAGTGGTTAAAACATGGGAGAAAAACTGAAGGCATGAATTACATCACCATTCTTCTTCCCTACACTGTGGTGCACCCTTTATGGGAAAGGGAGAGTTCCAAAATAAAAATTCCTGAAGTACCACTACGTATATGCAAATCTCATGTCAAGGCACCCCGTGTGAGTGCAGAAAATTTTATTTTCCAGCAATGACACAACTACCTGATTTTTGAGATGGTGAAAGTTGAAAGACTGGAAATCCAATACATATATTTAGTTAATGATAATTACAGCAATGAGGATTTTTACCTCAAATAGCAAAGGTGACGTAAATTTGACTTAGTCCGTGAAAAATTTGGATAAATTCATTTCCTATCTCCACTTTGTAAGTAATAGAGAATAGATATTTTGTCAGTGTTGTTTACTCCCTGGCTTCAACAATGCTTTTAAGGTGGGATAAACGGTCATTTACAGGTGATGTTTTTTCTGCCTATCAGCTCCAAGGAAAGCCTGTATGAAAAGCTCAGGCAAGGCACCTGGGTTTTGGATGACCATTTGGTTAGTTTACATAACTCATTTTACCTTGTGACTCTTAATGAATTAGGCAGCTAATTTTCAAATTAAAATCCACTTAGGAAAGTTAAATGGAGCGGAATGTTTTGCTTCACCTTTAGCAAGCCTGGAAAGTCAGGCTCTTCAAAGCAACCTGGCTGTTCAGTGCAGGTGTTCACTGCTGACCATCTCCCTTATAAAGGTCCACAGGTCCCAGAGCACCAAAGATGTCCCTGGTTGATCTCACTCTGCTGAGTGGGTTGGAGCCTGACACAAAGGAACTCGAACAGGTTAGAAACACTCTTTTCTATAGAGCTTTTAGAAAATTTTTGTTTCAAAAGCTTTCCAAAAATATATAGAAGAGACATGGCAAAACAGATTTTTGATATATAGATACATAGATATATTGATTGATTTTCACTATTCTCATTCTAATAAAAATATTTGCTGGATATTTATAGATATATATATATATAAAAGAAATGCAAATGTTGTGGTGAACAGAGCTCAGATTTCTCAGTCCCTTGTAAATGAAATTAGGGTGAGGCTCAGCAGGGCAGTAAAGTGCCTCTACCATATACTGCCATGCCAGGACAGTGCATCTTGTGCTTGCAGAGCAGAAGGTAAGTAGTCTTTCAGTGGTGGTTGGTGGCAGAGCACAGTGACAAGGAGATGGCGCACAGTGCTCTGAAAATGTGGCTACAGAGTTTGGGGTTCTGAAGCCTGCTTGGCTGAGGCAGGTTTGCTCAGTTTTATGCTCTCAGGGGCTGTCTCCTTTAGGGAGGAAAAGGGGGGCTGAACAAAGCAAACTAGAATATGGAAGGTGGCAGCAAAGGTACTCCAGTTTTTCCAAGGATTTATTCAGATTTGTTTGTTTCTTTGTTTTCCTGCAGCTGGTGACAGCTTCAGACAGATACATTCAGCACTTTGAGTACAAGGAAGGAAAGGTTTTGCTCTACTTTGGTGAGGTAAGCAAACCAAATGATTTTCTAATCCCTGTCATTTCAGATAACATATAGACTTTTTAAAAATCTAATAATTGTATTTTTCACTCTCCATTACCTTTCTATAATTTTTGTCATTTATTATTATTGAACAGCTCAGTGGAAAGAACAGAGGAAGGGAAGAAGGGAAACACACCTTCATCTTCCACCTTTCTATGTCCAAAGAGAGGTAGTTCATATTCAAGATTTTCTTAGGCCAAAGGCCTAAGTCAAAAGAAAAATCCTTTCCCTCTCAAGCCAGAAGGGATGCTTTTCATACAGGATTAACCAGTTAACAAGTGTTAACTGGTGGTTCTGTAAATTCCACATGGACATTTTGCATGTCAAGACCAAGATCCATATAGTGACAAACAAATGTAAACATCAGGACCCCTGCTCTCTGTGTACATTTCCCAATATTTTGGATAATGACTCCACCCTACACCCACTTGAATTGCCTCTACAGCCAAAGCAGATATCAGTATTAACTTAGCTATGCCATCAGAACAAGTGTTCAACTAACACAGGCACAAGCATTGAGGAATTAAATGAGGAGAGTTTTCTCATCAAAACTGTTCTTCCTTTTTCCTCCAGCTCCCAAGTGGACCAGATCCAGATTGTATATCATTTGGGGCAAAGCAAATCAATCCCATGGGCTTGGTTCAGCCAGCAAATGCCATCCTTTATGATTTTTACAACCCTGGTAAGGGCACAGAAAAATGATACATTAACTGCTTGAAAGAGAGACTCTCAAAAAACCCCTTCAGTCTATAGAAAATTGATTTTGATGTAATGTGTGAAACCATGTAATTTTGTTGAGTGATAAAATAACCAGCTTTGCATAACTGTCTTTCAGTTACTTCAGATTATCTAAACAGAGATCTTCTCAGGAATGGTCCAGTATTGCAAATGGACTGAAAATATAAACTGTTACACTCATGGATTTTTAAATCAGATTTCCCGAGTTCCTGTTTCTCACGGTGCTTTTAAACATATTTCAACCACATTTTGTTTTGTCAGGCTGTGTCTTTATACATCTAAGATAGGCAGCCTTAGAGGTTTGACTTTTGTAGTGTGCCTGCCAGGGAAAGCAGTCTTGTTCCTCATTCAAAGAAAGGTTAAATGCAAATCATCCCCATTTGCCAAAGTTATGCAAACAATATTTGAAAATTAGGTCAAATCTCTACCTTGCCTTAACAGAGGGATCTAAGACAGTTTACAGTGGGCTTAAACCACTAACTGATCTCTCAGTTGATCGTTTGATCCCTCAGTGCTCTGCTTTCTCTGGACCAGGGAAAATCTTGGCTGCAAATGGACTTTGTACAGGCTTTTCCACCTGAGCTCTCCCACACAAGCTGTTTTGTTCCTTGCCCACAGACAGGAGGTGCAGTGTGTTCTACAGTGCTCCCAAGCACAGTGCCATGCTTTCAAAGCTGTGCCACGCCGACGTCTGCCAGTGTGCTGAAGGTAAGGAATGATTACATATGCTGGTCTAAAAGAAGCTATTTACTTCTAGGAACAATTTACATGGCAATTGTTAAGCCCAGAAAGGATGAATAGAATTATCCTAATGTGTAATACAGGACACATTCATCCTCTAGAATCAAATAGATTTTTTTCTAAGATATTCAAGACCTTTTGATAGATAAATGCAATATATATACACGTGTATGTGTGTGTAAAAACCCTCTATCCACCACTAAGAAAATTGTTCTTCCATTTTATTCCCCGTTATATTGTTGTGTGAATATGGATATGTAAACTACATCTGTCTACATATCCATGCCCATAGGGGTATGTCTCTTATTTTCTTCCCTCCAGGTCCCTGCCCAAGACAAAAATCAACTTTCAGTAAAACGGTAACACAAACCACACGTGTCAGTTTTGTCTGCTACCAGCCTACTGCAGATTATGGTAAGGCGTGAAAGACAACTGTTGATTCCTTTTAATAAATATAAGCTTATCATTTTATGTGCCCAGACCTCTCCTGATTTGAGTAGGGTTTCTCTTTGTGGCCGAGAGGCCCAGGAGAAATAAACAAAGGCATGTGCAGTTGTAGTCATCAGGGCAGTGAAGTGAGAAGTAAAGGCCTTGGAAAGATGCAGCAGGATGCTGGGGGAAGGAGGGGTGGACATTATGTTACAGGGTTTATAAAAAATCCATGGTGCAGTACCACAATACGCTACATCCCTTATGTTGTAGGATGCAACTAAAGAATATGGTTTCCATGGCATGCCAGGGCTCAGTAGCTCCTTCTGCAGAGCTAGATGAATATTTTTCCCTTTGTTAATTCACCTTTCTGGCCTCTTCTTTGGATACAAAGTTGGATAAACTACTGAAGAAAAACTGGTTGGGCACCACTGGTAATTTAGATGCTAACAGAAGGATGGGGGAAAAAAATGAAAACCTAGCCACAGAGGAGCTTCCTTGGAAAAATACAAAGAAAGGAATATAAATCTAGAGTCTCTTGATAATAATTCTACAGTTTATGAGTAGATGGTACAGTGGCCTCTGTTCAGACACTTGGGAAAAGCACACCTATTATTCAGTCTTTGGATGCAATTTCATGTTGCCATCTGGCATCACAGAGTTATTGTCTGTTGCAGCATATGAGGTGGAGATTCTCAACAGCACAAAGAAGAATGTTTTTGATTACTATGAGGCAAAAATCCACAAAATCCTTAAAGCATGTAAGTATCAAAATGTTTGACTCCTTTCATTCACCTGTAGGAAAACTAGATTGACTAAATGTTAGCATGAGCCATGCAGATGCCTTCTTCTGCCATGGAAAAGTATGGTCAGATATTTTTCTACAGTAGGCTTTCAAGAAGGCTTGTTTATTGCAAGGCTTGTTTGGTGCAACTGCCTCACAGTTCAGTTCAGCCCTGTGGTAGTTTTTTCACATTGTGCAATCCTAGAGCACAAGAGCTTCAATCATTTCAGATGAAAATCAACCAGAAGACACATTCCAGTCTCATTGAGTTCATGGTAACAAACTGGAGCAAACCCCTCAAAAAACATGCATAGTATGGATATTATTATTCTGCATCAACTATTTCGTTTTATAGACTGCTGACAGATCCTCATATTTTCTCATGTGGACATATCCACTGACCTCTATTCTGATACTAAATGAAGATTTGAAGTATTTATTGCTCAACTAAGCCATTGCAACCCTTGTGGAATAGGCTAAGAGCTGTCCACAGTGACTTGCCTGAGGTCAGTGAAGACAGAAAAGCTTCTGGAACTTCAATTTAATAACTGTGCTAAAGAAATAGAAAGACTTCTTTGTTGTCAGGTGCAGTGTAAAGGTTTGCACAGCTCTTAGAAAATGCCCTTTTGCATGCCTGACATCCCAGCTGCCCCCATGTGAACTTAATCAGCACATCAGAGGGCACTGATACTCCTCAGAGTAATTTCTGGGGGCAGCTGTCAGGTGACACATCAGACTTCAGCTGCCATGGTATCATGTGGTCACCAGGTTTGAGTTTGGCAGCTAGAGATTGCCTTTAAAAAGGAACTTCAAAGGTTTTGAAATCTTCCTTCTCTGGAAGACAATAGTTAATTCACTCCTTCAGTCTTTGCCCAGGGGCCTGGCAATGTCACACAGTACTTTATGGCACACAACTTATGATCTGTGCCCAGTGCTCAGCTCCTGTAGGAAAATAAGGTCCATGCTTCCTGAGTCCAGAGAGAGCATCTGACATATCCAGGGCTTTCCTCATGGAGGGAAATTATAATGTAAATACTGGTCAAAATACTGACTATAGGAGATTATGGTATCCTGGTGGAAAGTTTTATTAATCTCTTGAGAATGCCTACAGGATTTCAAGGCTTTAGGGCTCTGGGTCCAAATGCATTTATGCTCACAACTTGCAGGCAAGCACTGGAAAGAGTTTGGATCTTGGTAGCTGAGAGAAACATCATTTGAATGTGAAGCTGAAGGGAAAGGATATCTTCTATTCCCACATACTTGAAAATTTTTTGGTTTGTGCTGCTTCAGACACAGTTTCTGAGCATCAGGAAGCTTTCAGCAGGCTTGGGAAAGGCTGGCAGGAGGCATGAAGCCATATGAGGATGAAGAAAAAGCTAGGTGTTGCACCCAAATCAGCCTGTGACTGAACTAGTGTTACTATCTTTCGAATTCTCTGTGGCTCTTTTGATTGAGGTTGGCCTCTGTTGTCACCACCAAGTTTAGATGAGAAATAGTAGAGTAAAATCTCATTCTCTGAACCCTGTCATTATTTTCTTTAACAGTCTTTGAAGTAAAGGCTTGGTTCACAAGATAGATGGAAAACCTTATTTGTATTTGGGAGTCAGCAAAAGAGACTTCTGCAGTTGTGTGCTTCTCAGATTAATTTGGTTACTGATAGAATTTGTGTATATATTCTGGATGTCTAATATTTATGCTGTGCTATGAGTCCTCCAGGAGTCCTTTAGAGGAACAGTATAGCCCATGCAAAATAGCACAGAATCTTATTTTTCTCCTCTTCTTCCCACCCCCCCTTTTTTAAAACATTGTTTCCCATTACAGATTCTAAAACTTGAAGTAATTGTTTTCCTTAAATTCTGCTTAGATGCTTTGAAACATTAAGTTTCAACTTTTTTTTAATTGGAGATTTAAAATTGAAAGTTACATAATAACCACTTAAGGTAATGACTCAAATGCTTGTGATCCCACTGTCTGAAATGTATTAAGCCATTTGTGAAGCATATCAACCAAGAAACACCTTGGTAATTTAAGCCAAATGATGCATAACATCATTTTCTCAATTAGTTCTGATCCATCTCTGCATTCCATGAACAAAATGAAAATTCAGGACACCATGTAGCATAGGAAGAGCAAAAAGGTCTTGGGTTACATGAGAAAACCTACGGGCCTTCTACTGTCTCTAAAAATGCAGATGTCTAAGTAACATATATTAAACTGATGCAAGTTTTAACTAGGTGATAGACAAGGTTCTTAAAGCTAAATTTCACAGATTAGCAGTCTATGTCAAACTCTCTGAAATCTAATTTAATGTTAGGCTATTCCACTTCCATTTTTTATTCTACTTTTAGGATTTTGAGACTAGTCTTTCCATACATGTAATATAATACTCTATATTAGAGCAGATGCTGCATAAGACTCTGTTAACTGATAAAAATACTGTGCTGTAATCTACCTGTAATTTAAACTGGTTTAATATTGAACTTCTGCAGGAAATTTCCATTTACAGTTAGAAAAAGAGGAAAAAAACAGAATATTGCTGTGTTTTGGTTTTTTTAATGGATTTTGAAAACTATTGTTCTAGTTAAACAACATAGTGTCCTCATGACCTGAGATTGGTCAGCTGCATAAGCATCTTTTCAGCTCTCCTGCCATTGCAGTATCTGAGCAGCTGTCTCATCTGCCTTGGATGCCCACTTGTATTGTGGGCAGTGCAATTCTGAATTAATAAACTTCTGGCTAGAATCCAGGCCAGAATCTTCTAAGTTACTTTAGCATGGAGATCACCAGGACATTGTCCTGAGTATCAGATTTACAGTGAATAGCATAAAGTCTGCATCAGTAAAGTCCAGGTCAGGTGTACTAAGGAGAGTGAGATTTTAATACTGTCTGCTGCACTCTTGAGCCTCAAAATGTTTGAATTTAGTTTGCTGGCTTTTAAGACGACCCTGAACCTGAGCATTCTGAAATGAAAGATAGCATGTTTTCTATTTTCCTCAGCTTTTCCTCTCCTCTTCTTCCCATAAGCAAACTCCATAAGGTCTGAAAGGTCCTCAGGTCTATAGGAAAACAGCTCCTTCAATAACTACTGCAAAGGCTAAGGCAAAAGTGGCTTCCTTTTTGTCAAGTCACGCTAAGAGAAATATATCCTACCATAGCACAGCCATTTATTCACATGTCAAGCACCAATTCCCAAGTGAAATCTTACTTTGGCTTAGCAGTGGGGCAAATGATCACAGGGGGTTGTGTGCTGTGGGCTACAGTTCCTCTCTTTGTCAGAAAAGTTCATGGGTTTTTCCCTTCTTGTCCCGCAGCTGCAGATGAAGGCATCCAAGTGGGTGAGCACCGACAGTTCCTGTCACGCTCCATGTGCAATTTAAACATTGTCCCTGGCAAGAGCTACCTCCTCATGGGGAGAGATGGACAAACAGTTGATTGCAACAACAAGTAAGTGCAAAATGGTCTCTGGGCAGCAGCAGCTGTTTTCATGGACTGTTACCCAGAGGATACTCAATATTTTAGAATACCTTCAGAAAGCAAAGGCAGCTCCAAATTTCTCAGGGACTGATCCTGCTGGATTTACTAAAATGCAAATTGTTCCATTCCATAGGCAAAAGGGGAGCTTTGGGGAACAGCTGAGCCACCCAAATCTATTGGCTCATGATCTGTGGTTCCAGACTTCTGGTTCCCAGACTTTTCTGAATCAAATCTGGCCCTGGTTCCCCTGGGTTAAAACCTCACAGCTAGAAAAGGAGAATGGGAAAAGCTACCCAGTCATCTACTGCAAATGCCTCAAACAGCTCCAGTGTTTGCAGAAAAAATGTATGGGACTAAGAGCAGCTCCCAAGGTTGCTGTTACATCATGCATGCGAGTAGCATATCCTTCTCATTTCTCACTGTCACTCTTCAATGAAAAAAGCGAATTTATCCGAGTAGGAATTTAGTATGACACTATCAAATATTCAGAGAGGAAAACATCCTAAATGTTTCACTTCCCTGCACAGAACTGGAGAAAAGTAATGCCTCTGAAAGCTTCTAGGGAGGAGATCTCCATCAAGCTATGAGTACCCCTTCCTAAAACCTTAAAAAGTCCCATTCCCATCTCTACATGACAACAAAGTGAGTGCCTAGGTCAGTGGCCTGCTTCAAAAGAAGCCTGATAGAGACTGGGGTATCCCAGCAGAGGTTTAATTTCCAAAACCTTCTCCAGCTGAGGCATCAAATACTGGAAGTTACATGGCTTCTCGTCACAGGAAATGAGGAAACATTTTGGGATATCCTGTTGGAACTAAACTTCCACTCACTCTCCCACTGGTGTGCACTTGGGCCTTCTGTGTCACTCTGGAAACTTTAACAGAAACTTAGCCCAAGTTTACCTGATGTACTCAAAGCACTGACTCTTCCCAGACTCTGCTCACAGCTCAGTTAACCTGCTGGTGAAAGCAAGTTTCAGGCATGTTTCTTGGCTAGTATAACTCTTGATTTCAGAGATGCCTCTGTGGAGGGATGCAGCAGCTCAGGGATTACACTTTCTCATCACTCCATGTCAGGAATAATGACTAACCTTCTTTACCTGTTCCATCTTCCCTCAGGATGCAATACTTACTTGATGGACAAACCTGGGTGGAGAAAATTCCAGAGGGCAGTGAGTGCCGCAGCACTCTGCGCCGGCAGAGCTGTGCTCACCTGCAGGACTTCCTGAGCACCTCTGACAGCCTGTGCCATGTCTGAACCACAGCTCTGATCCCCACATCTCTCTGTGGGACTGCAGCTTGCCTTCTACCAGAATTCTTCCTGCAAAGCCTGTGCATCCTGAAACATTGCAGGACTGCTTCCAGTGCTGTTTTGCTGGCTGGGGTATCCTCTCATGGATGTGTGTGTGGGTAATACAACAAAAGAGCAGTTCCCTACTAATTATTGTGTTTATTGTGTCTGACACTGAGGAAGAGAGAGCAGGAGTTTCTGTCTCCTTGAGCTATTACACATTAGTGCAATTATCCTGCTGATAGTCAAAAGGAAAACACATTGTGCATTGCCTGATTAATTCCTGCAGTCCTGGGCAAAAAAAAAAAAAAAAAATTTAAAAAA